>CM068952.1:124365464-124382802 GCA_035128595.1 Eptatretus atami | reverse complement strand
TAATCGGGGCGACGTGCGGCCGCTTGTGGTTAATTAGCGGCGATAATCACCTCAGCGTTCTGCTAAATGTTTCCTCCGAGGGCGTTTTGCTGTTTCTGCAATAATAAAAAGCGTCGCGCTGCGCTCGCGGGTGGTCTTTGGTTTAAACTTCGAGGGGAGCAATCGTGACGCATCAGCACGTTTGGAGCAGCACTCTCTCCGTCGGACGTCATGGCTCACGTCGGTGCTCGAACACTCGTGTCCAACGACACTTCGGAATCGAACGCGTCGGAGGAGAAAGAAAAACGAACACCAAGTAAGTTTCTGTGAAGATTTATTTATTATTATTTATTATTTTATTATTTATTTATTTATTTGTGCACTGCATGATCAGTGACGCAGCCACCCCCCCCCCCAGCCAATGATGCAACCCACAACTTGTGCTGCACACGAAGGAGGAGGAGGAGATAGACCAATATCTGGAGATACGAAGGAAGAGGGAGGGGGGGTCGTGAATGCTATGTTATTTCTAGTTGCGATGTATGGATGCGAGTCGGTGACGGTGAAAAGATAAAGATTGACAGTTTGAATTGTGGTGTTTGAGACGATATATATTATATATATATATATATATATTATATGACGAGTTTATCTGGACCCTGGCCAAATGTAAACCCAATTTGGTGGCATTCTGACTGGTGGGTCTGGAGAATTTTTTTTTTTTTTATTTTGAAAAATTTACTAAGTCGGCCATTTTGACCTACTTGAAGTCACGTGACCGGATCGAGCTTCGCAATGCCTGTCACCAGTCCGGAGAGGAACGTTGTTGCCAAATTTTAGCCGGATCGGCCCAGCGGTCTGGCCGGATAAGTCGAAATAGGAGATGGACAGATGGTGCAGAATGAGGTCAGGTCAGGTATGGGGGCATGTCCCGGAGCATGCCCCGGAGCAGCGCGGTCGCTGCGTTCACTTGGGACCTCCGTCTGGCCATCTCATGGTGGACAAGATTGGGAGAGAATTCATGGGGTGACAAGATTGATACAGAAGAAAACTCAGTGTGGGGGGGGGGGCTGAAGTTTGGGAGGGTTTAACAAGGTTAGAAAATTATGGTTTTGTAATTGGGGATGATCTAAGATGGTGGTGAACAGCTGTCTTGAAGACCTGAGGGAAGAATGTGATTGAAGGATGAAGAGTATGTGGAATTCTGTTCCACAGGAAGAAAAACAAATGAGTGGAGAGACAATAAAAGAACAGTGATGTTGAATTTTGGTAATTTCACCAGAAGGGATTTGATGGGCTGGTGTGCCCTGCAGAAACCTTGGGTAGACAGCACAGAAGAGCAGATGGTGCAAGGCCAGAAAGTAGGAGAATGGAAGACAGGACCATGACCTGTCTACAATGGCAAAGTGATCAGCCCAATAGACTCTGCTTCCTCGTGGGACATTCCAATGATCTTGTAAGCCTTGTTTCCACAGCATCAAGCTCAGCAATGTGTGAGGCAGGGAGCCAACCCAGAGGGAGCAGTACTCCATTAAGCTGCAGTGAAGGTCTTGTTAGGTGGATAGTTCAGGTGTGCCAAAGAAGGACTTTGTACGACGACTGAGGATGCTGCGTTATCTGCTGGTTTTGCAGGCCAACGTTGAAATGTGGTTTGCCAAAGAAAAATCATGCTGAACATCAAAAGGATTGTTAAGCTGGATAGGAGTGTTTTGTCAGATGCTCTTTTTGGATAGAGATTGAGAGCGAGATTTGTCACAATTGAAAGACTTCTTCCAAATGTTTGAAAAGCTTGTGATTTTTGTCTCGGTCTGAAACAAATTGGTGATCTGAGTTGAGGCTGTTGGAGAAAAGGAAAGATTTCATATCGACTAATAAAGGACCTTCCTGAAAGTCCCTGTCGTGTCCATCTTGTTCACCCTGTGCACCCAACCCCACCCCACCCCATCCCTCTCCCTTCCACAGATCTCCTAATGTCTGTTCCCCACTGTTTTGTGCTTCCCTCTTCCGCCCCTCTTGTCTCCTGCTCCCTTCATTATACGTTCTGTGTATTAGGTCTTGTACGAGCCTTGACATTGTGCATTAAAACAACCAAACAAGCAGTCATAGACTGGTACTTACGAAATCGTCAACTTGACCTCTGACCTTGTCTAATAAAAGCTGTCTCTAGAGGAGGTAGCGACGGCAAACCAGAAGTTTCACGATGATTCTGTACCAAACCATCAAATCGAATGTTTGACCTCACTGTGACCTTGACCTTTGACCGATTTTGACCAAAATCTAATCCGCGCTAGCCATCACCCTCCTGAATCACGTGGTGTAATTTGACATTGGTAGCTTCTTCCATTCTTGAGTTATAATTTTTTGACGTTTGACCTCACTGTGACCTTGACTTGACCGATTTTTGACCAAAATCTAATCAGTACTAGCCATCACCCTCCTGAATCACGTGGTGTAATTTGACATTGGTCGCTTCTTCCGTTCTCGAGTTATCGTGCCTAAAACAAACAGAACGGAACTGATCATATACTTATGAAATCTTTAGATTTCGTAAGTAACAAGCAGTCATAGACTGGTACTTACGAAATCGTCAACTTGACCTCTGACCTTGTCTAATAAGCTGTCTCTGGAGAAGGTAGCAACGCAAACCAGAAGTTTCTACGATGATTCTGTACCAAACCATCAAAAATCGAATGTTTGACCTCACTGTGACCTTGACCTTTGACCGATTTTGACCAAATCGAATCGGCGCTAGCCATCACCCTCCTGAATCATGTGGTGTAATTTGACATTG
Source organism: Eptatretus atami (assembly GCA_035128595.1). Taxonomy (NCBI): domain Eukaryota; kingdom Metazoa; phylum Chordata; class Myxini; order Myxiniformes; family Myxinidae; genus Eptatretus; species Eptatretus atami. The sequence continues at coordinate 124,380,032 of CM068952.1, read as the reverse complement.
GTTCTTGAGTTATTGTGCCTACAAACAAACACACAAACAGGACGGAAGTCATCAATATACTACGGAATCTTTAGATTTCTTAAGTAAAAAACCTGCAATTGATTCCATGACCTTGCTGATTGAAAACGAGCTAATAGGACTGTAAAACGTGCTGATTGGGCTGGGTTGAGTGATTGGTTCATTTTGTCCCATCTACAAACGTCGGTTTATGATCGAGAACGACCTTTATTTCAATTGAGTGTTTTATTTTAAACACTAATTGGAAACGAATCTGTAGTTTAGCAACACCATTGCCTTTGAATTCGTACCGATGGTTCTTGCGCAGGGATGCACGAGATATTTTTGAGTCTTTATACCTGTCTGCAATCAAAATTGAAAAAATCATTCCAAACGGTAATCTCGCTGTTCTTGAGACCTCATAAAGGGCGCAATGGGCACAAAGAACTAATATAATGTGTAAAAATTAGATGGTGTAAACGTTACATCAATGGTGGTAAACTTCTAAAAAATTTTTTTTTCCTCCAACTTTTTATAATCTTTTTAAAATGTAATTGAATTGTATACTTAAACACTGTAGAGCACAAATCGCTGCCTTAACACTTTCAATACCATTCCTTCCTGCTTGGTCGCATCAAAATATTGCTGAGTCGTAAAACAGATATGCACAAGATCCGTCTCGTTGGGTGTTGCCTTTATAACTGAGAGCTTGACATTAATTCATTCTTTATTGGGAACCATTACAAATTATTACTCCAAAACCACACGTCCACATTTTGGCTTGATCCTGTTCCTCTTTTGCTGACACCAGCTCACCTGCTTCAGACAATTGGTGCTCAACAGGAATGTAAGTTGCAGATGTGCAAAAATAGAAGGGTTTGCCGGCTGGTCACTTGTGGCTCCTGACCGCTTTCCAACCTTTACCCTGAAGCTGATGATTGGACGAAAATAGTTCGGTGAAGAACCTCGCTCTGCAGATAACTCTGGATTGCAGAAGAAACATCATCGGTGAACAATCTCTCAACCACCCTGAAAGCAACTAAAGCCTCTGTGAGTCTACTTTTGGGGCTCTCATGATGACTGTCACACAGGCAAAAGCTTTGAGATTGACATGGACACATGCTGCTGTTGAAATATGGAGATATTTGGAGGAAGCCAACATCCCAGGAATGATGAATAATCCTCTGCTGTGATGGAGAGTGAATGAATTATCATATCCACAACGTCATATACTGGCCAGGAAATACCTTTGCATCCCCGCAACTTCCATTCTTGCTAAGCATGTAATTTCTGAAGCGAGGTGAGCTGGTGTCGGCATAAAGGGACAGGATCAAGCCTGAAAAAGTGGACATGTTTTTTAATAAGAATAATAATTTTAAAGAGTTTCTAATAAATAAATGATGAATGAATGTCAGTTCATAGTTATAAAGGCAAACACCAATTTGACTGATAATCTGTTTTACTATTCAGCAAAATTTTTGAAATAAATATTTTATGCTACGAGCAAGAATCAACATCTTTGCAAACGTAAAATAAATTTTATTTTGTTGATACTTTTGGCCATGTAGTGTATGTGAACACCTGCTCGTCCGCATCTCATTCCAAATCATGGGCATTAATATGGAGTTTGTCCTCTCTTTGCTGCTATAATAGTCTTCAATCTTCTGGGAAGGCTTTCCACTAAATGTTGGACCTTGCTGCGGGGATTTGCTTCCATTCAGCCGCAAGAGCATTGGTATAGTGGGGCACTGTTGGGTGACGAGTCTGGCTCGCAGTTGGCGTTCCAATTCATCCCAAAGGTGTTTGGGGTTGAGGTCAGGGTGCTATGCAGGCTAGTCAAGTTCTTCCACACCGATCTCAAAAACCATTTCGTATGGACCTCACTTTGTGCACAAGGGCATTGTCATGCTGAAACAGGAAGGGGCTAGTCTTCTGAAAGTCACTGAGCTATTCAGTACGGCCCATTCTATTGCCAGTGTTTGTCTATGGAGATTGCACGGCTGTGTGCTTGATTTTATACACCTGTCAGCAATGGATGTGGCTGAAATGGCCGAACACTAATTAGAAGGTGTCCACATACTTTTGGCCATGTAGTATGATAGCCAGCAAATTTAGAACGGGCAGATTTGAAAACAGAATTCACCTTCTCGTACTCAAGATGATGTAGGTTGGTCATTGTGAGGATCAAATGGCATGAACAACAGTGAACCATGCTTCATTTCATGGTTTATAAGACATGCTAAGGTGACCATGCATCCATAGATTCAATGCAGCTAGGAAGATTGCCGTCACGTGACTTGGGCTCGCTCTGCTAATGATTAGATGTAGTCATGTGGCACCTATCGGCATATCACTGAGCTGCTTTTACACTTTTTGTGTGGTAACTTGGTCTTCAGACTTTGATCTGGTAGGGGAGGCGGGGGGGGGGGGGTCTAAAAGCGGTGACTGCTCCGGGCGCTTTTGACGCAGACTGAATTGGATTTGAACCAGGAAATCGGAGCCACCGGTGGCTGTAACTGTTTGCATCTTTCTGGACTATTCATACTTGTCTATATTTAAGCTCTCCTATATTAATCATTCGATCAACTACTGATTGCTCCTTGTTGATCTCTGCAGGGAAGTGCGTGAAGCTGCTGAGGCACTGCTTGGTCTCAGGCCGTAGCCACATCATGCAAGCGATTACTGAAGCTGTGGATGCATTTGGTTGAAGCCTGCGCACTATGTTATGTTCTCCATTGTATAATTTAGTTGCATTTGTTATGTGCATCTCCAAATTGTCTGAGATAACTGAAAATATTTTGTGTTCGTGTTGCATTGAGAACTCATTCACAGCCATCCCGAGTCACATGTTTAGGAATAGTGTAACCATGCTACCTTTCCCAATCCAAAGTTTATTTCTTTCGTGACGTCATCCCGCACGTGCTCCCCTCATTCGTGACGTCATCCCGCACGTGCTCCCCGATTCGTGACGTCAGACGAGCCGTCTTGGATTGTTCACGAACAAAGGGAAACTCCACGTGAAGCTGCGTCGTCGGTTGTTTCGGTGTCCCGAGCCGTTGCCAGTGTTGTGCAAAGCTTCATCTCGAAACCGAGGTTGTGGTGAAGTTCCATTGAAATTGTGTGTGTCAGGTCAGGTCAGGTATGGGAGCATGTGCCAGAACAGCACGTCGCTGCGTCCAACTTTACGCGCCGGTACTCCAGGGGCCTCCGTCTGGCCATCCCCAGGCAGATGCAGGCCCATCCCCATCTCCTTGAGATGATGGTCAACCTGCTGCAACCACGAGGCACGTGGTCGGCCACTGGCTCCCCACTCATGAGACTCCTCGCTGAGAGAATCTGGTGAGCAGGATCAGCATCAGGAAAACGAGCCACATGTCCATACAGCGCAACTGAGCTCACGGACATGCAGGTAACAAATCTCATCCGAGTCTCTCTCAGCAACCGCTCGTTGGACACAAAATCCGACCAGCGATAGCCAAGGATTCTCCGAAGAGACCTGGTACCAAGGAATTAAGTCTCCGTCTCAGATCCTTGGTCAGAGTCCAAGTCTCGCATCCATAGAGCAAGACTGGAAGTACCAAGGACCTGAAGACTCGGACTTTCGTCTCCGCACAGGTACCGGCAGCGCCACACCCCATGATCCAGTGAATCCATGACTCCCCAGGCCCGACCCAGACGTCTATTGATCTCTGACTCACAGCCAGCAGAGACATGAATATCACTGCCAAGGTAAGTGAATCTCTCCACGACCTCAACATCCTCACCACACAGACACAGACAGGACAGCAGCATCCAAGATGTCACCGAAAGCCTGGATCTTAGTTTTGACCCAAGAAACCCGTAATCCCAGCGGCTCCGACTCCTCATTCAGCACCTCGAGGGCCCCCAAAAGGATATCTAAAGTCTCGCAAAGATGACTGAATATCTGCAAAATCAAGGTCCGAGACTTGACATTCCAAACGATGCACCGAGCTTGATCTCTCCGACATCCTCCCTAAAATCCAGTCATACAAGTGCTGAAAAGTGTGGGGGCCAGTACACACCCTGACGAACTCCAGTAACAACTGGAAATAAGTCAGAGATGGTACCACCACACTTCACAGCACTCTCAGTACCAGAGTAGAGTTCAGACATCAGATCGATCAGTTTTGGTGGCACCCCACGAAGACCAAGAATCCTCCAGAGGACATCCCGATTCACTGAATCGAACGCTTTACAGAGATCAACATAGGCTGCAAGCAGCCCTGCCGAAACTCTCGTCTGCGTTCGGTGAGGACACGAAGAGCAAGGATACGGTCAATCGTTGACCTCTTTGTTGTAAAGCCTGACTGCTCTGGACGCTGGTGCTCAAGCAGATGGTGGCGAACCCTATCAAGAATTATCCGAGCAAAGACCTTGCCCGGCACTGAGAGCAGCGTCACCCCTCGTAGTTGTTGCAGTCTTGGCGATCACCCTTCCCTTCCAGAGAGGAACAACAAGGCCCCTCTTCCAATCGGTTGGGATGATGCCTGTGTTCCAGGCAGAGCACAAAACTGCATGCAACGACACGAGTGCAGCATTCCACCAGCCTTGAGAAGTTCAGCATGGATGCCACAGATCCTGGAGCTTTGCCCCGTTTCAACTGGTTCACCGCAGCCCTGTTTCCACAAGCGAAGGTGGACCACAGTTGATTCGAGGGTCAGCAACAGGGACTGTAACACCCTTGACGTCCAACTCGACAGCTGGGGATCAGCCTGGTACAACCGCTCAAGTAACCGGCCCAGCGGGCCTTCACTTCAGACTCCTCTGTCAAGAGCCTACCACTCTCTGCTCTAACTGCAGTGCTCCGAGGGATGGGCTTGGATGAACGCAATGCACGAATTCCCCTGTAAGCGGGACGAGAATCACCTGTCCACAGGTGATGCTCTACCCCTCACAGATTCCTCGCACATAGGCCTCCTTGTCACCCTCAGTGCACGTACAGTTTTACGCCTCAGCTCCCTGAACAGCTCAGCTCTGCCATTCAGCCTGGCCTGCGACTCTGGTCAATGGTATCCAGTGTCCCTTGAGAGACAAAATTCTTCTTTGCCCTGCGGTGAGTTCCAAGACATCCACCGGCAACATCGAGGACGGTGGTCTTGAAGGCACTCCACAACTCTTCAGGATCCCCAAAGCACCCAGACCCCCCAAGTGTCCACTCAGCTGTTCGCAAACTCCTCAGCTACTCTCTCATTCCTGAGCTTGCCAACATCCAGCCTAGGCTGGGATGGTACCATTCTCCAGGATTTAAGGTGCAGCTTTAGAGTTGCTACAACAAGCCTGTGGTCAGTATTGAGGAACTGAGCACTCCGGAAGACCCTGCAGTTCTGGATCATCTTCCAACGACCGTCAATGAGGACATGGTCAATCTCCTTTGCCACACCGCCAGCGTTGGAATACCAAGTCCAGCGATGAGCTTGTGGGCGCTGAAACCATGAACCAGCCCCTAAGTCCATGACTTCTTGCAAAGTCAAGGAACTTAGTGCTATTCTGGTTCATAGTTCTGACCCATGGGGACCAACACAACCTCATAACCATCCCTATCAGTTCCAGTCGATGCATTGAAATCCCCAAGACTAGAAGTGTATCTCGTCTGGGGCACTGACCACCACAGACTCGAGCGTGGCGTAGAATGCATCCTTCACGGTGAGATCACTCGCCTCAGTCGGAGCATAAACAGAGACCAGGGAAATGACACCTAAGGAGTGACGAATCCTTAATCTCATAATACGCTCGTTGACCGTGTTACCTCAATTATCATTGGGTCAGCTTATTGGACACAGCTACAGCAACTCCTTGGGTATGGTAACCATCAGAGCGACCAGACCAATAGTAGGTGTAACCACCACCATTATCTCGCCGCAATCCGGTCTCCGAACCTCAGAGAGAGCTGCAATCCCGATGTCCAACGCTTGAGCTCAGATGATAACAGAGACAGGTGATCATCCTCTCTAGGGATAGGACATTCCAGGCACCCACCCGAGGGACCGCCTCAGGTTAACCCAAGGAGACCGCCGTCTGGTGGACGACACCTCAGCACCACTCCGAACACCTCTCCGCAATCTGACCCAGGGATGTTACCCGTGGTTTCCCTCCTATCATCAAAGATTGGGGGTCCCGAAGGCTTTGCCCCAATCCCGTCATCCGGTGAGCTGCCCTGCGAAGGGAAGCTGCACAGGAGGTACTTCCACGGAGTGGGTTTTCAGATTTTTTTGCGTTTGTGTTTTGCGGAATGAAGGGTTTTACGGTGGCGGAGTGCAAACCTCTACCACCAACCTCCTAATAAAAAAAGTAACCAACTGCAGGAGGACGTCCGCAGACACAGTTGCGGCAACTAGATATGGATGGCCGTTGGCTCACAAGGAGCTCCTCCGCCCTTTGTGTGTAGTTTCAGAAAAAAGAGCAAACACCGATTTTGGGGGTGTCAAAAGCCCCCTGTAGGCCCCCCTTAATGAGTGCAGGTTTTGATGGGGTCAATACACCTTCATCGGGCATCGGATATGAAGCTTGTCGCGAAGTTTCATCAAAATTGCTCGTTCGGTTCAAGCGATAATTGATTGAAGTGTTCACCGACTGACCATGACTCTCACTCACCTGCAGACTGCTCGATCACATTCGAGCTCACCTGACAAGTGCAGGTGAGCTAAAAATGCAAAAGGATGCAGGGATGTGACTCCAAAAAGTATGCAACCAAGGTGGGGATGGTCACAAGAAATTATCATGTGAAACTTTCTTTGAATATAATGGTTGGCTCGAGAAAAGACCAGGCTATATTGAACACACACACACACACACACACACACACACACACACAGTCTTTTCCAGGAATAACCATTATTCAAAGATAGATGTAGAGATGGTTTCACATGATAATTTCTTCTGACCATCCCTACCTTGTTTACATACTTGTTGGAGTAATATCCACACATCTTCTTCTTGCATTTGGCTGCTGGGTAGCTATCATTTTGTTTGGGCACAACTCTGCTGCTGATGCTGTGCCCCTATACCAGTACACTGGTCTTCATTTCACCAACCTCAGAAGGACGATTGGCTGAGTCAACCCCACCTGGTGTTAAGTGGGCAACGGGGCTCAAACTCAGAACCCTAAAATCCCAAGCCAGCCACCCTAACCATTTTAAACCAACACCAGGCTCACTGCTGGCAGTGATGACCGGGTCCCAAGACATCCCACTTTCATTGGACGCTTGACCCTGATCCATGACGTTTATTATTATTATTCAATTCAATTCAAAATGGGATTAAAATAAATTCAATTCAAATCAAAGGGAAGACCAAATAAGTACAAGCATTGCAGTGATCAGAAGTAACCCGAACATGCAAAAAGAAAAGATGAAGGTCCATCACGAGGAACTTGGATAGGATTTGCATTTCAGCTGCAACTCCTCTGTCCTCAACCCCATCCAGGAACAGCCAAGTGAGCCTAATTCAAAAAAAAGAAGAAGAAAAGAACCCAGATCAAAAATTAAATAATTCTGGCTGCCAGACCATGTGTCCGATGAAGTTGAAATTTAAAACTTATATTCCCCATCACTGCTAGATCATAATTGTGAAGTTTCACATCGATTGATTAAGTTGTTCCTGAGAAAACATTTAATATTGTTCTTCAATACAATATGGCTGCCAAACCATGTCACCGATGGTGTGTGTAAACCTTTTGTTCCTCATGGATAGGCAGTAATACGTGTATTTTTGTTTCACCTTTCACCTTTTCACCTTTTGTTTCACCAGTAATAAGTTTCACCTCGATCTGTTCAGCCACTTCAAAGATTTTTGATGGTTATTTATTTATTTATTTATTTTTTAAACAACATGGCTGCCAAATCACGTGACCAATGACTCCAATTGTTTTTTTTTTCTGTGGACCATTTTATCCCGAGATGACCCTCAAAATTTTTCATCCTGATCACATGTAGCCATTCTACATATCCAATGATGTCTTAACAAGGGTACCAATGATATTTAAAAAAAACAAAAAACCCATTCCCCATGAGTCGTGGTTCCAGAGAAAACATTCTTGAATATTTTTTCTTGAATCCAATAGGACTGCCAAACTATGTGACATCAATTATTCCTTAACACACTCGTACACACATGGCTTGTGGAACATTTGTGTGAAGTTTTCCCTCGATCTGTCCAGCCTTTCTCAAGAAGAAAATTTTTTAAAATATGTTTTAGGCTAAATCCAATATAGCGGCCAAACCATGTGACATTTCACTAAGAAATTAACAAACTTGTAAAAGGATGTCATGGGGAATGTGTGTGTAAAGTTTAACCTCAATTAGTCCAGCTGTTCTGGAGAAGAAGATTAAAAAAAAATTTCAAAACAATATGGCTGCCAAACCACGTGAACTTTGACGTCATAATAATCTTTTTTTCTGCAGTGAATTGTTGCGGAGATGAGGCTGAAGGAATTTCAAATTTTTCCGATGCAGTGTTCTCCATGTCAAATTTTCACTGGGATACCACTTCACCGATGATGTCACAAACAAGCTCAAATGAGCTAAGATCCTCGTCCCTCTAATGATGACGTCATAAAAACGAATATGACGTCATTGTGATGTATCAGGTTTGCGATAAATTATCTGTGCTAATGCCCGGCTTGATTCCCGCAAACAAAATTCAAACAGCTTGCCTAGTTTCGGAGATAATGTAGAGGGCGATTTCCATTAGCAGCGATATTATGACGTCAACTTTTTTTCTTGGAAGAATTTCCAAAATCGGAGATGGTTACTGCCTGCGCGTAGGCTTTCTGCATATACATGGCAAGTTTCACGAAGATCCGATGAAAACTCTGGGTTGTGAAACAAAAAATGTCAAAAAATAGGAATGACGTCATAAATATGATATGACGTCATAGTGATGTATAATATGTGCGGTAATTCATCTCTGCGAATGCCCTGTTCGATTCCCGCAAACAGTTCAAAAAGCTTGCCTAGTTTCGAGATAATTTTAGGCGATTTCCATTAGCGGAGATATTTTGACGTCATAACTTTTTTTCTAGGAGGAATTTTCAAAATCGGAGATGGTTACTGTCTGCGCAGGGTATTTTTACATATATATGCCACGTTTCAGGAAGTTTCGATGAAAACTGGCTGTGAAACAAAAAGTCACAAGAAGAAGATGAAGAACAACACGTGAGTAAGACTTAGAGATCCTCCACAAGGATCTAAAAATCACACGTCTTCCGCACGAGGAGTTCTTGCCATGTGCCATGTTTCAATTTTTTCCATAGCATGGTTTCAGAGATACAGAGGACCAAAGTTATTTGGTTTTTCAAAGATGGCGCCCGTACCACGTGACCGATGACTTCATAATTATCGAAAAAAAAATCCAGGATTAAAACAATAAGTTACCACAGCCTTGGCGCTTGCTTCCCAATACAGTCGTAATAATAATCATCTATCTTATAATTCCAGCAATCTCTGTGTGTGTGTCTGTCTGTCTGTCTGTTTGTCTGTCTGTGACCGCTATTTCTCGACAACCACTGGTCCGATCTAATTGAATCTTGCCAGGTATATTGCTGGGCCCTGAGTATCTGCCTTTTCAAGTTTGATATTAATCGGACAAGTGGTTCCCAAGTTATGGCCATTTATTTATGCTTCAGTCACATTTGGCTCGGCGGCCGTAGGGTCTAAAAAATCTACGGCACGAGCAATTATAGGGCGGCTGCAGTATTTCCCGGTCACACAATGTAGCAGTCACATATGTTTTTATTTTTCGGGTAGCCGCACGGGGCTTTAGAAATTGTGGAGACCGAAAATGTGGGGGTGCCGTACGGTCTTTGATTTCATGTCGCACGGTGACCTTAGGGCATCCCTGCGCGGCCATATAATTTAAGGCAGACGCAAGGTAGCCTCAAGGTGCCGCCAAGGCGACCGCAGGGGGGCCGCAGGGGGGCCCTAAGGCGAACGTGGAAATAGTGCGGCCGCCGTAATTTTTTGGGGGTTGGCAAAATTCATTTTTCATTGATAAGAACCTACGGAAAACGCACGGATAACGCAAGCCCACCGTACGCCTACGTACGGTCGACGTGGAACACATCTACGTCATGGCTACGGCTTGTCGAATTGCTACGGCCAACCTAGAAATGAAAAAAGTTATAACTCCGCGCTTTAATTCCACGGAGACCCTGGCCTGTAAGATAGCCATACGGCGTAGGGCCACCGTGAGGCCACCTCAGAAACTCTGCGGCCGCCGCACGTTTCTGCCAATTCATGGGGGGGGGGTGTACGGCCACCGTATCCTAGCCGTAGAGCAAATGTGACTCATCTCATGCTTTACCAAACCAATGACAGGACACAGGTGCTATGACATCACAATTGACGTCACCATTCTTTTTTTTTTTAAACGTACGGCTACGCACGTACGGGTTCGCACTAAGTAATAATTATAATAATAATAATAAATAATAGTAATAATAATAATAATTTAAAACGATACATAATTACTTCCGCAGCGTATGGATTGATTCTCAAAAGGTGGATGGATTCAGATCAAATTTGTGGACAGGTTCGGAGTGTGACCAGGCCGAATTGATTACATTTAGGTGAAGATCCGAATCTGGATACGATAATGTTTTTGTGATTACTCACAAATAGTGATGTCATGAAGGACACAAACAACAGGCACGGATAACTAATTTAACATATTAAATAAGACGGTGTAAAAGACGCTGCATCAATGGCGGTATATTTCTGGAAATAACTTTATTTTTATTTTTTTTATCTGCAGCCTTTAAAACTTCTATTTTTTCATTTCAATTGAATTATACACTTGAGCACTGGAGAACCCAAATCTATTTTTTGACATTTTCAAAAACCTTCCAGTGCATTAAAAAATATTTGCGCCATTTTACGTCGTCGCAACCAATCAGATTCGTCGTTCACGCTCTCAGTGTTTGTGGCATATCGAGATTCAGACAAAATGGCGACTTGTGGAATTGGATTATCCAGGGACGTGTGTCAAGACCAATCAGGTAACTAGCGCTTGCCAAGCCAGCCGTTCCTTAGCAACCGTTTTGTTGGAGTGCTTGCTTGAGTGCTTAAACCACCAGCGGATTGGTGAGGAAACACAGCTGATTCCAGATTCCAGATTCCAGTTTATTTTAATTTTAACTTTAAATAAATTAATAAACGTGTGCCTTGCATTTACCGTAAGTGTTGTTTTATTTACGTTTCCCCCCCCCAAAAAAATTGCCATTCGCCTTACATTTTTGGGGCGCTTGAGATTCCAATAAATACGGTAATACGTTCGCCGACTTTGTGACGTCACAAATGCCCACCCCTTTGTTGCGCTGTCAGGTGTTTGGTACTGTGACGGAATCTCTCGCACACTGCGTTTTGAAAATCGTTAAACAGCGAGCAACATGACACCAAGGAGCATCCGACGGTAAGAAAGGGATTAAAAGATGACATCGGGTTTGAGCAAGCACCGTATATAACGTGCAGTATAGCAAGGGAGGGGATGTAAACATTGGAAAGTTTGTTTAAAAAAAAAAAAGGTGATGATTGTTGAAGTTTAAAAATACCATCGTAATTTACATGAACCGTTAAATAGAATGTGGATTTGATGTGATCTGATTTGATGGTGTCGGTAAAACATGGGTCAGGGTCGATGGGATTCGGTCAGCAGTTCAGAATCGATGGGAAGACCCTGATTCTCTCGATGTGAATGTGTATCTTATAAGCGGCGTTCGGGTGTTGTTAGGGTGTTGTTAGGGTGTTATGGCTAAATATCAATGATAAAACTGTAGAGTGAGACCCAGGTTGTAATGCTGGTCGATCATTTCAGGAGGTGACCTCAAATTTGTCATCAAATTTTTGGTACCCGACCTCGGTTGCTAAGCAATGTGTGAAAATCCGCCATTTTATTACTTGGCAAAATGGAATTAATTGAAAAAGCTTGTTGACATTTATGGCGCTCGGGAAAAATTCAAATCGCAGTCGATGTAAATATTGTTCATATAGGATGTTTTAACAATATCATATGCGTGCGCGCAGTTTTTCCCCCGTAAATGGAGCTTTTTTTGAGCATTTTTTTCTCAAAATTTTCTCCCTAGTAACGGTAAACAAATCGATCATTTTTTTTTCAATTCTCAGTCAGTTCTCTGCCAGTATAAAGTCTGAACTAATAGACACTTATTCGATTACTTTGCACGCGTTTCGATACAGAGTGAGTATCAGGCACTGTGATTCTTTTTCGTTTATCGATTTCTGCATTTGCCGTCAGATGTCTCCAAATTTTGTGGTTAGTTCCCTCCAAACTTTTGATGATGCTGGTGGTCATGAGGGCAAGGCTAATAATGGCTAAGATCAACTTTTTACAAAAATCAGCTTTCTTTTCACCATTAAGGCATATATATATATGGAAGTTAACTGACCTTCCGCAAGTGTGGTTACATGTACGTATCTCCCACTGTCACAGTCAGCCATTATTGTTATTTACAGGCATATGGACATTTGTCTGCATGTCTGCAGCTGTAGAGGAACCCAAGTAGAGTTTGAAAGAGCAAAGGGCTGATGTCACAGTCAGTTATTCTGCGCAACAGTCCTTTTGCCCGGCCCTTTTTAGGGCCACCTGCAATAGTTTCTTGAATCGTGTATAGCATCTTCCAAAAGCCGTGTTTTTTAGAAACTGAGGTCGGGTGTCACGTTTGTTGGACCAGGAACTGGTCCCATATCGCTGGTCATAATCGTCTTCTTGTTCTTGGGATCGACTTTGAAAAAAGCCGACAGCTCCGTCATTTCGAGTTCGAGTTAGATTGAGATGAAACTCGGCAGGGATGTTTTTCGAACAATTCCGCATTGATTGACGGTATCCGATTTTCGATATTTTGACGGTATCCAATTTTTGGTGGCGGTGACATCACGAATCAGATTTTTGGTGATTTGGTAGCTTCTCAATCACATGATTTTTGGTAGTGATGACGTGCCGAATCTGAACAATTTTTTTCTCCGATCTTAAGTAGGCTTATAGTACCCGGTGATTGAAATCAAACGATACCAAGTTTGGTGACCTTGACCTTTATAGTCATGGTGAAGGCCTTGTCAAAGTTTCAATTCCTCGAAGTTCAAGACTTGAATTCCTTAAGATTGTGGAGAGTTTTCGACTGGCCGAAACTCTTTTCTCGTCTGTGATAATTCGCAGGCTTCGCCGGTTCACTGCGGCTTTGCCGGTCTTGGGTCATATTAGCCTTACCTGGTGGAAGTCATAAAATATCAACACCCCAAAGACGTCAGAAAGGTGGCATTTGTTAGGATATTTAATTTTTGTTCTCCAGTGCTCAAACAAAGCATTCTGCATATGAAATAGTTTACCAAATGCCCTTTTCCTGCATTTGCTTGTTTTTGTGATAGTTAAACCTCCCCCGAAGTATAGTGGAAGGTTTTTTTTTTGTTTTTTTTGTATACATTGTCAAGGCTCGTATGAGAGCTAACATACAATGCACAGCAAGGAGGGCATGAGACAAGAGGGCGGAGAGGAAGACAAAAAGCAGTGCGGGGAACGAGACATTAGGAGATCTGTGGAAGGAGAGGATGAGGCGGGGACACGGGGTATACAAGATGGACATTACAGGACTTTCAGGAAGGAAAGCAGGAATTTGAAGGAGGTGAGTTGGGTGGATGAACGGGAGAGAAAAAAACGAGGTTTTGGATGGGGGAGATAAGAGGTGGTGATGAACAGCTATTTTGAAGACCTGGATGAAAGAATGGATGAAAAAGAATGTGGAAGTTGGTTCCACATGTGGGAAAAAAGAGGAACAAATGAATGGAGGTGAACAGTGATTTGATGATTTTGGTAGATTACCAGAAGGGGTTGTTGGGAACTTAAGCACCTGCGGAAAATATGGGGGGGGGACATATCACAGATAGAGCAGGGGGCGGGGGCAAGTCCGAGAGAGAGCACAGAAGAAGAAAGACACGATTCTGCTGTGGTGAGAGTGTGAGAGTCCCAAAGACTCAGCCTCACTGTGGGTATACACATGATCCTAATGCCTGGTTCCACAGCATAAAGCCGAGAAAGGTGAGAAGGCAGGAGCACCAGCCCACGAGGGGAGAGCATACCATCAGGCTCGGACAAAAGCTTTGTAAGTGGTCAGGAGCTCCAGGAGGCCGAGGAAGAACTCGCCGACGGGAGAATTCCCAGTCGGCGACTGGCTAGGACGAGCTTTGAATGTGGCTTTCCAGGAAAGACATGGCGATGTGAGGACACCGAGGAGCTTGAATGAAAGCTTCTTCCAGAGATTGTTGAGAAAAGAAGATAGGCGAGTGGGGGAGGTCTCAAACGCGTCCCTTTCAGAGAGAAAAACCGATTTGTCAGAGGATAATATTTCTAGGATTGAAAGACATGTTCCACGTGTTGGCCCAGTTTGTGATTTTACCCAGATCTGCAGAGAGCGAGGAAGGCGCAGCTTCTGAGGGATAACAGCCGGTCTGAGGGATGGCAGATGGTACAGCAGAGGGTGGAGTCATTAGCAAAGTGATATAGAGGATTTTCCAGAGAGTCGGAGAGATCATTGATGAAAACCAGAAA
>CM068952.1:124343215-124355962 GCA_035128595.1 Eptatretus atami | reverse complement strand
GGAGGAATAGGTGTTTGCTATAACATTGGTTCATTGGGACATTTTGCTGATTCCATCCCACGTTGACTTCCTCCTCAGTATCATGATTCTACCAGGGGTATTGACCTATTTTTTTTTTAAGTTAAACCACTGATTACATACAGGTGAAACCTATTACACTTATTCTGTAACCTTTAAAACAAAATAATTTGCTCCTGAATGATTTACATACATATACATACATACATACATACATACGCCACTAATTTGAAAGGCATCCAAATGAAAATTTGTTAAGTCCTTTGTGTTAACTGATAAAATATTTGTTGTAATTAAATGCAATAATGAAACCAATGTTTTGTAGGCTCATTTCTGAAGAATTCTGGCGACAGTGCGAAAATGGTGTTTGTTTGGCCGCCTTCGATTGATGGAGGTGCCACTTTATGGTGCATGTGCTCTCATCATCTTTACTCGGAGGTCAAGGAAAAGGCATTACGTGCCGAATTTTCCGATTGTGACTGAAAACGACATGTCTTTTCCTGAAAAAAGGAAAAGGTGGGTGATAGTTAAATGAGAAAGGTAGAATTGAAATGTTGAGAGATGTGCTCTTAACTATCACTTAAAATTCTGAAATAATATTAAATCAAGTGTATCATAAGTGCTCGTTGAGCACACTCTTTGTTTGTACTGTATTACAGATTTGTAATCCTGATGCTAAGTTTCAATGAATGCCATTGCGTTTAATATACCTCACTCAGACTGCAGGTACATTGATCAAATTAAAGTTCAACTACAATGTCATTCACAGTTTCCTTCTCGAGAAGAATGATCTCTCTAACATCTCAACTATTCTCATCATCAAATATAATATTTACATGTCTCAATACTAATCTAACTTTATAAAACAAAATATGATCCAGTGAAAATATCTCGGTGATAGTTATGCTGTGATAAGGACACATTTGGTGGGAAAGAACAAAGTTTACAGTTAATTCAAATAACTATCTTTAAACTGTTTGACTTGATAGATTGAGCTTGCACCGAATACTATGTCAGAATGCAATGAGAAGGGAGAGTGAATGTGTGGAAGTGTAGGGAATCATACTAGAATATGCAATTTGGTATCTGTCTGTCTGTCTGCGATACATTTCTGTCTGGTTATTACTTATCCAATCTCAACTAAACTTGACAGGAGGACTCGAAGTCAACATTAGAGGTTGTCGAGACTTCATTTGCACCCCTCCAAATGGTTTTCTGCTTGAACGAACTCCATGTTAACGTGTATAAATAAGATTACGTGTCATTAGATTATAGGGGAAGGGGAGGAGGGAGAGATGGGAAGCGTGGGGTGGGGAGAGCAGACTCACCAAATGTTGTGATACACTCCAGGAAGGGGGGGGGGGTTGGATCGATAGGATGTGGGAGAGAGGAAGGAGGGGGGAAGTTTGGAGGTGGGAGTTTGGCACGAGTTAAGTGTGAGGGGTGGGAAGGGAGGAGTGTGAGGGGAAGAGGAGGGAGGGGAATATGGTGATAAAATGCACCAAACAGCAACATTTTCTTTTTAACCACCAGGTTCTATTAGAACTGGCAGGAGCATTTAAAATGCAGTGGTTGGGCTGAACTTTGTTAAGGTCGGTCATATATTGTGACAGTGGTGGATATTGCAGAGCGCTCGTCAAGTGGATTAAGCACTCAAGCAAGCATTCCAATGAATGGTGATAGGAACGGTGGCGTGGCAAGTGATTAGCGATGCCGATTGTTACATAAACACTTGTACCGTTGACACTACGGAATGTCACAATGTCCGATTGATCAGTTAACACTTTCTTTTTTTTAGGAGTCAGAACTACTGCTGAAGTAAATGTAGAAGTTTCATTTTGAAATTTGCCTGAGATCAAGAGATTGTAGAGGTTATGGAATTGTGCGGAAATGAAATATAGCCAGCGTTGGCGTTTCAGACATTTATAAGCATTGAATGTATCATTGCATGGAGGTATGATGGTCAGGCAATCAATGATATAAGTGAAAAAGTGGTGGGGGGGGGGGGACTTTATGCTCAGAAACCAATGTGACTGTTCCAAGTCAAGGAATTGTTGAGCAGGCCAAAAGAAAAATGGCGGCTTCAGACTCTTGTGAGCTGACGGCTTACAAGGATGCACGCCGCCATCTTTTTAGGCTTATTTTGGTTTTTCATGATGAGCTCTCCCTCAATTTATCTTCAAAAGGGGTGTATATATTTACCCAACACCCAGTTTTTCATATGCACCACCTTGGAGTTCCCTTAGTATGCATGCAAAGTTTGGGGCGTAGTTTCTGTTTTGGAGTTATGGAGGAGACTGATGGATGGACACACATTGAATTATTATTATAGATATACTAGGTGAATGCACCGGCGTGCCCGGGTTTTTTTGAATGAATTAAACTTTATACATATGTCTGACGCGACGAAGTATCAGTTCCTATTGGGCCATGGCAAGTCGTAGGCTAAGGGGGTTTGGTGAGGGGGAAACACACCTCCCCCCCCCCCAGCGAGGGCCTTGCCACATAGCCTTATAACCTTCCCGGGGCCATCCCGACATTTTTTTCAGTGGTTAGCTCCTATCTTCTACTTTCAGGAGATTAGCGTGTGCAGACAAACAAAAAATTTAAATCATATGTTAGATACATTGTATATGGGTTGGCCCATGTCAATCGGCTGAACTTGAAATTAACGTCACAAAATAGGTGATGACGTCATAATTCGGAACCAGAAGTCAGAAGTACATTTCTTTACATCGGGACACTCCGGTACATGTTCTGTCAGCATGTGAAGTTTGGTGAGGATCAGTCCAGTACTTTTCGATGCAGGTCACAGACAAACACACAGACACACTTTCAATTTATTATATATTAGATTGAGCATCAAATGTGATTTTCCCAGCTATATGTCATGTGTGCATGCAATATTGTCCCCGACACCCTTACGGCAAATTGTGACCTCGATTTGATGCATAACATTCCTAATGGCTGCTAGCATTATGTAATACTGTACTGCCTCAGGAATTTGGCAAAAAAATGGAGGTATGCATGTATATTTCAAATGGCAGTGTAGAGGCTGAGTCGAAGAGAGATATCAACAGTCACTTTAGTCGTCTCAAGTCTTTGAGGGCAGCCTCAAGTCAAGCCTCAAGTCAGTACTCTTTGCAGTATTTCAACTTGTGTTAAATCCCACATTACTTTTAAAACTTTCCAGAAAGCTATGAAGGAATTAGACACAGGGCTTCATTTATTGCACATGTACTGTATGTTCTGAAACAGCTGTTTAAAGTTTTTTATTTGTCAACTTCATACAATGGAAATTTTCTGCTTTGCTCCAAGCAAATATATTTGTGTTAATTTACTTCTCGTATCTAGTGTTCCTACTTGAAACATATGTACAGTGAGATTAGTCAGTAACCTTAACTTATGTTTAAATTGTTTACACGTAGAACCAAAAGCATTCAAATGGAACAGGAAAGCAGATTTTAATAATTTACTTCTTAATTATGATTAACTTAAAAAAGTGTATCATCAGGAATGGGGAGGAGCTCGGGAATCAGGAAGGGGTGGGATGATGTGGAAGCAGAAGAGGGTGGGCACTGGGAAAATGAAAGTACAACTTCTCAACTTCATTCATGTTCGTGATATCATTCACATTATTGACGGTCATGATGTAATTACAATTATTGACGATCATGATGTAATTTCAATTATTGACGAAGTTGTGGTATAAATTACAGTATGCAAAATTGAAATGCATCAAGTCAGTAACATTTAAATCATCACAAAATCATTGTGTCTGGTCGGGACGTGCAGTCATGCATGAGGCGAGTTTCCCTGATTCGACACGAATGTTGATGACATGGTTTGAATAAAGTTCTGCTTCCTACGTTGTGAAACTTGTGCGTTGCAACTTGGAATGTGTGACTCTGTGCTCTCTGAGAGTGTCACTCCCTTTAACATTAGTGGAGAATTGGTGTGCGATCGGCAGCCGTAAGCGCTAGCACGCTGCACATGTACAGTACACATGTACGAGGTCAGACTATCCTGTAAATAAAAGCAATAACATTCCAAACTGTGTGCTGTGCTTTTCAGCTTGTTTCCAGTATCATTTACTGGAGTCTTTTCTTGTTGGTTTTTCTGCTGGTGGCAAGAATATGCCTCACTCTTCAGGGGTAAATAACTATGATGCCCTTTTTTAATGAAATCCATTACTGATATCACTTTCACTGTTACGCTGTGCACTGATTGATTTAGATTTGTTGCATTTATGCCAACTATTTGAATTCAACATATCGATGAATTCTCAATGATATTTTCATTTTGGGATTTTTTTCCCAATTGTGTTCTATGTGTCAATGCAATTTTTGAGATAGATTTGATATTTGTTGTAATGGACCAAACACATTTTTTCAGCATATACGAGGTGTGTTCAAAAATTCCAACCTTAATTTTTCATGCGTAAACAAATGAAGCTAGGGAGGCGTGGTTTGGTGCACGTATGTAGGCGATCCTAATTCGTATGCGTGAATATTTCCCGCCGGCAGAAGCTGTCAGTCGGGACGAACTCGCATGAGTGAGAAGTGTAATGAGTGCTGTCGATTTCGGTTTTGCAAAATGACGGAAAAAAACTTGAACAACTCTACTGCATCAAATTTGTGTAACAGCTTGGCGATCTCCAAGTGAAAACGATCGGCAATCTTCAACATGGCCTTCGGGGAACGAAGCAATTGGGCACGCAGCACAGGATTAAAACGAGTGACAACCGTCAAAGATGCGCGACATCAGTGGAAAGTGAACACGTTCTGCTGGGTAGGCCCTCAACCATCCGAGAATGCAGATTCTCATTGACCAAGTGAGGACCCTGCTATTTGCAGAATCGTCGAATACGATCAGAGAACGTGCAGACGAAGGGGGCGTCAGCATTGGATCATTCCTTCATTGTGACTGAGATTTGGGCTTTAAGGAGAATCTACTGAAAGTTCGGCCCAAAAGCTGCTAACGATCGATCAGAAGCAACTCCGTTTGGCAATCTGCACAGGACACTTGCTGGGAACTGTGAACACGATCCAACTTCTTCAACACGCGATCACTGGCGATGAGACCTCAGTGATCCGTCATTTTGTCAAAAACGAAAATCCACGGCGCTCACTTACACTTCCTGACTCAGATCGGTGGTCTTGTCGGCGACTGACAGCTTCTGCAGGCGGGAAATATTCACCGCAACGGATTAGGCCTACATACGTGCCACAAAACACGCCTCCCTAGCTTCATTTGTTTACGCATCGAAAAGAATTAAGTTGGATATTTTGAACACACTCGTATTGACATTGTTTTGGATTCAAAGCATTTACAGTGTATGGTTAACAAGAAATTCTGTTATTCCCATTCTCTCAGTATACTCACTACACATGTCACACGTCTTGCCCACAATCATTGTGCATCCATGGGATCAACAGATTTATGGTCTCCTCAACCGTTTAAGCTTTGAACTATTTGATTTAATATGACTTCCTCACTCCTCTCCCTTACCTTTTTCTTTCCAACAAATCCCTTTTCCCCTTTCCTGTTTTAATCAGTCTACATTGTGAAGAACGAACAAACAATCTTGAGATGTTACTTTTTTCTTTGCTTTTTGCCAAAATATTTTGCCTTTTATTTTCTGCCTGCTACAATCATTTTTTATATTATTTGTATGCAGCCTTGGCTGCTTGCATGCATCATTTTCTGGGGGTGCAGTTGAGGCCACGATGCAATGCTCCCATTACCATTAAACTGGTACTCATTTTCTCAGAGAAGGATGCTGGCAGAGTCAACGCCACTCGGTGTTAATTCAACAGTTTGACAGGGGCTTCAACTCAAGACCTAAATCTTGGAGCCAGGCCACCTTAACTACTTAGCCAAAACAGCTGCTTCAATCATGATCTACAGAAAGGAGCTCTTGTTTGTTGTTTAGAGCCACTAAAACAAACATCCTTTAAATCTGGTGTCCAACCATATTCGCCTGCGGTCAGATACCGCCCAAAGGTGTCATATCCGACACAATCCTGCATATAGAATAGATTTTATTCTTGCTCTTCTAGAGCTCGATGATATAAAAAATAAATAACTGAAAAAAGTTCCAGTCAAACCGTGTTTCTAAAAGCGCAGACAGTAACACATAAGGAGGTGCCACAGCATCATGCGATATGAGGTTCCTTTTATTGAAGTTAAACCACTGATTACATACAGGTGAAACCTATTACACTTATTCTGTAACCTTTAAAACAAATAATTTGCTCCTGAAATGATTTACATACATACATACATACATACATACATACATACGCCACTAATTTGAAAGGCATCCAAATGAAAATTTTGTTAATGTCCTTTGTGTTAACTGATAAAATATTTGTGTAATTAAATGCAATAATGAAAACCAATGTTTTGTAGGCTCATTTCTGAAGAATTCTGGCCGACAGTGCGAAAATGGTGTTTGGTTTGGCCGCCTTCGATTGATGGAGGTGCCACTTTATGGTGGCATGTGCTCTCATCACTCCTTTACTCGGAGGTCAAGGAAAAGGCATTACGTGCCGAATTTTCCGATTGTGACTGAAAACGACATGTCTTTTCCTGAAAAAAGGACCCCAGAGATAAACAAAAGAGGAGCTGGTAGAAGACACGAAAGACACCGACATCTGCGGTGAGAGGCCAAAGACTCGGCTCACCATGGAAGATACTGATGATCCCCCGTGCCTTTGTTCCTCGGCGTGAAGCCGAGAAAGGTGAGAGGTGAGAGCACTAGCTAAGAGGGGAGAGCAGTACTCCATCAGGCTCGGAGTAAAAGCTTTGTATGTGGTCGGAGCACTCAGGTGGGCCGAGGAAGGAACTTTGCATGATGGAGATTCCCAGTATGCGACTGGTTCTGGAGCAGTTTGGAATGTGCTTTCCCAGGAACAGTCATGGCAGAATAGTGAGACCCAGACGCTTGAAAGAGAGGATACCTTCCAACAGGATTGTGAGAAAGTAGATTGGGGGGCGGGGGGAAGAAAGTAGATTGGTCCTTTCGGAGAGAGTATGGCTAGAGTGTGAGATTTTGTCAGGATTGAAAGCACTTTCCACGTGTTGGGACCAGTTTGTGCTTTACCCCAGATCGTAGAGAGCGAGAAGCTGCTGCTTGCCGATCCAGGGGGATGACCAGATGGTACGGCAAGAGGGTGGAGGTATCAGCAACAGAGATAAGGGATTTTCCAGAGAGTCGGAGAGATCATTGATTAAAACCAAGAAAAGAACAGGGCCCAGAACGGCACCTTGAGGAACTCCAGCCTAGTCATGAAGAGGGGATGAGAGAATGCATTTAGGGCCACACGTTGGCTCGTGACACGGAGAGGAAAGTACTGTGAGCCATGAGCTGGAGATGGCTTGATATCATAGAGAGAGTTTTTTGGTGGCATTGTAGGGTAACCAGACCATTATCGAAAGCCACGCGATATGTCTCAGGAGATGGCTCTGATTTCATGTTTTGCGGAATTGAGGACCTCATCCGTATTGGGAGAGCTAGAAGCGCATATCCAGGGTAGAGTGACCTGGTCTGAATCCAAATTGATGATCGGAAATCAACCATTGGGGAAGATGAAAGATTAATGTCCTGAAGCGATGATGGATTCCATAACCTTACTGATGATTGGGAGAACGCTGATTGGTCGTAGTTGCAGGGATCTGTTTTGCACCTTTTTTATGTAGAGCGGTAACATTTGCTGATTTACAAGCAAGATGGCAGATACACTTGTGCAAATGAGAGGGTGAATAAAGCGAGAGGAGGTGAGCAAGACGCAGCATAGCAGGTTTTTTAGGAACGTGGGGCTGATGCGTCTGGACGGTTGCAGAATCTGAGTCGACAGCAGCTCTCCCACCTTGTCAGAGAAAAGGAACATAGTCCAGGGTCAGCTGGGTGCGACTGGGTAGGTGGGTAGAGAAAGCATGGGTTTCGGAACAAATTATATAGATGCACAACAAGAGTTGAGGCCATCAGCCTTTTACGTGCGGTGTCGCTGTGGCGGCCATTTGAGGTAAGGAGGGATGGATTGGGAACATACACCAAGAACAGACTTAACAAGAAAAGGAGGCAATCAAGATGCAAACCTCACCAAGATTTCTTTTAAGTGGTGTATTTTTATAGTTTGAGCGGTAATCCAATATGCCTGCAACCATGTGACAATGACATCATATGTGTGACCTTTTGTTCTTCACCGACAGGCGTCATACATGTAAAGTTTCGCCTCGACTGTCCAGCCACTTCAGAGAAGAAGATTGTATTGAGTTATAAAATTAAAACCAATTTGAACTGCCGAATCACGTGACTGATGACGTGACATTTCTTCACATGAAAATTTAATTTATTTTTTTTTTAACATTAAAATAAATTTAAAATTAAATTTAAAAAATTTAATTTACTTTAAATTTTTTTATTAAAAATTTTTAAATTTCTTGAAAATTTTTAAATTATATATTTTTAACATTATTAAATAAAAAATAAATTTTTTTTTATAAAAAATAAAAATTTAAATTTAAAAAAAAATTTATTAATAATTTTTATTAAAAAAATTTAAAATTAATATTAAATTTTTAAATTTTTTAAAATTATTATAATAAATTATTTTAAAAAAATATTAATAATATTTATAAATAAAAATAAAATAAAAAAAATAATAAAAAAAATTAATTTTTAAAATTTTAAAAAAAAAAATTTTTTATTAAATTTTATTTTAAATTTTTAATTTTAATTTCATTTCAATTAATTTAAAAAAATTCTTAAATTAAAAAATAACATTAAAAAAAATTATTTTAAATTTTTGTTTAAAAAATATATAATTTTTTTAAATTAAATTAAAAATAAATTCTTAAAAAATTTTTTATTTATTTTTTATATGTATTAATTATTTTTAAAATTAAAATATATTTTTTAAAAAATTTAAATAAATTTTTAATAAAAAAAATAATAAATTATAATTTTTATTAATTTTAAAAAGATGTTATTTTATTTTAATTTTAAATTTTAAATATAAATTTAAATTAAAAAAATTAATTTAACATTAATTTAAAAAATTTATTTTTTTTTTAATTTTAATTTTTAATTAAAAATTAATAAAAAATTTTTATAAATTTAAAATTTAATTTTAAAATAAAAACAAAAAATAAAAAATTTTATTTAATAATAAAATAATTTTTATAAAATAAAAAACTTTAAAACTTTTTAATTATATAAAAAAAAATTTATAATTTATATTTTTTATATAAAATTAATTAAATAACAAAAAAAAAATATTATAAAATTTTAATAAAAATAAATTCAATACATCATAAGATTAATCTATTTTCATTAAAAAATTAATATATATTATTAATTTAAAAAAATAAAAAATTATTATTTTTCTATTTTTATTTAATTTTTAAAATACAATTAAAATAAATTTTAAATTTATTCTTAAAATTTTCTTTTAATTTAAAATTTAAAAAAAATTAAATATTTTTATAATAATAAATTTATTAAATATAAAAATATTTTTTAAATATTTAAACAAAATTTATAAAAAAATATTTTATCATTTTAAATATATTTATTTTTTAATTTAAAATTTTAAATTAAATTAAAAAAAAAAATTTTATTTTTTTTAAATTTTTATTAAAAAAATATTTGTTAAAAATAAATTTTTAAATTAATAATAAAATAAATTTATTTATTTATTAAAAAAATAACAATTTTTAAAATTAAAAATTTTATAAAAATTTAAACAAATTTAACTTTTTTAAAAAAAATTTTAATTTAATTTAATTTAAATAACTTTTAGATTTTTTTATATTATTTTTATTTAATTTTTAAAAAAAATTTATTATATTTTTTTAAAAATTAAAAAATTAAATTATAAAATTTAAAAAATTTTTATAAAATTTTAAAATTAAAAATTTTTATTTTTTTTTAATAAAAATAATTTATTTTAAAAATAATTTTTTTTTATTAAAATTAAAATAAAATAATAAAAAAAAATTTTTTTTTTTAAAAATAATTTTCTTAATTTTAAATAAAAATTAAAATAAAAATATATAATTTAAATTTTTTATAAAAATAAAAATTAATAAAAAAAAAAAATTTTTTATATTTTATTATAAAAATAAAAAATTTTTAAATATTATTTATTTTAAATTTAAATACAATTTATATAAAAAATAATATTTTTTTAAAAATAAAATTATAAATATAAATATAATTATTACATTTAAATTAATTATATTTTAAAAAAATTTTAAAAATTCATTTTAAATTTAATCATTTAATATTATAAAAAATAAATTTTTATTTAAATTTTTAATTAAAAAATAAATAAAATTAAAAAAAATTATAATTTTTTAATTTTTTAATAATTTTATTTTATTAAATTTTTAATAAATTATTGTAATAAAATTATTAAAAAAAAAATTAATTATATTATATATTAAATTTATTTTTAAATAAATTTTTAATTTTTTTTAATTTTATATTTAATAAAATATTTTTTTAAAAATTTTTTAAAAATTTTTTTTTTTATATAAAAAATAAATAATTATTAATAAATTTAAAATATAAATTAAATTTTTTTAAAAAAATATACAAAAATTTATTTATTACAAAAAAAAAAAATTAAAAATTTATATGTAATAAAATAAATAAAATGATATTGTAAATTCAATTACAATTTTTTAATAAAAATTTTAATTTGATCTCGTTCTTCCAAGTTTGATGGGAACGACAATAGATGGCAGTCTTCAAATCACCCATAAATGTTCAATTGGGTTCAAGTCAGGACATTGACTGGGCCACTCAAGAACATTTATTCTCTTCTATTCAGCACTCCAGTGTGGCTTCAGCTTTGTGTTTTGGATCATTGTCCTGCTGAAATGTGAATCTCCTTCCAAGTTTCACATTCATGGCTGACTCAAGCAGTTTCATCAATGATTTCCTGTGCTTGCACCATCCATTGTCCCTTCTATCCAACAAGCTTGCCAATCCCTGCTAATGAAAGTATCCCCATAACATGAATGCTCCATCATGTTGAGAGCGTGGTGATTGGGTGATGTGCAGCATTTGGCTTGCACCATCCGTAACGTTTTGAACTTAGACCAAAAAGTTCAATTTTTTGGTTTCGTCTGACCACAAAACTTTTCTCCACATGCATGCAGTATCATTGATACATTTTTAGAAACTCATATGAGCTTTCAGATGCGTCTTTTTCAGTAAAAACGTTTTTCTTGCCACCTGTCCAGAGAGGCCAGCTTTGTGAGGTAATCAGATGTTGTTGATTGATGAACACTGACCCTATCTCAGACATAGAGCCTTGCAGATCTTTCAAGTTATTATTGATTTACAGTGACATCCTAACCAGTTTCTTGCTTGCGCTGCTGAGTTTGGATGGGTGACTGATCTGGGTAGTGTGTGGTGGTATGATACGTCTTCCACTTCTTTGTGATGGATTTCACTGTACGTACTCAAAGCAATAATGAGTGACTTTGATATCTTCTATAATCCTCTCCTGAATGTTGCTTCTCCACCATTTATGTTGACTTCTTTCGAAAGCTCCTGGTTCTTCATGTTTGCCTTGTGTGTTGACCATGTGAGTTGTACCTATAATCGTTAGAGAAGTGGGGAACTTAATGTTAGCTCAACTGGAACATAGTTCTGTGGAGGTTATGTGAGGTCGCGTCAACCGTCAGTCCGTCATCCGTCCGTCTGTCCACAAACACTTGCAACTCTTCTCTGAATCTAACAAATACGATTTAACGAAACTTGATCGCAACCTTCATCACCGTGATATCCAAAGTTTGTTCACACCAATTGAAAAAATTGGGGTCGAAGGGGGTGCACAGTGGGGTTCCTTCTCAAAACAGTATTTGCCTTCTCAGAAACGACACACACATTTCAATGTAACTTGGACCACAACCTTGCATCACCCGTGATGTACCAAAGTTTGCTCATGCTATTTTTTTTTAAAATCGGGGATTTACGGGGGCGGGGGTGGGGGGGGAGGGAATAGGTGTTTGCTATAACATTGGTTCATTGGGACATTTTGCTGATTCCATCCCACGTGACTTCCTCCTCAGTATCCAATGCATTCTACCAGGGGCTATTGACCTATTTTTTTTTTAAGTTAACCACTGATTACATACAGGTGAAACCTATTACACTTTTCTGTAACCTTTAAAACAAATAATTTGCTCCTGAAATGATTTACATACATACATACATACATACATACATACATACCGCACTAATTTGAAAGGCATCCAAATGAAAATTTGTTAATGTCCTTTGTGTTAACTATAAATATTTCTGTGTACATTAATGCAATAATGAAACCAATGTTTTGTAGGCTTTCTGAAGAATTCTGGCGACAGTGCGAAAATGGTGTTTGTTTGGCCGCCTTCGATTGTGGAGGTGCCACTTTATGGTGCATGTGCTCTCATCACTCCTTACTGGAGGTCAAGGAAAAGGCATTACGTGCCGAATTTTCCGATTGTGACTGAAAACGACATGTCTTTTCCTGAAAAAGGAAGGTGGGTGATAGTTAAATGAGAAGGTAGAATTGAAATGTTGAGAGATGTGCTCTTAACATATCACTTAAAATTCTGAAATAATAAATCAAGTGTATCTATCAGTGCTCGTTGAGCACACTCTTTGTTTGTACTGTATTACAGATTTGTAATCCTGATGCTAAGTTTCAATGATGCCATTGCGTT
>CM068952.1:124252182-124266870 GCA_035128595.1 Eptatretus atami | reverse complement strand
TCCTGTAAATAAAAGCAATAACATTCCAAACTGTGTGCTGTGCTTTGCAGCTTTTTTTCCAGTATCATTTACTGGAGTCTTTTCTTGTTGGTTGTTCTGCTGGTGGCAAGAATGTGCATCACTTTCAGGGGTATGAATAACTATGATGCCCTTTTTTAATGCAAATTCCATCACTGATATCACTTTCACTGTTTAACTGGTGCACTGATTCAACAGATTTTATTGTCTCAACCTGTTTAGCTTTGAAAATTATTTGAGTTTAATGACTTCCTCACTCCTCCTCCCCCTTCCTTTTCTTTCCCAATCCATCCCCACCTTTACCCCTTTCATTGTTTTAATGATTCACTGTGTTTGGAATTTGCCTTTAACCGACTCGGTTGCAAAATCCATTACTCAATTTGCAAATAACACAAATAATCCACTGTCCACAAGGAAAAGCACATTTCATCAAAGAACATTTATTTTGCGGTACCACGGAGTCAAAACACTGAGATGTAAACATTCCCACAATGATTTGCACGAAAAACTAAGCTTACATTTCCTGATTATATATATATATGCTTGGTAGGGAGTGGGAGGGTCTGGGAGAACAAAGAGAGAGGGAGCATTTGATGACCTACAGGCAGCAGGGCCTTGGTGAGATTGGTTTTTCACACGAGAAAGGCATTTTACTGGTCAAAACAAAATCAAACAAAATACTAAGAAGCAGACCAGGGAAGCAGAAGTAGAGGGATAGTGGAGATAAAACATTAGGTAAGGTCTGAGTAAGAATGTGATTATATACATTTCATACAAAGAAATGAATTAAGGAATTGAGTATATAAAAAGGCAAGTGAGTACATGGGTCTGATTAGCATTAGGCAAAGAACTCAAACTGCAATACGTGTCACTGGGTTGAAAAGAGAATGACATTGATCATGGGCAAAAGTGCAGTGTTATCACCAGGTCACTTGTTTCATAGTAAGACATTTCCTTTTTTTATCAATATTTAGGTCAAAAGACTTGGGTAAAGGAAACATAACTGACAGCCAATTTTTGACTATGGCATAAAAATTTAAATTTATAAAAGCACCAGCAACAATTATAATTTGAGAGTACGATGAATATAATTATTTTTCTTCCACAAATTCCCTTTTTTTCCATATCAGGAAAAAATTTTGAATATTATATTGCACAATTATCACCATACCCCGCTTCCTTAGAGGAGAAAAAGATATCCGTTACCACAAGTTCAACAACAATGGCAGTGAGTGTCATTAGTGAGTGTGTTTCCATTTAATAATGCCTGTTCATCAGCATGTTCACAAATGGAAAAGACCATGCTACCCGAGGCCAGAAGATAAGGCAGGTCAGGGTGTAGATTAGAACAGCAACCCAACGGGAACACAGTCGAGGCACTCCTTACTGCAGAGAAGGTAGATCCTTTGTCAGGTAGCGAAGCTGGGCCCCAACCACTGGGTTGAAGGAAGACGAAAAGGATCTGAGAGGTGACCCAGAGATCCAGCCCCAGCAGAGTTTGGGGCCTCGGTAGCAGCAGTTTGGGTGCAATCAGGTTTGGATCACCAATTGAGGCTGTTGCAAGTTGGAGGAGCCACGATGGCTGCACGAGTCCACCCGCACCATTGAACAACATGTTGCAGATGACTCGCCGTGTGGACCTTCAGGGCTTCGTTTAGTGCATTGTGCAACACGGCAAGTCACGATGTATCGCAGAGCAGCATTTGCGAGTGTGCTTGCGGACATTCTCCAGGCCAGCACCACGCAACGCGACTGTTAAGTCTTTGCCTTGCTGTGTGTGACTTGTCCAACCTTCTCTTCGTGGTTTTTTTTCTTTTATTTTTCCTTTTTCTTTACATTGGCTCATCTTATCTTCCTCAGGAAGGGGTAGTTGTCATGATCACGTGTTGAACGCCCAATCACCCAAAATCTGGGTTTCTCCCACGTCCAATCTTTGGTGGAAGTTCTTCAAAGCTTTTCATTATACTAAATCGTACACTGCATAGTTCCAACTGCTCTCAACACTCCAAAACAAACAAAAATCAAGCGTTAAGCATCGATTAAACACCAATCAATAACGTCTGGGCCATGTATTTCAATAAACTGACAAAGTCTTATCAGAAGCATTTAACTTTGCATTTCTGTTATAATCCGAAAATTTTATCCCTTTCCTTTCCTTATTTTTCGCACCTAAACGACATGCTAAAATATACAAAATCTCAGTTGTATGTACACTTCAAAAACATTCATCTCATTGCTATTTCCATGTAGAAGGGCAACGTCTTTATTCAGGGTTCCAATTGCAATCAAAATATTTTCTACCATCCTTCAAAAAGAAACCCTTCTAGTCAAGAAAAAAATATTCCTCATCTGTACAATAATTATGGAAAGTAGCTACTTCTTTCTTCTTCAATGTATTTTAATTCGTCTGAGCGATAAGTACAACAAGAGGACAGGTTCCCCTTTTTTTATTTTTTTTTGGAAGAAGTACAATCCAAAGCGATTCAATTTTGTACAGTTACATTTTTAACTTTGAAAATCATTTTAAACCATTCATATTCTGCTAAACAATCCACGTTTCATTCCCAAGCAGTTCCAGAGCAAGTGCCATTATTTATTTTATTTTCCCAGCTAACTTAGCACTTCCGTGCTGACTGAAAGATGGCAAGTCATGTTAGAAAATACTCAACTCTATTAAGTAACCGTACAAGAAAGAAATACCACTTCAATCAAAAAGTCATGCACCTGCCCAATTAATCAGAAAACAAATTAAAACAGGTAATATTTAAATTGGCTTGTGCATCATCGCCTCTCTTTAATAATAATAATTCTTACATTCTGACCGATTTAAACATTCATTTCACATGGTCATTGCCTTCTGTACTCCGCATAATTCTTGTTTATCCTTTTTGGGGGTTTTTTTTTCCCCACAAAAATATGGAAGCATTTACAGTACATCGGTACAATTTCCTAATCCATAATGATTTCATAATTTTTGCTCTCACTGACTCGCCCTCTGCCACACTTCTCTCTCTCCTCTCTCTTCTCCTGCTCTACGCTTGCTCCTCGTACTCTGCTCCTTGCGCATTTTCTGCTTCTTCTCCTGCTCTTGACTCTCCTCTCCTTCTGCTTCTAACCTACTGCTGTACTGTCTTCTTGCCGTCTCTCTCTCTGCTGATTTGCTCTCTCTCCCTCTCCGCTGATTCTGCTCAAAATCTTTCCCTGCCTTCTCCCTACTGATCACCTTTCTCCCTTCTCCTCCCCTGCTGCTTCCTACTATCCTCCTGAACTTCCCTTTTTTTTTTGCTTTGATCCTACTCCTGTTGCTCTCTCCTCTCTTCTCTTGCCCTGTCTTCCCCCTTCTCCTCGGCCTGCCTGTTATGCCACCCTCTTTTCTCCTACCTTGTTGGTCGAGCACTCTTCAGTCATTCTGCATTATGGTTTATGTAAAATACCATTGCTGCTTCCCTTCATATCTTGATTTCCCTTGCCAGTTAACTTATGATTCCTAATATGTAATGTTTGACCAATCTGTCGATCAAATTAATAACAGAGACCCTTTTCAATATTTTGTAAGTACCTCAACTTAATATATTTATCTCGATTCAATTCTCAGCAACTTTTCTCATACCCTCAATAACAGAACAAACAAGGTCCATTTAGCTACAGTGATTGACAATATATCAATAAATCACTACAAGTATCAATAACCTTACTGTGATTAACCAATCATTCACATGTGTCCCAATGTTTACTGTTTAAAGATACGGACTCTAATTACTCCGCAAATTTCGATCCATTTAAGAGTTAGGAAAAACATATAGGAGAAACTCTGTCACTTAAAGACCCCAATTACATTTAAAATTGGGATTACGAGACTTTTATGATAAAAGGGTTTCTCAATTAATCTCAAAACAAAAGTTGATTATTAATTATAACCAAAGAAACATGATGGTTCGAAATACCATTATGAATTGTCATGGAGGAGAGAAGACACAATGAACACAAAAATCATGTTGCTCTGGCGTTTCTCAATGAGTTTCCCTTTTCCTTTTTTTTTTAAAATGAGCTGAGTCTGAAAGTAATGTAACTAAGTTACCGCACACAACTTCATTAGTTATTAACTTTCCCCAATGTTTATGCATGTGACAACAACCCGGTGCATGCAAACATTATAATGGAGTATCACTTGTTGGGGTTTTTTTTTTCCCAAATTTGGGGACCCATAGAGGTAATCCCATCATTACCATACAGGTCAAAGCACCACTGGTAATCAAAAACTAGGTTGTTATAATTACACGAATTTAACAAAGTAGCAGTCACTATCATTGTCATCACTGGGTTATTCTCTTGGAAGTCTTTCTCGGCCTCAGCTCTGCAAACTCCCCATGTAAGAGTGTCCACGCCCGCTCGGGCCTTGACATCGAGTTGCCGAGCTGCAGACCCACCACTTTTGGCTGCAGAGCGTCCAATTTGGAAACATTTGGAACAAAACTTGCCAATATGGTAAGAAATACAAAATTTCTCCAAACAGTTTATTTATACCAAATTGCTAATATTGTTTCATCAATCTGATGAGCATTCCATTTCTTTCAATGGTCAATGGAGCTGAAATATCTCGAAAAATAATGTTTAACCAACCTCTCTCATCCACTTCAGAATTCCATCAACTTTTAATCTCTTGGACCATTGTCCATCTTAATCCACTTCTCTCTCAACAAAACAGGCAACATGCTGCAAAACATAACCAAACACCACATACACGAGTCATCCAAGGGCACGTCCTCTGACCTTTTAAATACAATCCATTCCTTTTATCAAAAACAAATAAATACGTTTAAACCTCTGTTTAAACAGCGTGTACAAAAAATTGTTCAAATCATTCGGTCAAAGTTGACGTTCATCAGGCGAACAGCATTAAATTTGCAGATCAAAAACACTCCGTCCATACATTTTGTGCTTATCTCGTAGAACCTTCCCCATCTTTTCCCCAAATATCACTGGTTGTAGGGAGGCCATGGTGAGTTTACAACTGCTGTTAGGCATCATGACATTGATACCTGCTGTTAGCTCCCAACTGGTCCCT
The DNA here is from genome assembly GCA_035128595.1 of Eptatretus atami. Classification (NCBI taxonomy): domain Eukaryota; kingdom Metazoa; phylum Chordata; class Myxini; order Myxiniformes; family Myxinidae; genus Eptatretus; species Eptatretus atami. The sequence goes on along the minus strand of CM068952.1, from coordinate 124,261,787 downwards.
TCTTTCTCCTTATTGTCTACTCCCTGATGGCCATTAGGTTAAAAACTCCACCTTTTGAGTGCATTATTTATCCAATTCTCGCTTAAACAGCCCCCCACCTTATGGTCTATCATTGTGACAATAAATAAAATTGTCCCAATTTAAATCTAATGAATTTACCCTGACAGATAGAGGCCCATATATTTTTTTTTCTGTCCACTTTCCCGTACAGAAAGCTCGACCTTGACAGGCAAAGGATTGGGAATGTTCTTCTGATAAGGCCTCAACGGCTATGGTTTAGGAGCAACCAGACAGCCAGTCTGTACACTAGCATCTCAGGAGCCACTCGCTTGTCTGGATTTTAACCCAATTTGCTTACTTGGTTAACAGATCATATATGCAATGAATTTTTTTCTTTTTCTGCCTGAATCGATCAAAAGGGTTACACTGGGTTGTTTGCCTTGCCTTCCCAGCAGTAGTTGGGCAGGCAATTTGTCTTTAACATCCATCAACCAATGTTCATCCATTAACTTTAACATTCACCAGAACTTAATTGAAGACAAGCACGCCTAGTTAACGTCCATCCGAGATCATGCAATCATTCTGTGAATCGCCCTATTGCTAAACGTCATTCAAATCACTTTGAACTCATTCCAAAAAAAAAAAATTCACATTTCTATATTTCGATCACATTTTAAAAAGACAATGGTTTTACGATTCAAATCAAAAATTTTTGGAAACATTTCTCACAACGCATGCATTTCAAACCACAGCAGCCCTCACCCCTCCCAACGTGCCGTGGGGTGAAACAAACAAAACACACACACACACACACACACCACACACACACACACACACACACCACACACCACACACACACACACACACCGAGGTTGTTTTTTATGACAACCAGCACCTCGCATTTTGGGGCCATTTTCCTCTGGCGGCATTATTTCCCCCCCCCCCCTTTGAATCCGCATATGAATTAAATGGGGGGGGGGGGTTCCAGTACCATAATCTTGTCTTCGCAGTATGAAACAGCTGCTTGTAAAGACCTCGCTTGCCGGGCTGAGTCATTGGAGGCAAATTCCACTTTTCATCAATTTATTTCATCAGTACTGAACCAAAAGCGCTAGTTTAATTATTTTGTCTTACATAATGCCCGGCGATAGCGAGTCTTCCTAAAATGGACTTCACTCGAAATATATTCCAACATTCACATTTGTTATTTCACAATATCAATATTGCAATATCATTTCTAACAAGGACAGTGAGATGTTTATGACAATCGTACAGTAATCTTCAGTTCCTTATCAACTCACAATCGCTTCTAATTCAGATTTTTCACAAGATTTGAATTCACACACACACACCTCTCAATCTTGGCTCTTTAAAACACTCTCAACTACATACCGCCCTGCACTCTGAAATAGATTCGCAGCACAATGCTAGGGCTTCTGTTCTTTCAAACAAGTTTACATTATACTCAATTTGTGTCACCGCCAAAGATGAACAGTGCGTGAAGTCAGTCATCATCGTTTTTCCTCATGGAATTGGGCGTGTGCACCTTCGCCTCATCCATTCTTCACAGTGTACGGTGAGACCAATCCTTATCTCCACTTTCCGTACTCATGCATTCCCATAAGCTTCACAGGTCCAACAATACAACAATAGAGCAGTTTTATTCCAGTGAAAATCTACTGGACTCGCACACGCTCCATTTCAAACACTTCACTTAATACTACATGCAGACTCAATGCAAATCAGTGTGCATACAATCAGATATAAATACAAAACATACCAAGAGTTCCAAGGTTGAACACTCAACTTGCGTCCTTAACACAAACACTCAACCTTTCCAATCACAAAGCATTCACAAATCCGTCCAAAGAGGTAGACTCCTTAATACAAACTATTAGGATTTACGAATCCGTAACACCTCCCACACAATACAATGCAACCGATTTCAGCAGGAAGCAAACTTCCAGTGAGTTACAATGAACAAACAGGCAATTCAAACAAGGTAAGCTCAACAAAAACATTCATAACACTTATTCTTCTCCCACTTGCCCATTCTCCCTGGCCCGGTTTACGCGGGTCGGCATCAGTTTAGCCTCCGTCTTAAGCATGACGCTGTTCGATCAATGAACTGCAATGGAGTCACATAGGGCATCAGATCCTTTCACATCTTTTGATTCCCAGCCGATACACACTCGCTTGATCTCGTTCTGCTAACAGCTGATGCGCATCCACAATCCACACGCAACTCTCGTTGAAACTTTTGTGGATCCTCTCGTCACCTCGGTATCTCGTTTGCAATGGCCTTAACCGTAAACCCCATGGCCGATATCATTTGACTTGTACGCCTCCGGCTCCCAAGGTTAATCTCGCCAATGGGAACGTTACCTAACGGTTACCTCTTCATCTTCTTTCCTTCGCAGCCTCCAACGTGGCCTTTCTGGATGGGTCTGCACTCCGACCCTCCACCAAGAAGAGCCTCTTCTTGTCGTGGTGTCGCAGCTTCCTTCCTCCCACGGCTCTCCGTAATCTCCTCTTTGGTACTTCCTCGCTCCTCGTTGATCCCTTCCCATTGCCCTGTTCCATCAATCTCCCTCTGCGCCCGGTTCTTCGTCCTCAGCGGCGCCGCCGGTTGGAAACTATGTTTTTCTGGAATGGGTCGGCCAACTATCTGACTCCTTCCTCATCCTCGACACTTGACAAGGGCAGCTTCGCTGTTTGTTTTCTCTTTTGATTTATGGTTCAAGTCTCGAGGGCACTGCATGGTCACCTGGTTCCAGCTGACCCTTCAGGTTTAAACAGCCGCGTCTTTTTCGACCCTGTCCCGACACTCCTCCATCCAATCCACATACGCTCCCCAATTATGTGCCTCAAAAGGCCTTTTTGTCCTTTCCTTTTTCCTCCAGAACTTTCCTCAGTGATCAAACAATCCCGATCAAAAGTACATTACTCAGGAAAAAGACAATTTATGTATCATAGTCCAAACGCACCAATTTGCAACGTCTCTCACAGAATCAGGTCCGTATTTATGAACACATATCTCGCGCATAGTCCCTCTCCGTGGGCCTGGGGCAGTTGCTTCGCGGAATTCCCATTCTTGCAAAACTGTTACCAAGGTTCACCAAATACCATGAAATATGCATTCAATTATTAGCGATAATAACAACAAATTGCTGGTCAGCACGCTGATTAAAGCAACTCTATAGCACTGTTAGTTCGACCACATAACCTCAAACTCCACGCATACACAAAACAATCACATAACAATCAATAAAACCAGCCAATAACAATCACACTTTATCACACAGCGAGCTGGGTCTCGAACCCCTCTCTTTGCGAGGTGGTGGGATTCCAACCCCCCTCCCTTTTGGCCAGAGGGGAATTGGCCTTTTCCCTCTGCCTGCTGTACCAAGTACAGCACAGTGACCGAAGTACCGAACTCGCTCAAAGGTACGCGAAGACTCGAAACTCCCCGTGAAGAGATCCCTGATCTCTGTTTTTCACCCCAAAGGCTTTAAGCGGTCTCGAAACCGCAGGCATCCCCTCAGGCCTATCAAAAAAATTATCTGACAGTACTTTCCTTTGTCGATTCGGATTTACTTTACCGCTAAGAAACAGGCATCTCTGTTGGCATCTAACAGATCTAATCTGCGATCTTTTCAAGCGTTCGCCGTCCCTCCGACCATGGACGGCCTCCAGGGATATAGTACATTCCGAGTTCAACGGCACCAATTTGTTGTGGAATTTGTCTTAAGACGACTCGGTGTAAATTCCTATTACTCAATTTGCAATACACAAATTAATCCACTTGTCATTAAGGAAAAGCACATTTCATCAAAGAACATTTAATTTTCGCCGTATCACCGAGTCCAAAACACTGAGATGTTAAAACATCCACAATGATTTGCCACCTAAACAAAAGCTAAACATTTCCTGATATATATATATATATATATATATATATATATATATATATATATATTAATATATATTATATATATCTTCTTCTTCTCTTTCCGGCTGCCTCCTTTAGGGGTCGCCACAGCGGATCATACCGTTCATGATCCGCATACTGATTTGGGCATAAGTATTACGCCGGATGCCCTTTTCCTGATGCAAACCCTGGTCGCCTCTTACGACACAGGGATAAGCGATTGGTTTCGCCAATGATTCCAGGGCTGCCTACACCCTCTTCATAGCGCGGCCCAAACGCAGAGCTGCCCGTCCTCAAGCATCCTCCAACCCAAGCCTCAGGAGTAGCCGATTACAGGCGCACCGCCACTACGCCCGTATTATATATATATAGATATATATATATATTATATATATATGTGTATATGTATATCTATATATATATGATATATATATTATACTATACTTTGGAAGGAGTGGAGGGTCTGGGAGAACACAGAGTGAGAGTGAGAGTGAGAGTGGAGTGAGATAAACTATATATATTATATATATATATATATATATATATATATATATAATATATAAATATTATATATATAGCATGAGACCACAGCTGGCCTTGGTGATATTGTTTCACACGAGAAAGGCATTTTACGCGTCAAACCAAAAATATGTACTAAAGAAGCAGACAAGGGTAAGAGTAGTAGAGGATCGGTGGGAGATTAAAACATTAGGTATAGGTCTTAGTTAGGAATGTTGATATTTACTTTTTGAAGACAAGAAAATGAATATAAGGAATTGAGTATATTAAAAGCAGTGAGTACATGGGTCTGATAAGCATTAGGCAAAAGAACTCAAACTGCAAATTACGGCTCCACTGGGTGAAAGAGAATGACATAATCATGGCAAAAGTTGCAGTGTTATCAACCAGGTCACCTTGTTTCATAGTAACAATTCCTTTTATCAATATTTAGCGTCAAAAAGACTCTTGGGTAAAGGGAAAAATAACTGGCAGCCAATTTGACTATAGCATAAACAATTAAAATTTATAAAGCACCAGCAACAATTATAATTGAGATACATGTATATAATTATTTTTTTTCCACATCACTATTGTAAAAACGAACAACATACGTTGAGGTATTTATTTTTCTTGTTTTTGGAAAATCTTTTCCTTTTATTTCTGCTGACTACAATCATTTATTTATTTTGTATGCAGCCATATGGCGCATTGCTGCCATTTCTGGCGGGTGTCAGTTGTGCACGATGCAATCGTTTCCCATACATTAAGCTGTTTATCTTTGCCTCAGAAGGAACCGTGGCAGAGTCAACGCCACCTGGTGTTAATTCAACAGATTTGACAGAGGCTTAAACTCAGACCCAGAGTCTTGAGCTCGGCACTTAACTACTTTAGCAAAACAGCTGCAGCTATCATGATGCAAGGAAGGAGCCATTTGTTTGGTTTGTTTATGAAGGAGCACAACAAAACAAACCTTAAATCTGGAGTTGTCACAAATTGGCCTGGGGTCCAAGTCCGGCCACCTAAAGGTTTATATCACGACACATAACATGCATATGAAAGATTTTTATGCTCTTCTAACGAGCTTCGGATGATGTAAAAAAATAATAAAGAAAAAGTCCAGTCAACAGTTGTTTTCTAACGCAGACAGAGAACACAAAGGAGGTGGGCTCACAGCATCATGCGATATTGCTTTTACGGATTTGGAAGCCTCTTGCACACAAGACAGTCAGCCATGTCCTACCAAAGTTAGTTATTTCGTTAAAGTATTGTGTATAGTTAGAATCCATCCCCTGTGTCCTAACGGGAATTTCATGTGTGCGCCTGCCGAGTTATTTTGTCTAGTTTTTTTTATATTCCCCAACAACAACATCTTGTCTTCTTCCGCCACCCAACCAAAAACCTTCGCCGCACCGACTCCATTATCCACGTTTTTTGGCTGAAGGCATGGCGGAGCCTCCATCGCCTCAGATCGAGGGCTCCGCTCCGAAGAGAAGGGCAGGGAGTGTTTCCTCCAGCCAATGGACGAAGAGCGAGCAAAAGCCAAGGCGCTCCAGCCAATGGGAAGCAAGAGGCCAGAAACAACTACAGAGCCTCTTCGGGGGCGAGCCACCGACACGCCACGCCGTCCAATGGGTGGCAGGAGTTACCTTCAGGACGGATCCCTCCACCTCGCAGGGAGGGTTGAATAATTGTCGGCTGCGATCCGTCTGGGTCGTTCTCGTCTGGTCTGCTGCGCCATCTTCCGTTCTTTGGTGCTGGCTGGCGTCGCCGTTCGTCTTGGTTCCTATGGCGCGAGACTGTGTGGTTCGAAGTCCCGCCGTGGTGGTGGGAGCGTCGATCTTCCCAAGCTCTTTCCACAAGAATTCCCGAGCTCCACAAGGGCAGGTCGGCAAGCCGTGCGAACGCGCGGCCAGGTACGACCCAAACTCTTGACCTCCAGCCTGTCTATCCCCTTGGCTGCGAGGTTCGAAATTAAAGACAATCTGGTCCATTTTTATTTTGTGTGTGTGTGTGTGTGTCTGTGGGTGGCACCGTCCTATAAGTAGAAAATTGTTAAGTGCTTTGCTCACTGTACATTTTGCCTTGCATATTTAGTTTTATAAACTTCTGCTCTATGTCTCCCTCCCTATTCAATTAAATAAACCCCTGTTAAATGTACCGGCTCATTTGCAATTCCGTTTATACCATTGACCCAGCCACGGTGCCAGGCTTGAAAAACAGTGAGGCTGTCTGTGCCGTAAGTTTTATTTTGGCCGGTGCGGCTTTTGGTAACTCCGCTCGGTTACACCAGATCCGAGTCCGAACAGCGACTCGTCTCGGACAAAGTCGGCCGAAGGTGTGCTTCCCTGTAGTGCAACGGCGTGCGCGTACTTAGGTAAATATGGAATTAGGACAATGACCCTACCTCACCCGTCGAAATATTGGCGACCACGGTCTTTAAAGCGACCCATCGACTCTGGAGTTATCGGGGTGACGACCTTTCAATTCCGCGTGTTCGGTGTGGAGACGCCCGACTGCTTCCAACTGTGGTCGTCCTCGCCACCGACCCTGGCCCACAAAAACAATATGAGGTACCAATCCTTTTATTGAATGACAAAGCAAGAAAAGTTAGAATTGATACTGAATGTCCAGTTTTTCAAAGGCTCTTGGACCGATGCATGTTTTCTGTTATCGATCAAAACGGAAGCCATATTTGTGTCTATATTGTCAAGAGCAAGGATCGCCGTTTTCAAGGAATTACAATACAAGCCCGACATTATTCGACAAAACACACGTTAAAATTTGAGTCTCACATGTCAGGTGGGGAATTTCGAGTGAACTCGCTGAAAACAAAATGTGAATCAGGAAACGATGCTTTTCTTCAATGCTTGCAAACCAGATCTGTGGCAGTAAACGAAATGAGATTTTTGAAATAGCCAAAGCGGCATGGCCAAGAGAGGCAGAAACCATTTTCCTGATGGGCGGAATCTTGTGAAAGACTGCTTGAGGCTATATTTACATCTTAGGTATGTCCTGGCAAAAGGCTCGATGCGGCAGGGAAGACATCAGCCTTGTCACATCAGAACACTGTTCGAAGGTAGCAATGACCTCAACGCATGGACATCAAATTCTTAGGTCAAAGCGAGTTGATGGCCTTCAGCTTTTATCAGTTTTCACGCGCTCCGATGAAAGCACACGATGTGAGTGACACCATCTCAAACTGCCGCAATTACCTTGCTTACGAAGAGTCATCAAAACTTTCAAAGTGGGTTGAGACTGCTCGACCTTTGTCCAACTGAACAGGGCAGACAACAACCGGCCAAGACATTCTTGATCGAAACTAACAACGTGTTGTTTGGCTGAATTCAACTCTTCAGCCAACAAGTTTTGCATGGTCACAACAGCCCCCTGCACGGATGACTAGCCAACGCCCACAATGAGATGAGTTAGCTACTCCGCTCAAGTGTCTCTGAGTAATCAGCGTCTGCCCATCCACACAAGATATCACTCTCATTCACAGAAAGTCGTGTGGCAAAGATCCTGGACGATGAAATGTGATGGGAAGCATGTTATCACAGTCAATTCCATAAGCGGTCCAGGGGCACTCAACAGAGGACAGTCGATAGCCTTTCTATACAGAGGGTAGAATCAAGACCATGATATTCGTCATTTACTTCAGCCATGTTCATTGGCAGCTCAGCAGGCGGCCCCCAGGCAGTTCTGTTCACTGCTGACAGAAATAAGAGACTTCATGAAACAAGACGACCAGGATGTAGCTTCATATGGATCCCCGCACTGATGAGTGAGTCGAATGACTTGCGCCACCCACCCAAGTCATCTTGCAGCTCTGAAGATGCTGAAAGGACAACGCGAAAGGATCAATTTGCTAAGCCAACTTATACGAGCGCATTGTCCAAATGTTCATACAGAAATTTGAGTTCACTTCCAGAAAACAGTCTGATGATGCAGACATGGTTGTGCCATTTCACAATGCTTAATCAACAAGGCATGCTTGAGCACACATGACCCATCGAAATCATACTTCTGCACGAATCCACTAACCTGAGAGACCAATTTCAAGAAAAGATTTACGGATTTCAGAGAGAGCAATGTGACTTAACTTAAGCTTGCTATTGCAGATCCATTTGGAAACTGAATGCCACTAATCCCGCTCTCCAGTGACACTGTTCCCAACTCCGGAAACTAATTGAGATCCAAAAGTGCAGCTAGACCTTGAAGAGCCCCCAGACTTTTCATGGCATGACCTTCTGAATTTTAATAGCCAATATGATTCTCTCAGAGATGTTACCATCAATATCATAATACAATGCTCTCAATGTTGCCCGGTGCAGCCACCCCCCATCCACTGTGCTGGCAAGCAAAAACTTTTCTCAAAGACTTTAAGAACAAAATGTCAAAACAAAAATGAAGATCACTCTTGACAGACAGCACAGACATTCATCTGGAAACTTCACATCGCTACATTAAGTGTGCGGGCCGACATTGAAGACTTGATACAAACAAAAACAATGTCAGATGTCTCACTAAATTCAGGTTTTAATATAGTGATGAGGAAGTAAGCAAAATGAATGAGTCTTTCTCATTTGATATTTTTTTCATAAAAATGCACTTTTTGTTGTTGTTTGATAAATAGTAAAAAATAAAAATAAATGAGACTTCATTGCTTTGTCTTTCAAAAAAAGTTGCTCACCATCCCTCAAGATGGGGCAAACAATTGCAATTCGCCCCTTACGAAAAAAAAATAAGGTTGGACACCTCTGCTTTAAATTGGTGTTCATTTGTTATTTTCAATCACTTTAGAACCATATTATACAAATGTTCGTGTTTTCCGAAAACCACGTTCACGTTTTGTTATCCCACTGAATGGCCCAGATCTGGATCTGGACCTGAAAAAACCAAAATCGATTCAAGCTTGTTTCTCGTCACCTTAATACCAACACATCCTAACTCAGTTCCATAACGATTTGATATTTGTTGTAATGGACCAAACACATTTTCTTCGGCATATATTTTGACAGTGTTGTGTGATTCCAAGCAATTACAGTATATGTTTTAAAAGAATATTGTTTTCCCATTTCTCCAGTATAACCTCATGTACACATGTACACACCGTCTTGACCAAATCATTGTGCATCATGGAGACAAGCCCGTCGCTAAGGGGGGGGGGCATTTG
>CM068952.1:124168347-124182174 GCA_035128595.1 Eptatretus atami | reverse complement strand
AAGGAATAAAGGAACGCCAGGCTGGGGAGCGTTGGTCGTCTTGGGGGTCGCAGATCTTGCTGCTGGCTGGTTCGTCTGGTCCTGGGTCATCGTTGTCTCTGGTCTTCTCCTTGATCTTGGTTCGTTGGTGCATGGCTGGTTGGAGAGCGTGGTCCCTGGTGCTTGGTGCGGCGATGAAGGTGTGGGTTCGAGTCCCCCCCGCACCAGCTCGTCTCGATCAGACCGCACGAGGCGGAAAGGTGCCCGACCGAATTCCTACCCTCAGCTCGCCTTCCCTCCCGAGCTGAAGGGTCAAATAAAGGCCGCGGCCACCATTTCTTTTGGTGTGTGTGTGTGTGTCTGTGGGCCAGTCTATAGTAGCAATTGTTTAAGTGCCTTGTACATTGTAAATTGCATTTTCTGATAGTCGGTTTAACTCTGCTCTTTTTGTGCTCCCCTGCCCCATTATAAATAAACCCCCAATTGTTCAATTTACTAGCTCATTGTTGTGCTTTCTATTATTGACCCAGCACGGTTCGTACTTGAGAACCAGTAAGCCGTTGGTGCCGTAAGTTGTCATTGGGACCGGCGCGGCTCTGTTAACTCTGCTCGGTTACACCGGATCCGAGTCGGTACCTGCGACTCGGTTTGGACAGAGTTGGCCGAGGGTGTGATTTCCGCGGTAATTTGACGACGTGCGTACTTAGGTATATTGAAATTTGTCTATTGACCCTACCCAACGCCATCAGAGAATTGGCGATCACGGTCCTTTAAGTGGCCCGTCGACTCCGGAGTTATCCGGGGTGACGACCTTTTAATTCCGGGTGTTCGGTGGGAGACGACTCTACTGCTCCACCTGGCGGCCGTTCGTCGCAACCGACCCCCGGCCCACAACAGTATTACGGTGGCATAGATCATGGTTTTGTTCCTCAAGATACGGTGCTTGCAAAGAACCATGGACAAGGGGATCCATGGCTGCGGGGTACAGTGTCAAAGCAGACCGGACCAGTGTTGCATCAGGTGCATGTAGATGGGGGTGGGCCGATACGTAGGCACGTGGACCAATTGCATCCTTGGCCAAAGCTCTCGGAGGAGAGGAGCTCTCCCAGGCTTCCAAGTTTGATTGTGGACCAGGAAAAGCCTGTGGTGCAGTCGGTTGGGGGTCCTTGGTGATGAGATGTCAACTACGGGATTGGAACATCCCGAAGGGCCAAAGCCTTGTGCGAACGAGGGATGGATTACGTCGTTCTGACCATCAGGCTAAACACCTGGCCTACTTGATGGATTATGATTGTACCTAATGCTTGCCGAAACAATGTTTTGATCTTAGGTTGGACTGTTTTCTTGTTTACCCTTGGAATCTCACCAGTCATAATTTGTTTTTTCGTGCTATTTGAAGCTTTACTGAAATACATCCGCATCCGGAAGGGCGAAGCGTGGGAGAAGCACACCACTGCCGGGAATGGCGATACCGACTGTCATACCGAATGATTTTGCCTCTTGCTTGCAATAAACCTCGTTAATGGACTTCAAGGAGTGAGACTGACCTCTGGGGACATTACAGGTTTTAAATGTTTTAGATTTGGAGAATATTTAAATTATCTCATTTATTCTTCTCAGGGAATAATCTTTTCGGTTATTACAGAATCGATGGAACATTCGGGAAGCTAAAAAATAAATAAAATACGACTTTCTTACAAGTAACTTAAACGCACGAGGATGTTCGTCCCATCCAGCATGCACAACGGTTGCCAACCGATAGTTGTCAGTGCTCTCACCTTTTTAAATGCTGAACATCAAGCAAGGAACCAGCACGGCCATTTAAGTCTTTGGTGTGACTCATCCAGCCTCCAGGGTGAGAACCACTAACCCTTAAAGGAACGCTCCAACAATTACACCGCCGACCCTTAAAGAAACGCTCCAACCATTACACCGCCAACCCTTAAAGGAACGCTCCAACCATTACACCGCGACCCTTAAAGGAACACTCCAACCATTACACCGCCGACCCTTAAAGGAACGCTCCAACCATTACGCCGCCGACCCTTAAAGGAACGCTCCAACCATTACACCGCCGACCCTTAAAGGAACGCTCCACACCATTACACCGCGACCTTAAAGGAACGCTCCAACCATTACACACGACCTTAAAGGAACGCTCCAACCATTACCACCGACCCTTAAAGGAACGCTCCAACCATTACACTGCCGACCCTTAAGGAACGCTCCAACCATTACACCGCGACCTTTAAGAAACGCTCCAACCATTACACCGCTGACCCTTAAAGGAACGCTCCAACCATTACACCGCCGACCCTTAAAGGAACGCTCCAACCATTACACCGCCGACCCTTAAAGGAACGCTCCAACCATTACACCGCGACCCTTAAAGGAACGCTCCAAACCATTACACCGCCGACCCTTAAAGGAACGCTCCAACCATTACACCGCCGACCCTTAAAGGAACGCTCCAACCATTACACCGCCGACCCTTAAAAAGAACGTTCCAACCATTACAACCGCCGACCCTTAAAGAAAAAACCACCTCCAACCATTACACCGCTGACCCTTAAAAGGAACGCTCCAACCATTACACCGCCGACCCTTAAAGGAACGCTCCAACCTTACACCGCCGACCCTTAAAGGAACGCTCCAACCATTACACCGCCGACCCTTAAAGGAACGCTCCAACCATTACACCGCCGACCCTTAAAGAATGCTCCAACCATTACACCGCCGACCCTTAAAGGAACGCTCCAACCTATACACCGCCGACCCTTAAAGAAACGCTCCAACCATTACACCGCCGACCTTAAAGAAACGCTCCAACCATTACACCGCCGACCTTAAAAGGAACGCTCCAACCATTACACCAGGTCATTCTCACATAACTGACAATCAGGAGGTGGTAACATTAGAAATATTTGAACAAGACTAAATTTTCAGGTCCAAATGTGGCAAATGGGATGTAGTTTCAGGTGTATTTGATGAAAGCAGCGCTGAATTACCTCTCATTTAGCCGATTTTTCACCGCGATTTCAGTGCTTTGTGGCCATTGAGTGATTACCGTAACGGAAATGAAAGGTCTTGTATATCGACGATGATGTTTTCAGGAGACGTCAAAGATGCCAAGAATATCTATCTCCATCATGTTTATGAGAAACATAAGGACAAGCCGGTAGGCGACATGGCTGCTTGCTCTAGATGGAAAGCTGGCCGACGCGACTAGCCGATATTCAGTGTACATGCTATCAATCAATTTAGCACAATAAATATGATTATCACAGCCCCTCTAGTTTGCGCCCAGAAACCCGCCTTGTGAAATTTCAGGCATGCTTCCAAAGAGACAACAAACGGCAGCCCTGGTAATTCCATTTATCTATTCGCTAAAGATTTTATTTTTTTTTATAGATGCTGTAAGACATTCTCCTTGGGCACAAAAAAAACAGGTCCCTCGGAGGTCCAGTTTCGGAGGTATTGATTTTTTTGTACAGTCCACAATGTACGATAAAGTATTTTAGCTGTTGCTAAGCAACGGAGGTGTGCATAGCAACCATTCATTTTTGTGTACATGCTAGCCACATTGTACACATTTCACCCAAGTTTCATCAAAATCAGACTCTTTCTCTTAGAGATATTCGCAATTAACCGTTTCTGAAATGTTCGACATGTACTCGCCCAAAACCTATCTCTCCTACAATATTTTTGTTGGGCTGCAAATTGGCATGAAGGGATAGATAGATTGCGCACAGAACTCTAAGCTTCAATTTTTCGATATTTTTTATTTTTTTCGATTTTGACCTTTTAAAGGGCCGTTGCTATGCCGTTGCAAGGGCCCGGGTCCCATATTCGAAAGCACACGATTCCAGAAATATTGGCCTACCTACCAAATTTCATTGGAATCGGTTGAGTGGTTTAGCCCTGAGGCTTGACCAGTTTCGCGACAGACAGACGGATGAAATGTCCAGAATAAGGGTGCTCTAAGAGCAGCCAAAAATTTGTCATCAATAAGAAATCAATATCACCATGTTTGATGAGAAATCGTGCACATGAAGTGTAAAACCATTACCGTAACACAAATCATCATTACTGTAACTAAACTAAAATGTTACGGTAATGCGTTACGGTAATGGTAATGGCGTTACGGTATGGTGTTACGTAATGACGTTACGGTAATGGTGTGTTACGGTAATGACGTTACGGTAATGGTGTTACGGTAATGACGTTACGGTAATGGTGTTACGGGAAACGTTACGGTAATGACGTTACGGTAATGACGTTACGGTAATGACGTTACGGTAATGGCGTTACGGTAATGATGTTACGGTAATGACGTTATGGTAATGGTGTACGGTAATGACGTTACGGTAATGGTGTTACGGTAATGGTCGTACGGTAATGGTGTACGGTAATGGGTTTACGGTAATGACGTTACGGTAATGACGTTACGGTAATGGTGTTACGGTAATGTGTTAGGTAATGACGTTACGGTAATGCGTTACGGTTAATGACGTTACGGTAATGACGTTACGGTAATGACGTTACGGTAATGGTGTACGGTAATGACGTTACGGTAATGGCTTACGGTAATGACGTTACGGTAATGGCGTTACGGTAATGGTGTATGGTAATGGCGTTACGGTAATGGCGTTATGGTAAAGGTGTTACGGTAATGACGTTACGGTAATGCGTTACGGTAATGACGTACTGTAATGTTTACGGTAATGAGTACGGTATGGTGTTACGGTAATGTGGTTATGGTAATGCGTTCGGTATTGACGTTACGTAATGGTGTTACGGTAATGACGTTACGGTAATGGTGTTACGGTAATGACGAAATCAACAGACAACGCCTCGTCGTGACCAGACCGGTAGCAGACACACTGTGAATTGTCAAAACATTAACATTTTAAAGGCATTCTCCACGTTAATGTACATAATATCTGTTAAAATTCATATGTATGGTCAATCGGCATGTACGGTAATGACGTTGAATAAGCATACGGACTCACCTTGCCAACTTTTGAGGAGTTTTTGCACCCAAACTGCACGAGCAAACTTGAAAAAGAAATTCCAAAATGGCGGAACAAGAATCCGACAAGAACCGACAAGAACGAACGCACGTGACGTGACGTGACGTGACGCAACGTCACGTGACGCGACGCGAGCCGACGCGGCGTCACGTGACGTGACGTGATCGTTTAATTGGCTCACAGTTCTACATTCAGCGGAACGGGCGTTTTCGTTACGGAAATGACGTAATTGAGTGACGGGCACAAAATCCACTGTATTGCCAAACTTGTCCAGTTTTCGGCGATATTTAGACTCTAATAGGGAAGATATTGAATAAAGAAGGAACCCGACATGAATTATCGTAAAATTCGAGAATTTATCGACGCTTTTTTGGGACATGAACAACATGGTACTGTGGGTGTGGTGAAAGTAAAGAAGAAGACAAACCGCACTTCGTGACGTGACTTGCGTGTGGAGCGATATCTGACAAACTGCTCCGACGAAAGGACGGCCTCGGTTCTTGTCGTTAACTGGCTAGTCCACTGGGCTTAAACGGTGAGAGTGAGAGTGTACCTCGCTCTGTGTGTTTGCTGGTTATTATTATCATTATACTTCGCTGTAATCGATTGTTGATGTACTTTTTGTTGTGTTTGTAGAGATGGCTCAATCAAGCAAATTAAAGCCTGATTCATACCGAAGGCCTCTCTGTCTCTCTGTCTCTCTGTCTCTCTGTCTCTCTGTCTCTCTGTCTCTCTGTCTCTCTGTCTCTCTCTGTCTCTCTGTCTCTCTGTCCTGCTCTGTCTCTCTGTCTCTCTGTCTTTCATTTCAGTGGGTATTGTGACTGCAAAAATTGCATCAGACTGCGAGAACAAACTCATTTTTTTCTTTTTATTGTAATTTTATCATCTCAAACGACGGGATTATTTGAACGGTTCCCAGGGCAAGATATATGGTCCATAACTTGGCCGAAAATGCCTGAAATTTCATGAAATGAGGCCACTTAAACACATGTGACATCAATCTGTCAATGATGTGACAATGACCCACCACGTCGTTTCTTTTGGAATTGGTTTTCGTTTTTTTGGGGGGGGGGAAACCTGTTTACGCGAGTACACGCAATTCCATTTCAGGGGTGCGCTCCGTTTAGCAAGCAGCCTGCCAGCGTCTGAGGCAGTCATTCCATATCAACTGCTTTACAAAGTCGCTGGGCAAGTGGAACAAGCGATTAAGACAGGTGTTTCGTTATGTTCGCAAAACGGCTTCCGTGTTGGATTCCAAACGATCTCTCGACAACCAAGTGATGTTCAGAAGCATACTCCCTTATGTGTACCTATAATATAATTGAAACGTGCATTTCATACGTTAATTTTACTGACTTTTCATCCTACTTCTTAAGATCGACAAAAACATGCAAACCGCTCCCAAAATTCACAGCGGTATCATGTCATTAGATAGGCTTGGCAGGGGGGCTCCTTCTTCTGACCTCCATTTCTTTATCTTCTTTTCTCTTCCTTATACTCTGTAGCTGCTGCTAACACATACATTTGTTAGGGAAGTTGTCGCAGAGTATCGAGCAAAACTGAAATCGACGGGCCAGACAGCATTTCCTCGAGTACCATGATGGCATTGTTTCCATGGAAACCGCCGTATTGTCAGAGCCGAGCGTTCTTTTCCGTTGTTGGGCTTGCTTGATTTGAATCTAACGAGCACTTGGCAAGCGGTAGCGAGCCGCTTGCTCATGGAACACACCCGTTGTGATTGTAATCTTTGATGTCGCTTCATCTTCTCTCTTTTTTTCGGGGGGGGGGAACCATACTCTGTGCAGAGCATTGTTGCTGCCTAAGCAGTTTCCTTGGCTACTGGGCACAATCTGGACAGGTCACCACTCCGACACAGGATACCAGCATGCTGGCACTCATTTTGCCGACCCGGAAGGATGCAGGTCGAGTTAACCCCACTGGTATTAATTCAATAGCTGAGTAGGATTGAACTCAGGACCCGAGGATCCAAAGCTCACCACCCTAACCATTAAGCAACATCAGCATATTTCTCTTGATGCCAGGGTTTCTCATCTCGAGACCCCAACTGTATCACAGTGGCTTTAGACTTTACCACATGATCATCACTCTCTTCCATTCAAACCTGGAGTTGTTCACCAGCTTTGACTCGATCATGGAAGAGCTAGTGTCTTGGCGGTGCAATTCTACCTTGCTTTGGTCCAGGTTCGAGTCTACAGCTCTGATAATAGTAAGTGTGTAGTAGTCTGTGAAACTGAATATAGAAACTAGCCAATGAGCTTTGAGCTGAGTTTCGACGAATGAAAGAAGGCGTTCCGAAAGTGAGAGGCTGGAGGCATGGCTGCGACCTCGGCTTAAATTAATAAAGTGAATGCCATTCAATAACAGCCTGCCAGGTTTTGTTGAGCACACCAGCTGTGTTCATATGTGTTGTGAGCAAAACTCCACACCACTACAGGTCCCATCGTATGCTGCCTTTTTGGCTGCTGGTTGCATCATTGGTTAGGGCATGGCTATTGCGCTGATGCAGTTCCCCTACTACCAGTATACTGGTGCTCATTTTGCCAATCTCAGAAGGATGACAGTGTGAGTCAACCCCTTGGTGTTAATTCAGTAGCCAACGAGGCTCGAATCAGGACCATAGGATCCCAAGCACTACCCTAATCACGAAGCCAACATCAGGCTACCTACTACAGTAAGGTTCACCATATCCCCATTATTAATCCCTTTAGGATGTTGATGCCCAATTGATGTTAGAGGGTATTCGCATCTTTCGGATGTAGAACACGAAAATGGAAAGTGACAACATTTTCGACCCATTAAGGGGTCAGGTGACCCGTTCATGACCTTGACCTTCCTTCATGGTATATTGATGTGGAAATGGAAATTAACAGCAATGCATGATCTGATTGAGAAATCTAAGTATGTTATCCTATAGTTTTTAGAATTCCCAATCGATTGAGACATGTTGCAATGCCATATGGGGTCAAGGTCATGCCCAAAGTAGTCAAACCCAAAAACTGACATCTTTACGAGCTCATAACTGCAATTTTGATATGTTTTTTTTTCTTTCAGATCTTTGCGGAACCTGGTGGATTCTTCATCTCTAATCCTCTGTAATTGTCTAAGCAGTCTCACCTGAGACAAATCACAGAAATGAAGAAGAATGTCTCATAATATTTCACTGATATGTGTCATACATATAGAAGAGGATCTCCTGACCACCTTGTGCTTGATCGTGGTCTTAATAAGAACTCCCGATCAATGAATATTCTGAGAAACGTGTTGCATTAGATGAACTTCTTCTCAGCCTCTTGCTGACCATATTGCAAGCTTATCGCATGCTGAACTGAGCCTGGTTCAAGTGTCGTGACCTTGTAGGAAAACAAGTGTACACAGACTGTTAGTGAACGAGCAGAAAAAGGAGGCTTGTTATCCTACTAGCGTGACAGCTCCACCTAAAGTTGGTCAGCCATCTGTTTCTGACGATCGTAGTCGCCCCGCGTGGTTGTGGTGTGAAAACCTAAGGAATTTTTTTTTCCCTCTTGTCCATGCGAGGGTAAAGAGGACCATCACTTGTGAAAAGTGACAAAAGGACAATTTTTACAGATAAGCTGAGACAAAAGATGACGTATTAGAGAAAGTTTGTCTAGTTTGAATACCCTGGATGATGCTTCAGCCAGGAAATAGTATCACTCTAGCTGTGTGCAAATGTGATGATATGTGCACTTCCTGGGGAAAATGAGAGCAAACTGATGTTAAAATCAGACAGTGTATATCCGACATTCAGCTAATCATGTGTATCAAATCTTCCCTCTCTGAGGACGGGATGTGCTGAGAATCACTGTATAAACAATGAGTATGCTGCAATATAGCATGAAATAAAATCAACAAATCAGATCTCAGAAAGCAATATCTGAAAACTCTTACAGTAAACGACGTACCGAACATGGAGTTTGTGACGTATCCATTTCACAATGAGAGTGAAATGTGATGCTTCCAATCTTGTTGGAGATGCTGTTGAATTTGCTATAAGGGATACCGATACCATAATTGATGATATTGTTGAAATTATCTCGTACATGCGAATGAACTACTTTGAGTATCTAGAGTCAAATGGAAGTTATAGGCAAGCTGGATGATTTTGATAGGCCTCCTGTACTCCAGTTTATGTACAGCAGGGGTTGTTTTGGTCTTATTGCAAACCCTTTGTAGGTCAATGGAACAATGATGCTGCAAAACCATTGATGTTTTAATTATCGTTGATGTTAGTTTTTTTCGACACAATGTGACCACGACCTTCAAGTAAAGCATATAAAAAGTTAAGAATGATACAGTTTTGTTCAAATAGCGAAACACCTGTGTCATTGGGTCAACCTCTTGCTCATTTCCAATAAGGTTTGGGTTGAGTATACTTACCTTTTTATAAGCTAAAGAATGTATACAGGTTTGTTCAAGAGCTGAAACACCTGTGGGTCATTGGGTCAACCTCTTTGCTTTCCCAATAAAGGTTGGGCTATTGGAGTTACTTACCTTTTTGTTCTGAACCTGTTCTTAGAGTTTCTTATGACAGTGTGTTGAATCTTGCAGAAGGGATGGATATGAGAGAGTTGTAAGTAGAATGAAGGCGACGCGTGACAATTATTATTCTGCCACCCGTTCGTAAGGAAGAGCAAGTCTATTATATTTTGCCATTGACACCATCGGACTTCATGGAAGATACTGCACATGGGCGAAACCTGCATGAAGTTCTGGCGAGTGATTCAACAAGAGGAGGACAAAGCTGAGAGCTCTCACGACCCCCTCTCAAATCTCAAAATAACTTCCTCTCAAATTCAAAAGCAAAATCACGCTCCACTAGCTAACTGAGTGAGTGAGATTCCTGGAGGCACTCAGAGAATCCACACGACCTGGTGTGTTATATCAGGAAAAAAGTCCAAGTCAAACCCACAGGCCACCGACAAGAAAGACATGATGATCCACACCCATGAGAGCCTGACTCAATGATTCCTCTACAGTGCTCAGATTTGTCGCGAGAGTCAAACTTAAGGCTATTGATATCTGGTCACCAGATACCGACTTCTTAGTCTTTATTGATGTGGCAGCAAATGGGCTACTTGTGTGCATTACACGAAACAGTGAAAGGGAGCAATATAGAGCAATTGATGTGTGAGATCGCAGTGACCGGCAATCAACTTGAAAAAATCAAGGGGCTTTAGTTGGCCTGCACCATTTTCCATTACACATGGTGCAGATTGGGTGGAAAAATTGTCGGTATCTCAAATAACTTTGCTTTCTGTCTTCCTGTGCTGCACCACTAATGATGAATTGTGCAAACATTTGAAGCACTGGGAAAAAGACCCGTTATTACTGAGAGCTCTTGGAGGTCAAAGGCAAAGAAGACACATTTATTCAGAGGACAAGTATCTCCCAACATGATAAGATTAATCTGCAAAGCCATATTCTGTGAGTGCTATGCATCGTGCAAAGGCATATCTCTTCCTGCTCCTTCGGTGGAAGCTTATTTCCGCATTAAAAAAAACCTGTGGGGTGAGAGCTGTTCCTCGACTGGGGGATCTGCTCCCCAGGCTCTGCGAGCTTAACTCCTATTGTCAATGATGACAAGTTCGTACCCAAAGCCCATGCCTACCTTCATTTGCCAAAGGAGTGATTGGAAATTAATCTGAAGGTGGATATCTTCTGATCAAATTCTTGGTAAATCAAGCACTCAAGTCTTGGAGCTTGTAAAGATGTGGTGCCATAGCTCAGCTGGAGCTGCAAAGTTTTGAAATGAACACAAAGCAAATACCATTTCACCTTATGGTCTTTCTCAGCACTGTTTGCCCCACACACATGCCTGCCATTTATCACTACCTTCTTCAAATCATCTTTGCAATGTATGATGGGATGCTTAAATAGCTTTGGCCCAATGCCTTTTTCGCACAATTGAAGCTGTATGTGCTTTTTCTGCAACATAACTTCTGCAAGATGGGGCACTTTTAACTCCATTGCTTGGGTAAATCTGGCAGTCAAATAGTCCTTTTAACATTAATTTTCACATTTAAATGAAGAGTTGCAATTTCAAATGCCTTTACCTTATGTTTGTGTTCCTGAGATGGCAAAGCGACATGAAAATATAGGAAAATATAGAAAATTCCTGGAAGTGAGGTGTCGAGTTCCTACATCTTTCCTATTAATGTGAATGACAGCTAGTGGCTGCAAAGCTATTGCCCCCCCCCCACTCCACACAACACACACACACACACACACACACACACACACACACACCACACCACAACACACGGTTCTCCTATTATACCATAAATGCAAAGCATCCACTATAATTATCCCAGGCTTTTAATGCGGGGGGTGATGATTCTTAAACAAGATAAACACATACCTCCCAAAATAAAAGAAAACTCAACCACACCGTAATACTCGAACAAGAGCATTTACGTGTACATTTTTAAACATTTTAAAATGAAACTTTGTATATTGCAGCCAACATTGCGAGACGATGAAATATATAACTTTTGGGGATTTGACCTCCGGTTCTTGCCCCAGGGGCTGGGTACTTGGTCACAGGGACACAAAATGGGGAAATATTTTTTTCACTCAAATTGTGTGTTGGTCATTTCTGGAGGAGGGAACTTTTGCCATCTTTCAACTATTGTTTCGAAAAAAGGGGGGAAGGGCTTGCGGGTTTTTGTGGATAGCTTGCCATCATCTTACTCCAGTTTATTTTGTGGCCCTGGAACCAGATAAAAATAATATTTAACAGCCTCATTAGTTTCCATAGATCCCACAACCCTCCCAAACTGATTGCTAGTAATATATCATTCATTTTAAAGATTATTTTCAAAACTTACTTATTCACATGCCCCAGAATGACATTCAATGGGTGTTAAAAAGCACCAAACAGATAGGTGTCTCCATCAGTGGAGTCTGCCTTAGCTAATCTTGCCACACGTAATTACTTAACTGGTATATGGTTTGTGCATTTTCAAATCCATGAAGATACCTTATTTGTTGAGAAGGTGGTGAACATTACTTTATTGTATCTGGAGTCTGTATTTCAGTTCAGATTTATCCTTTCGGCGAGCTTGAGAAAATTATCGACTCTGTTTGTGCTGCAGAGCATACCGCGTTTCTCAGTTACTTTACGAAGCTGTTTGCTGTCTTTAGACCTTTGTGAGGCATTTATGGGACAATTTTGTATCTCGTGCAGATTGTACTTTTAACATGCCCGATGGACTTATTTTGGGTTCTGCGCATTAGCATCAGGGGCAGTTATGTCATTTTGAAAGTTTTATTAATGGAAATTAATGGTGTCAATCCAAATGACCTGGATGTTTCAGTGCTGTTTAGTGTTGGTGTGCGCTAGCGAAAAGAACACAGTGATTTTGGGCCAAATGGACTTATTATCCGATAACACATCCTTTGACTCATTTCCTTTTTCTTGCTCTCTGTGTTGTATGGTCCACCGATTTGAATTAATTGGCATATTCTTTGCTAATGAACTAGTTTGAAGTGATCTATTGTCAGGATTAGTTCTTGAAACTTAAGCAATGCTTTGCTTAGGTTTGCATGCAATACAGAGTGTCAGCGACACTTTCTTTGGTTAGATTATTTCTTGTGTTTTGTTATTTTCGATCTGTTGAACTGATTATCACAATTTTCTGTTCTCTGTGTTGCATTTGCATTAGGACTTTTTTGCCTTGCTCTTTACAAACTGTTTCAAATGCTTTGAATACTTGACTTGATCTTTAGGAGAAATTTGAATGCTCACATTTATGTAACATATTGCCTGGACGTAATTTAATGTGGATACAAGAGATGGAATTTTTAAAGTCCTTGTTTCTTTCTCTTGCTTTGAGTCCCACAATTGTCTTGGGTTCTGCACCCGCGTGCTTACAGCAATTCCCAGGCCGTTATTAGGTGGAAACATTTGGCTCTGATCTGTTCATCGTGAACTTCCAATCTAAGTGTCTAAGGCAGTGGAAGATTTCCAACTTGTGACAATAAGCTGCAGTGTGGACGTTACATGTGGCCTTTGTTTTTAGCGTTAACAGCTAAGGAAGTGAGATTCGAATAAAAAACTTCATGGCTCGATTCTTCTGAGCTTCACTGGTAATACAATTATTCTGGACTAGCAGGAGCTGCCGGTGAGGGTTGGGGAAGGAGAGGACACCCGGCATTGCCGCGCTGGTGAGCTTTTCCGGCGGTGTTTCAGGATTTTATTGAATCAAAAAAGTATGGAGTTTTTACTCACGGTGGTTACTTCTTCCCTGTGGGTCGGCAGCAAACACTGCCTAACCCCACATCCCAATTAACTTATAGCGGCCTTTTGTGGCCTCAAAAATGGATATCAAACAACGTCGGTGTACCAAACTGGGACCATGCCAACAAAACAGGTGCTTTTTAATTTGATTGTTTGATTATAAAATCAAACTGCATATTGGCGTGTTTATTGGAAGACATCATCCCTCCTCGTTTAAGTTTCTTCCCCAAAGTGGGATTCTTAAGTTTCAGTATTGGTTATTAAATTGGAGGATCAAAGTCTTATTCTGCTGGTAGATCATTGTTATTCTTGCATAACACTGGGCAAGCGGTCCTAACTTGGTGCTATCACTAGAGCCAGTCGGACTGAAGAATAGATGTGTACGGCATCACCCATTGCCTTATAAAGCTGTTACGAATTTGGCCGCCTGGCGTGCGATCGGCCGCGTACTCTAAATAGCAGCGCGTCGCCCACCGGACAAGACAATTCAGTCGTGACCCCTCTGGAAACTACCGCAGGAGTCCAATGCTCTCCTTT
>CM068952.1:124037692-124054645 GCA_035128595.1 Eptatretus atami | reverse complement strand
CACGAATTATCGCTTTCATTGAAGTAACAACTGCTGTGATACTTACACACACAGAGTTAATTAAAATCCAGTTTACCTCCCTGTCTTTGCTAGCCATGACATTCGCTGCCATTGACCATTGCCACTCCTACGCCACTGTAACGAAGGCGCCCTTTCCCCATCGGCCACGCCGACGCAGCAAAGTCTTCTGTCATTGGTTTGGTAAATAAATGGCCGCAGCAACGTGTCCTTTCATTGGTTTGGTAAATAAATGGCCATAACTTGGGAAACAGCTAAAACGGATGAAGAAGAACGATATCAAACCTTGAAAAGGCACATACTCAGATCCCCAGCATCAATTGTGACGTCATATCAAATTAAGAAGAATTGTGACGTCAATCGTGATGTCATAGCACCGTGTCCTGTCATTGGTTTGGTAAATAAATGGCCATAACTTGGGAACCACTTGTCCGAGTAATATCAATCCTTGAAAAGGCACATCCACAGGGCCCCAGCAATATACCTGGCAAGTTTCAATTAGATCGGACCAGTGGTTGTCGAGAAACAGCGGTCGCAGACATACACACATACACACTGCTGGAATTATAGATAGATGATGAATATTGATGGAAGAGGTTTTCAGCAGAATGGACAGTGACAGGACCAGTGAGTGGCCACAGCCTAAAAGGGGAGAATGTATGAGTTACTAAGGTAGAGGTCCCTCATTCAGAGAGCAGTGAATGCATGTTATAGTCTCGCTGGAAAGGTAGTGGAAGTGGAAAGGACGACTCTTCTGTCACAATGATTCCCATGTTCCGGGGTGGTTAGCAGGGGGAAGCTTGACCAAAGTCTTTCACGAACTGGCTGGCCAGCCCTGACGTTCGATTAAAGGTTCGGGTAGGAATTTGGAATTTAACCATTGTGCTGGCGATGGATCACCTCCTCTTCACGAAGGATACTGTGGCATCCACCAAGTAATGTCAGAAGACGTAATGCCAGTTAACATCCATCCGAGGGACAGCACACACACACACACATTGATGAGTTACTGGCACACACTACCTGTGAAACGATGGCTTGGAGGCCAGTGTGCATCCCTCTAGAGTCTAGGTCATCTTGCCAATCTTTGGAATTGGAAACAACTCAAATTTGATTTTGATAGGTACTGAGAAGCATTGGGGATAGTAGTGTACGTGGATATTGCAGGAATGGTAGGTCGCCGAGGTAAGCTTTGCATCGGTGATTGGATACCTATGTCATAATTGTGATGTCTGTGTGAGGGTTTCATCAAATGGTGATTTGGCTGTCATTCTTCATTCCTCAACCTCCAGCCGGCTTACCCTCCCCACCAAAAAAGTAATAAAAATTATTTTGTAATATGTGCATGGTGATGTGTGCACCTGCCAGCCAGTACTCATCAAAATTCCTCCCAATTCTGCCTCAATTAATTTAAGTCGATAAACTGATAAATTGAATGATATTGTTGTAGCGCAGGCATGATGTGCCAAATTGCCTCCTCTTAGTCTTGTGTATCCTTGTGTAAACCGTCACAGGCAGGACGATCTTGCTGTCCACAATGTATGTTTTGATTGCTGTGCTTTGCATGTACTGGACCTTAAACGGTGAGCGTACCGTCTGCAGCATTAGTTGGTGTACGTTAGAAATCCTACGATTGTCTCACAAAAAGTATGTGAGCCATTGCCAACACCCAGAACAAATTACAAATTCCTGCCCTGATTACCGCTCTGAAAACAAAAGGACCCACCCCCCCCACCCCCAGTGAAATACTTGCTTTTGGCAGCACAGATCCAACCAAGGTTGTAACATCGAGCCTTTTGGGCAGAGCACCACAGAGCAGGCTGTGACCATGTGCGGTTGTGATGATAGGACTGTGTGGTAGAATAGTGATTTAAAGAAGTAATTTGCTATTTCCTTTGTTTCCTACACAGTGATGCGCCTCACAAGACCCTCTCTGAATACCACGTTACCTGTGTCGTGTGAAGAACGTGACCTTGCAGGTCTGGATTTCCCATTTATTGCCAGTTAACTGCCAATCTATATGCCCATATTCTCATTGGTCTGCTCGCTTATTTGTTTTGCCCATTTGAAATGAGGTTGCTGTAAACGTCTTTCATTAACCTCCGCCATCGAAGATGGATGGAGGTTACTGTTTTCACCCCTTTCTGTTTGTTACTTCGAAATCTAAGATTTCGTAAGTATATTGATGACTACCGTTTCTGTTTGTTTGTTTGTTGTTTGTATGTTTGTTTGGATTTCGTAAGTATATTGATGACTACTGTTCTGTTTGTTTGTTTGTTATTACGAAATCTAAAGATTTCGTAAGTATATTGATGACTACCGTTTCTGTTTGTTTGTTTGTTGTATGTTTGTTTGTTACTTACGAAATCTAAAGATTTCGTAAGTATATTGATGACTACCGTTTTTGTTTGTTTGTATGTTTGTTGTTGTTTGTTTGTTTGTAGGCACGATAACTCGAGAACGGAAGAAGCTACCAATGTCAAATTACACCACGTGATTCAGGAGGGTTATGGCTAGTGCTGATTAGATTTTGGTCAAAATCGGTCAACGGTCAAGGTCACAGTGAGGTCAAACATTCGATTTTTGATGGTTTTGTACAGATAACTCGAGAACGGAAGAACCTACCAATGTTAAATTACACCACGTGATTCAGGAGGGTGATGGCTAGTGCTGATTAGATTTTGGTCAAAATCGTGCAACGGTCAAGGTCACGGTGAGGTCAAACATTCGATTTTTGATGGTTTGGTACAGAATCATCGTAGAAACTTCTGGTTTGCGTCGCTACCTTCTCTAGAGACAGCTTTTATTAGACAAGGTCAGAGGTCAATTGACGATTTCGTAAGTACCAGTCTATGACTGCTTGTTTGTTTGTTTGTATGTTTGTTTGTAGGCACGATAATCGAGAACGGAAGAAGCTACCAATGTCAAATTACACCACGTGTTCAGGAGGGTGATGGCTAGTGCTGATTAGATTTTGGTCAACATCGGTCAACGGTCAAGGTCACGGTGAGGTCAAATATTCGATTTTTGATGGTTTGGTACAGATAACTCGAGAACGGAAGAAGCTACCAATGTTAAATTACACCACGTGATTCAGGAGGGTGATGGCTAGTGCTGATTAGATTTTGGTCAAAATCGGTCAAAGGTCAAGGTCACAGTGAGGTCAAATATTCGATTTTTGATGGTTGGGTACAGATAACTCGAGAACGGAAGAAGCTACCAATGTTAAATTACACCACGTGATTCAGGAGGGTGATGGCTAGTGCTGATTAGATTTTGGTCAACATCGGTCAACGGTCAAGGTCACGGTGAGGTCAAACATTCGATTTTTGATGGTTTGGTACAGAATCATCGTAGAAACTTCTGGTTTGCGTCGCTACCTTCTCTAGAGACAGCTTTTATTAGACAAGGTCAGAGGTCAAGTTGACGATTTCGTAAGTACCAGTCTATGACTGCTTGTTTGTTTGTTTGTTTGTGAACAGTTTACGGAAAAACTCCTCGACGGATTTCGACGAAACTTGTGGGGGGGTTAGGTCTGGTCCAAGGATCATGCCATTAGATTTGGACTTGGTCCAAATCCATAATGGCCGCTATGGCGGCCAATTTGAAAAAATATTTTAAATTTTTTTTTTTTGCATTTCTACATGTTTTAAGTGATTTCCAACCCCCCACCCCCAAAAAAAAAATTGTTAGAGAAAAATGTTTTTGCAACTTTTTTTTCAACAAAATTTCGATTTCTTTTTTTTTTGCATTTATACATGTTTTAAGTGATTTCCACCCCCCCCCAAAAAAAAATTGTTAGAGAAAAAAATTTGCAAATTTTTTTCAACAAAATTTCGATTTTTTTTTTTGCATTTCTACATGTTATAAGTGATTTCCAACAAAAAAACATGCCAAAACTAGAGGGGGAGCACTCGGAAGAGTGCAAACCCCCACCGCCATACTGCTAGGTCATTTAAGTGAACCTGATATCCTATTCATTCAATTTGATGTCAACAGTGCTCACAGAGTTATAGTTTGCAAGTTTCCCTTTTACTTTTAACTTTTACATACTCAATAATATCGTCATAACTAGATTCCTTGAGACAGAAATTGATTTTACGTGGGTATATCCACCTGAAGTTCCAAAATCAGCCGCAATTATAATTTTGGCATGTTTTTTTTGTTGGAAATCACTTATAACATGTGGAAATGCAAAAAAAGAAATCGAAATTTTGTTGAAAAAATTTGCAAATTTTTTTTCTCTAACAATTTTTTTGGGGGGGGGGGTGGAAATCACTTAAAACATGTAGAAATGCAAAAAAAAAATATTTCAAATATTTTTTCAAATTGGCTGCCATCGTGGCCATATTGGATTTTGGACAAGTCCAAAATGTAATGGCATGATCCTTGGACCAGACCTAACCCCGCCACCAAGTTTCGTCGAAATCCGTCGAGGAGTTTTCCTAAGTACTGTTCACAAACAAACAAACAAACAGAAAGGGGTGTAAACAGTAACCTCATCCATCTTCGATGGCGGAGGTTAATTATAATTGCGGCTGATTTTGGACTTCAGGTGGATATACCCACGTAAAATCAATTTCTGTCTCAAGGAATCTAGTTATGACGAATGAATTGAGTATGTAAAAGGAAAGTTGCAAACTATAACTCTGTGAGCACTGTTGACGTCAAATTGAATGAATAGGATATCAGGTTCACTTGAGTGACCTAGCAGTATTGGCGGCGGAGGTTTTGCACTCTACCGAGTGCTCCCCTCTAGTTTCCTTTGTATTTGATGCTTGTATTTTTGGTCATGTTAATTTACAAGGACGAAAACCATAAAAATGTAAAAAGGTAAAAAGAGTAAGGCCTCGTGATTGATGTTTGGTGTGATTATATATTTACGAGCCAAACCCGCGCTCCGCGCGAAGTTTCTAAAGTGAGGGTTCGTTAGGACATCCATATATCCAGTGTTGACAATGTGATTTATAGAATTTCTTTATATACAATGTTTCTTGTTACATTTTTTGTGTCAAATGCACCTTCTGAAGGTAGTCAACGTGTGCAGAAGAGGGTTTTTTACCTTGTTTTCTAGGAGTGGCATTACGCCTCTCAGCGGTGACGGTCTGTCGATGACAGACGTAATGACGTCAGCGAATGATCGATGTCATTATGTCTCAGCGGTGACGTCACACGTCACCACGCAAAAGAATGTAAAAGTTAGAAAATCGGCACAAAATTCCCAAACCTGTCCATCTGGCGCGATCTCACATAGCCTATGCTGTACATTAGACCACAGAGCACCCTCATGCTGAAAGTGGCGACAATCTGTCCGGCAGTTTCGGAGGAGATACGTCCACAAAATATGGCTTAGCGTATTAATATAATAATGTATGTGGAAAGGATTATGGGGCTGGCAGGGTAGCCTAGAGGTACACACACTCGCCTCGAAGCCATCTGGCCTGGATTTGAATCCCGACCCAGCTGTAAACTGTCATCCCGGTGTTTCACAGGCAGGGTGATTCATCAATGTGTGCCCTCCCTCGGATGGACGTTAAACTGGGGTCCCATTTGCTGGCATGTCCTTCATGAAGAGCAGGTGAACTACCACCAGTACCCTGGCCAAATTACACATTCCTTCCCTGTCTGATTGCTGGGAAGGTAATGGCAAACCACCCAGCATAATAACTCTTGCCAAGAAACTGCTTCGGCAGCACAGATGCTTTGTAACAGTGTGGTACATCAGAAAAATACAACCTAAATGGTGGTTTAGGACTCCTTGGCGTCTAAGAATAAAAATGGGGTCACTAATTGTAGAAAGAAGCCCTACAACAGCTATCTCATGGTGGGGTGGGTGGGGGGGGGGGGTTAAAAATATAATACCTATGAAGCACAATGAAAGTTGCCCATTAAAACCATTCCCACTATGGTGCTACATGTATGCAGCCATTCACTCACTCACTCAGGAACCAGGAAATAGAGGAGGTTTGGCACAAGATGAAGTCTTTCGCCCGGACCACATAGATCGTCTAAAATGGACATCTCCAACCCCTCGCAGTGATACCCAGACACCTTATCCAAAAACATGTTCTTATGTTTCCCTGCGATTTGCTATCCAACTAGGTTTTGCATTTCTCAACATCTTTACAGATGAAAAGAATATTGACGTTTGTGCATTGTCTCAACGTCTTTGCTACTTGTGCAAGGTTTCTTGCATTTACTACAACAACCCTTTTATGGAGGGTACAGTATGTTTCCTTGTACCACCGACACCATCTATTAGGCCTTTGCCATTGTACCATTGACACCATCAACTAGGCCTTTGACAACCCAGATAACAGTTGATATGTCAGTCTCTTTTTGCAAAGGTTCAACTTCACCAAATAACAACACCAAAAGTGATTCTAAAAATTGTACAATTCTAAATTCTAAAAGAGGACTTGTCAGAAAATTTCACAATCAAATGCAAAAAAAAATACTGGAAGGTCACTCAGTGGAGCGCATACCTCCACCCTGTAATACCTGATCCACGAGAACATATCGGGCCCAATACATTTTTGAAATATCATGCTATGTATCGTTTTTGAGCCCTATCTCTGAATGATAAAGATAAAGAATGATAAAGAATTGTTTACCCTTATCCCTGTATTTCTTTTAATAAACCACACTTTATCTATAAGAGAGGTTTTCCTGCCTTTTGCCTCCTGCGTGTTGCGCCGCCAAGTTTGGCCTCAAATCGGAGCAATCCTTGGGGTTTAGTAAAAGGTAAAGACCAGTTAATTGAACACAGTGTGAAGTTGGAAAGCTCAGCGATCTTCAGGATTAGAAAAAGCTTCTGACACAATGGGTGACGTTAGTCAGACCTGTCGATACGGCATTATGTTTGCCCACTTTTTTTTGTGACATTGCCAATATGTATTTTACATTTCTATTTAACATCAAGGTAAGGTGGTTGGGCTTATCCATTATTCAAAGAACAAAAAGCAGAACCAACCAAGAAAAACGATACCAAGTGAAGTACAGTACAATTATACCAATCATGGAATAAAGAGGAAAGAGCAGACCACTCCTCAGGAAACATTTCATCCATTACTCACAAACTTTCTCCAATCTGAAACCATGTTTCAGGCAGGAAGGCTGCAATCAAAGAAATAAAACAAGTTTGAAGATTTCTGTCAAAAAATGTGTAAAATCGCAGTTTGCTTCCTGGTTTTAAAAAAACCAAAGTCACCAGGAAGGTGGACATGATTGGATAGTGTGTACTTCCATATTGTCTGTGTCAGAATATTGGTAAAATAAGCTGTGCACAGATTGGTGTGGAATATAAACCATTGTACCATCCTTACAAAATTATAAGATGGGATTTCACTTGGTAATAATTCCAGGGTAAGCCTGGTGTTGGCTTAGTGGTTAGGGCGGTGGCTTGGGATCCTAGGGTCCTGAGTTCAAGCCCCGTTGGCCACTGAATTAATATACACCAGGAGGTTGACTCAGCCTGTCATCCTTCCGAGGTCGGCAAAATGAGTACCAGTGTACTGGTAAGGGGGACACTGCATCAGCGGCATTGCTGCTTCCCAACCAATGATGCAACCAGCAGCCACAGGCTACACTCGATAGAGAGAGAATTCCAGGGTGTTGTATTGAACCATCTGTAAAGACTGCAGCAAATCCTACATTGATGAGACAGGAAGACATTGAAAATGAATTCCAAGAGTACTCACTGTATGGCAACCAGGTTGCATGGGGTGATACAGTAGGTAATAGCATGTCACTGTGTACAATCTAGTCATTAATTTGATCTGGGTAGGACTTGTGTCCTGGATATCCACAGCCAGTAAACTAGAAGGGCACTCGATAGAGCGCTTACCTCCGCCACGCAATTCCTGATCCACGAGAACGTATCGGGCGGAACACGTTTTTGAAATACCCTGCTACATATGTTGTTTTTCGTTTTTGGTGCCATCTCTCGATGGTGAAGAATCAGTTAAAAAAAAAAAATTCTCGTATGCAGATCCGGATTCGGATCTTCACCAAAATCGAATCAATTCGTCCTTGCCCCACACCCAACGTGTCCACCAAGTTTCATCCGAATCCGTCCCAAACTTTTTGAGATATTGTGCTATATATCGTTTTTGGCCCTATCTCAAGATAGATGGTGGTGAAGAATCAGTTGAAAAATTTCTAGAAGCCGAATCCGGATCGTCACCAAAATCGAATTGGTTTGTCCTTGTCACACACCCAAACTGTCCAAAAATTTTCATCCGAATCCTGCCCACAGACAGACAGACAGATAGACAGACAAATAAACAAGAAAAGACGCCATGCAGAGCACGATACTTTCAAAATCCATAAAACAAATTTGAACTCAAAAATAATTGGCTGGTTGAATTTGGTGACCTGAAATATAATTCCTCTTCAAATTTCAAGTCAATCTGATGAAAATTTAGGATTTTAGAAATACCACCAAAGATGTTGGCCTTTTGACCTTTTGACCTCAAAAACAATAGGCTTCGTTATTATGACAAACTCTACCATATGGTGATGTTTTGTGAAGATTGGTTTAAAATTGTGACCTGTAGGCTATAGACAGATACAGACAGAATGAAAAATCGTGCTTAGCACGACACTTGGCGAATTAGTTGACCTTTCCGTGTGGTGGTCTAAGCTGTAATGTCATGGAATGTGTGGTGTTTATTTGTTCGTACATTAATAAAATGACGCGACGTCACAAATAACAATTATCAGGCGCGCGTTGTCATGGTCACGACAGCAGATTGAAAATTTTCACAACTCATTTAAAGCCACCATGTGACATTCAACAACTTATCATCGGGCTTGTTGCCTTCATTCTGATCGTAGAAAATATTTGAAAATACCTAGGAACATTGCTTTTCAACCAGCTTTACGATCCCGTTATCAGATTTGAAATATGTTGTAAAACAAAAATATGTATTTTATGTGTGTTTTTCATGTTTTGGGTGACCCTGACCTTGACCTTGGGTCAATTTCGATCAAACTTTGTACACATGTTAATATTACATGCATAAATAGACAGTATAAGTTTCAATATAATAAGTGCAAAACTGTTTGAGAAATAGCCTGTGTAATTCACAAAATTACCCATTGGTTTATAATGGCGATAATATAAAGTGATGCAGAATCCAATCCTGATCTTGAACATCACCAAAAGTCACACATCTTTTTGCACTGTGGATTTCTATCAGCTGTTAAAATTTCATCCAAATCGGTTAAGAATTGTAACCTGTAGAACGAATAGAATTTTTTTTAAATCACGCCAATAGCTAAAAACTTTGACGTCATACGCTTGCGAAAATGTGCATAATTTGTACTAACATGCATTTTAAAACATTTAGATATTCCATTGAGTTTGTTTTGGCGTCAACGGAAGTCGCTACGACTTCGGTTACTGAGTTATGTTCAAAAGCTTGTTTTCACCTTTTTTGACGTAACGTCGTGACGTTAAGTGCGATTATGACATGATTTGATCCCAGACTATTTCAGCAAAATTGGCTATCACGTGTTAAAATTTGAGAACGATTGCTTCAGTAGTTTCGGCTGCACACGAGCGTAAATATTTTTTTAAAATGACGTCAATAGGCAAAACTTTGACGTCATACGCTTGCGAAAACTATGCGTAATTTGTAATAAGATCATTAGTAATCATTTAGATATTTGAATGAAGTTTAATTTGGCGTCAACCAGAAGTCGCTACGACTTCCGGTCGCTGAGTTATGTCCAAAAATGTGTTTTCACGTCGTGACGTTTAGTCCGATTAAGACGGGGTTTGGACCGTCTCAGGTGGATTGCCTATCAGGTGTAAAAATTTAAGAAGGACTGGTCCAGCCGTTTGGGCTGTAGATGACCGGACAAACAAACAAACCAACATACTTGACAAAATCGAAGATTTCGCCAAGTAATAACAAAATCAACTGACCAATGGACTTTAAACATCTTCGATTTTGCAAGTAACAAACAAACAGAAAGGGGTGAAAACATAACCACCTTCACCTTCGGTGATGGAGGTAATAAACATAATCGGTTGGCCCACAAGGCATGGCATTTTTAAGGCCAGGGGTGTGGTCTAACTGGTGAAACGATTA
Source organism: Eptatretus atami (assembly GCA_035128595.1). NCBI lineage: Eukaryota > Metazoa > Chordata > Myxini > Myxiniformes > Myxinidae > Eptatretus > Eptatretus atami. Next base: position 124,044,527 of record CM068952.1, on the reverse strand, counting down.
ACCTACCTTAACTAAACACACCTTTAATCCAGGCTTCTATGTCAGGTTGTGTAAGGCATGCAAATAATGGGACACTACTCGTATATCTCTTCAAAAGTCTATGGACCGCAACCGCTCACTACTTCGTCAAACTTTACTTGAGATGTGCACACACACACACACACACACACACACACACACACACACACACACACACACACACACACACACACACACACACACACACACACACACACACACACACACACACACACACACACACACACACTTTGATCTCATGTCTACTCGCTGACATTCTGTACTGCCAGCTTGCCACATGCGTCAAAAATGAGTGCTTACACATTTCCTCATTTTCTGAATCATTTCATACATTCACGTGTATCCTGGTACAGTAATACAATACAAATTGTGCCATGGCTTTTGTGGATAACATCGGTGTTTCATTTCATCTGTGAAACGTCATATCAGGCATGTGAAACAAGAGTGTTCAATGTAATTTAAGCTTCGTTATTATCGAATGTAATTTAAGCTTACTTATTATCGAGCACTTTCAGGTGTTTTGCTTGCTGCCTTCAGAATTAGTAAGATGATATTGTAATTGGCACATTTCTCACAGTGTCGACATGGATGATGATCAATGTGATTGTAACGGTGTTGTAACACGTTTCATTATCTTGTTACCAAACTTGCCAATCAATGCCGTTTGAAGTTTGTGCAGCCTCTCCTTTCCGAGGTGCTTATCAGTGCCGCAACTGGTGAAAAGATACGTCATGGTTGCAGTGGATCGTCGGTCATCACTATAAATGTCTTGTCATGTACTATACATAGGGAGGTGAACATTTTGTTTACCTTTGGGGAGGGAACTAAACGTTCTTCTGGCAGAATAAATCTCACCTGGGGGATCAGGGAATGAGTGTAGAAGTGAAAAGGCAGGAGGAAGACCAGAAAAGTGGTTAACAAACAAACTGCAAACTGTCAGTTTGTCTCCGGTGATCAAGAAGCACATTCTAAACTCAGCATCCTGACACCTGCACTTTGCTCCAAAATAAGTAGAGCAACTCTTTGGTTGGCTTTTTATGATTTGACTAATGTATATCGATGCATACCGGACCTGGTGGATCTGGGAGGTCGGTGGTTCAAACTCGGGCCGAGCCATACCAAAGACTTAAAAAATGGTACGTGCTGCTTGCTTGCTATATGCTCAGCATTTAAAAGCTTGGAGCACAGACAAATAACACAGGAAGGCAATGGCAAACCACCCAGTGTAACCCTTGCCAAGAAAATTCTTCGGTAGCACCAACACTCTGTAAAGAGTATGATGCATCAAATTGTGTGTGTGTGTGTGTTATTTTTAACAAGCTACTTAACACAGTCCATCCTAACTGGTAACGTACTGACAAATTCCAGGCTGTTCACCTCCACTATTCTATCCATTTATTCGACCTGTGAAATAACTTTCTGTAATTTTGTTTTTCTTTCCATCATTTCAAGGTAGCAGTCAGGTCAACACAATCTATTGATCTTTCTTACCTCCACTTACCCTACCTACCCCTGCCCATGATTGTCTGAAAAAAAATTTCTGTCATTATATTTGTGCTTGTTGAATGTACACCACCACTTTTATAACCATCCATCCTATTTGTTGTTTATTAATTATATTTTTTATTTGTTAATCTTGTATTTTTTTTGTCAACTCCCAAAATCTAGAATCGATGTTCACCTCCACTCATTTGTTCTTCTTTTTTTTCATGCCTGTGGAATCAACTTCTTCAGTCTCATTCTGCCCTCCAGGTCTTCAAGATGGCTATTCACCACCATCTCAGATCAGCCCCATCCAAAAACCATGATCTTTTCTACCACCATTTACCCTCCCCAGGACAACCTCTTTCTAAGTTTCCAGTTTTTCTTTCTTGAGTTTTTTTTTGGGGGGGGGGTGGGGGGCTGTATCTGATCTTATTCACCACCCCCCCCTCACCTTTCAAATGTCCTCCCCTAGCCGTTATTCCTCCCCACACCCATTGTTTGCCCAAGCCTCCCTCTGTTACGTCCTGATTCGTTCATTGTTCTGGCTCTTCCACAAGCCTCAATTTTGTAAACAAAACAAACAAACTTGCTTCAAGGCAAAGTCCCCATAATTCCCCCAGCCACTGTTTGCTCACTGTACTAATTATACCCACCTTCAACACATTCATTTTTTAATTTGTCTTCATGTCAATGTGACTTCGATAGTGTTCCTATCTTACATGTTATTTATTTGGAAGACTAGGGAGGAAAATAAAAAAAACATTTGATTGAACATATTGTTGTAGAAATGACTCCTCGGGGTTAACATTGCTTAGTAGAGATTAGTTATCTCCTTTATGAATTTCTTTGAGTAAGCATAAAGTAATTAATTGTGATATTAGCCATGTGTCATTTTATGTAATAGATAGACGATGTCCACCCCTCCGAATGCAGATGTCTAAAAATCACCATCCCTGTGACCCTTTGTTGTATGTTCTACCATTTAGAATCGGTATTTTATGTCCTTTTTTTTAGCGTTTTGTTAGGCTGTTGTCGCCGTGCGGAAACGGTTTTGTTCCTGCTCGACACTGAAGGGGGAGGGCCTTGCCTGACTGACATGTTTTGAAGGGCGGTCTTCCACCCATCAAAAAGGACTCTTGCCAGTTGAGTAAGAGTGAGGGTGGAAGGGCATGTCGTAAGTGATGTGGGCATGCCAGGCGATTAAAGGCAGTGGGACGGGTGGAAGTCTGGAGTTGTCTGGAATCAGCCTGGGGGGAAGCTGCGCTTCTTGTCCCACCAGAGCCGCATCCTCTCCTCTCCTCCGCGCCATTCCTCACGGGACGGGACAGAACGGTACATTTCCCTGCCGAGCAAGCCGGGACTCTGCTGACTATTGATCCTGCGGGATTCTGCCGACAATATCCAGTATTTCTGTGTCTTAGATTCCTTGTTTTCTCGATTATGGTGTAAATGTAGGCCCAGGTTAAGGATGTAGGTAATTAAAGAATTTTATTTTTTTTCATAGGTGCCTATGGTTCAGTAAGTGTAAGGGGTTTTTATTGCCATTTATTGTATTTTCCTCTTGTATTCCTTCCCCCGTGTGACCATTACTTGTTCAAATAAATACACCTGGTCTCGGGTGAATTGTAGGTCGTCGTGGTCAGGTTTGTAATCAGGAAAGTCTTTTCAGCGTTAAGTTGGCACAGGAATTCACGCCGTCTGTCCAGACCTGTGCTGCATGTCTCCTGGCTTCTCTTGGCCATTAGAGACGAAGCGTGCAGCACCAATTAGCATAACGCTTGGCTGATTCAATTGTCCCACCAGCATGGTATCGGAGTGGAAAGACCCGTAAACCGGCCCGTGCTGGTTGATCTAGGTTGCACCAGTTAACTGGAATGAATCCATGCGGATACAACAATAATTATGAAAACCTTGAGCACCTCACAGCAGAACAAATGATGACATGGTGATGCATTTACGTTTGTGGTGGCATCATACAATGATGTTGCATCCGAGATCCATTTTGAATATATTGTTTTGTTGTTTAAAGTTTCATAACTTGAGTTGCACCAAAATTTAATGGTAGTCTCGAAACTGATATAGCACTTCGTTTTTTTTTGGCCTAATGTATTATTTGTCTAGCTATTAGCTTTGGTGTGAAATTGTCTGATTGCATACAATGGATGGCAATGCAGTGCTTCCTTCTCTTTGCAGCTACTTTTACAAGTCCTGCAGGTTCTGACAATTCGGCGTTTGTGATAGGAAATGACTTTTTCATCCTCGGGAAAATGCTCACTTTGCCACAGAACTTTGGGTAAAACCTTTTTTTAAAAAAAATTGACATAGATTTTTGGTTTTCAAGTGTTGCAAACTTTTGAGGCACAAAGTCCTTCCTTATTTATTAAACTGCTGTGTTTGCATATACTTGGGTTGATATCAAATTATTTACATCCTAGGATGGAGACACTTCAGGTCTTCTTAATAGTTTGAATGCTGTATGACATGTCTATACAATTGCTCCTTGCAGGTGCAAGGGTTATATGCTCTTTCACATGTGTATGGACACCATACAAAAGTTGCCATTATTTATGAATCATGACTTTATTATAGTTCATTGTATAGAAAATGTGCAGCAATATACAAATCAGTGAGACGACATAAAAAAAATCATTGAGTGATTTATTGTGGTAAAATTGTTGACATTGAATGACACCACAATGTACTTGAGCCTAGCGTGTCATATATGCTAGGTTAATGATTAGGGGTTAATGCTAGGTGAAGGATGAATAAATTTAAGCCTGGTGTTGGCTTAGTGGTTAAGGTGCTGGCTTGGGATCCTAGGACCTGAGTTCAAGCCCCATTGGCCACTGAATTAACACCAGGGGGTTGACTCAGCCTGCCATCCTTCTGAGGTCGGCAAAATGAGTACCAGTGTAGCAGCCAAAAGGCTGCACACGAAGGCTGAGCCAAAAGGCTGAGCTGTTGTTGCTCCTAGACATTTCCACTTCACAATAACAGCACTTACAGCTGACCGGGCAGCTCTAGCAGGGCAGAAATTTGACAAACTGATTTGTTGGAAAGGTGGCATCCTATGACGGTGCCACGTTGAAAGTCACTGAGCTCTTCAGTATGGCCCATTCTACTGCCAATGTTTGTCTATGGAGATTGCATGGCTGTGCTTGTTTTTTGTTTTTTTTTAATTTAAATACACCTGTCAGCCATGGGTGTGGCTGAAATAGCCGAATTCACTAATTCGAAGGGGTGTCTGCATACTTTTGGCCATGTAATGTAGCAATTTACGAAGGGAGGTAAACAGCCGATTACCCTGTGAAACACTACACATATCTCCAACATCCAATTGAAATGAAGCACTTGCATAGAATCGCAGCCCCACGGAGAATTGTTGGAGGGGATTCAGTGCATTGCTCCTCATCAAAGGTTGATCTAGGTCATCTTACAGGAGATTCAGCATCCAACGTAATGATTCTTTTGAGGGTCTGTAACTGGACAAACTTAATATTGTCATACTTCTCCAGAGGATTGAATCTATCCACGAAGATTTTCAATGCATGTCGGTGAACTGCCCTATTCCTATCCTCTTCTGCCTCCTCTTGGGCTAATTCAAGTAGTCCTAAAGCATCCATGTTCACCATCCCATGCAAACTACCAATTATAAGCTATGCAATGCTTGCTTCAAGGCCTTAAACATGCCCTCACTGACATGTAGATGTTTTTGTTATTTAAACCCTTGTGATTAGGTTTTGATCTGCATTAGATAATCACTCTTCGGCGATTAACTGAATGGGTGATCATCGCACGATTCGCAATTCTACACGTTTTATTCTTCTTAACGCCTTTCGTAAATTCAGCCCTTAGTGTCTTATTATTATGAGTACACAAACAAAATTACCCGTCACCAGTGACGGCAAATGTGATTGAGCATTTCAAGTCCCATCACTACCGACATCCTTCTTTCCTACTTCCCACTGACTTGCAAGGCTTGTTCTGGACCTGTTTATGAGATCCAAAAGGCTTGTTCTGACCGTCTCTTTTGGATTGGCCCAATGGGATCGTCTTCAGGCATTATCTCGAGCCTTTTTGTGAGCTGTAATGGAAGCATCCGAGCAAGCCATTTGTCTACGTAGTGTTTTGGGCCTATTCTTGCATTGCATTGTAATGGAATGCTGACGTGCCTGTATTCGTTCCTTAGAAGCAGAATTTTCTCATGATCTGTGGTCATTATCTTCTCGGCGCTTTCGTTTTCAAGCTCTCTCATGTTCTTGTTCATCTGCCCTCTCTGTCGCATTTGCTCTTCTGGCTTGTATAACTTGCCAATCTCTCTCTCTCTCTCTCTCTCTCTCTCTCTCTCCTCTTCTCTCTCTCTCTCTCTCTCTCACATCGTTTTCATTCCTTTCGGTGGCATGATTGGATAGTGAAGAGGAAGAAGGAAGAGTGGTTAAAGTACTGTATTAGAAAGTCATAAACCTGTCGGGGCAGCAAAATTTCAACGTGGCTAATAGTTTCTTCATGCGCGTTTGAACAGAATACGTAACCATGCCAACGTTTGTGTTTTTTTGTTTTTTTGTTTTTTTTCAACCAATTAAATTGACGATTACCTTTCCAATAGTAGAAAATCGGGTGAAGGTAAAGGGCAGGGGTTGGAGTTCAAAACCGCAAACAGACGTTTTTGGGGAGCGAAATACGTTGCCAAGGAAAGAAGAAGAAGATGATGTGTGTGGACGTTTCTAGAAGCACTCCGTTGGGATCTGTATCAATAACAATCACTACATGGATGGCGATGTTACGCACTTGTGGTACTACTTTATTAATAAACAATTAATTTTAATAAAGAGATTCATACTAATAATAATAATAGAATAATGGATTAAAATTTTTTTTATACATCACCAAGGCTTGTGGATGAGGAAGAACACAGAACAGACAATGACGTTCACGGCAAAAACAAAAGGTTATGGATTACGGTACATCCGATTAATTAATAGGAATGCGAAATGGGAACAGGTCAAAACGTTTGGCAGGATTTATTTGGTGTATTTCAGGCATAAATGCAAAATGCACAAACATATGGTGTATAAGTAGTAAGCACAACCTCAATTGTTCTCGAAATAAAATAACTTGGGCGGTGCAAAGGTACAGAATGCTGGCGTGATTGCAAGATGCCTCGAAAACAACTTGGGTTATGCAATGAAGCCAAAAATTACTATTGCTTACGTGCATATATGATGCATCATCAAGGAATCATCTCGTAGGCCGGAAGGCTTGAAGTCTCGGGCCTATGCAAACTGTTTGCCAATGCGTACCCCGTGTGCGG
>CM068952.1:124008106-124037250 GCA_035128595.1 Eptatretus atami | reverse complement strand
TGAAAGAAGAAGAAGAATTCAGGCCTGTTTGAGTTCACCTTCCAATGGCCTTGCCTCAGCCACAGACCACAAGCCTGACACTTCACCGCCACCGCTCCCTCTCTGGAAGGGTTCTCAAACTTCGCCAATGAACGAACTGGAGCCATTCCTGCAACACCTTGAAGCCACACGTTGCTTCAAGTCTGCTCAGATGACACTGAGGAGGAGGAAACGCTTCTGCTTCCCCCCTCCGACCGTGTCCCAATGACGCTCTCCTTTGCCTCAGTGTTTTCAACACAGACAGTGCCTCCAACAAGTGGCCCTCGGAGGGATCACTTAAATCCTCAACGAGGTCTTTTAGATCATGTTCTCATCACACAGGCCATGTCTCTCATCACACAGGCCATATCTCTCATCACACAGGCCATGTCTCTCATCACATACACAGGCCATGTCTCTCATCACACAGGCCATGTCTCTCATCACACAGGCCATGTCTCTCATCACACAGGCCATGTCTCTCATCACACAGGCCAGGTCTCTCATCACACAGGCAGGTCTCTCATCACACAGGCCATGTCTCTCATCAACAGGCCAGGTCTCTCATCACACAGGCCAGGTCTCTCATCACACAGGCCAGGTCTCTATCACACAGGCAGGTTCTCATCACACAGGCCAGGTCTCTCTCATCAACAGGCCAGGTCTCTCATCACACAGGCCATGTCTCTCATCACACAGGCATGTCTCATCACACAGGCCATGTCTCATCACACAGGCCATGTCTCATCACACAGGCCATGTCTCTCACATCACGCAGGCCAGGTCTCTCATCACGCAGGCCAGTCTCTCATCACGCAAGCCAGGTCTCTCATCACGCAGGCCAAGGTCAATCTCATCACGCAGGCCAGGTCTCTCATCACGGCAGGCCAGGTTCTCATCACGCAGGCCAGGGTCTCTCCATCACGCAGGCCATGTCTCTCATCACGCAGGCCAGGTTTCTCATCACGCAGGCCAGGTCTCTCATCACGCAGGCCAGGTCTCATCACACAGGCCATGTCTCTCATCACATAGGCCAGACATGCGTCCTCAATTCATTTCCCCGTTTTTTTCCTCACTCCTCGCACTCGCCTTTCCGCCCGCCGCCACGGCTCTCACCTCTTCTTCTTCTTTACTCTACTTTTATTTATTCAAAATCCACACAGTACCGCCGCAAGAGATAATGTGGAGACCTCGAAAAGAGAATAGAAAGAGAAGGGGAAGGAAGATCCTGCAGCAGAAGGATAGAAAACAAAACAAGAAAAGAAAATAAGGAAGAAAGAAACCCATCTTTAGAGCCACAGCAACCTTGGCTAGGCCAATGCAATAACCTCCCGTGAACGTAGCAGTATATAGATAAGGAAGTGTGCTCCTGAACTCGAGGAAAAGAAAACAACAAGGTGTTCGAAGTCTCACAAATATGACTTGTGGATTAAAATAAGAGGAGTCCTCTTCTTGGATGCATGGGTGTGAAGGTGGTTCATTGAAATGAGAGGAGTTAAATAAGACAGTGATCAGCAGCAGTCTCTCTTTAATGCTGCAGCTGCAGTGAATGGTAGATGCCTGAAAAGAAGTCCCCTTCCCTTACAAGGAATTGCAATGCAGCAGGAGACCATTAGGCCCATCATGCTTGCACAACGGTTGCCAATCTATAGTTGTTTATCCATTCTATATCCTTTTAAAATACTGAATATCAAGCAAGGAAGAAGCACATACTATTTTTATAGTTTTTTCTATGACTCAGTCAGGATCTAGTTTGAACTTCTGACCCCCACTCCTTTCCCTCCGACCCCCACTCCCCAGACTCAGGGCGGATGCTCTTAACCATTACACCACTGAGTCTGGTGAAATAAATACTGCCCAAACAAGGACTTGAACCATGGATGGTCAGATTAAAACTCAAATGCTCCACCGAGTGAACTATCTGCGTTCAGTTCTGTTCTTATTCTTTTATCAAAAGGGCATAGCAAAGCACAAGTAATGAGCTCAGGATATAAATTGAGATTGTGTGGTGTTATTATTGCTGTGCTTCTCTTTGGGCCTAGTTAAAAGGGCCACAGAGCAATCTAAGATGAACCAGGGTGGAGTTCTAGCAGTCTGGATAAATTGTGCCAATGGCTTTAGAGACAACTTGGTGTTGATTTCTGATGAAAACTCATTTAACAGCTTTGTTTCCAAATGCGAAAGGTTGTAGTACTAGACGGGTGTTCCAAAAAGACCCGGACAACTTTAGTTAATATATTTAGAACCACAAATGATATAACGATACCCTTTGGTTTGTATGACACGGAAACTCATAAAGTTTTGTGCACACCATCAATACACTTCAATGTGAGCTCCGTTTGTCACGTGCAGGACATCACGGCGGTACATGAGTTATTGCCATGTTTGGCTCAACATGTTTGCATTTTTTGGTGTGGAGGATACAGTGACCTCAACAATTTACATGAACATGCGTGAAAGATTTGCCCTCTCACAGATTGAAGACCTGAAACTTCATATCATTTTTAAACAGGACGGCGTTCCCCCTCATTGGGCCTTAGTTGTTTGAGCCATCCTGAATGAAGAATTTCCAGGTCGCTGGATTGGCCGAGACGGACCAACCGCCTGGTCCTCACAATCACATAACCCCACTTGATTTTTTTTTTCTGTGCGGTTTTATCAAAGATGTTGTCTACAATACCAAGGTGGCAAACCTGTAGGATCTTTGTTCTTGGATCACAGCTGATGGCACACTGGTGCACGCAAACATGCGGAGCCGAACATGGCAAGAACTCGTGTACCGCCGTGATGTCGTGCACATGACAAACCCAGCTCACATTGAAGTGTATTGATGGTGTGCACGGAACTTTATGAGTTTCCGTATCATAAACACCAAAGGGTATTGTATCATTTGTGTTTCTAAATATATTGACAAACAAAGTTGTCTGGATCTTTTTGGAACACCCTATATTTTCCAGGATTAATTTTTTTTAGATTTTATTTGATTTCATTTTTGCCCTTTGGGTGGAAGTGAAGAAGGGGCATGAGGCAGTTTTCTCAGTATTTCCAGCAGTGACGTCAGTTTTATTCACAAGAATTGCCAAGGATTCCGAGGTAGCGTTAAAAATTTGTTTTCCAAAACATTTTTACAGAAATATTTTCCTGGGCGAGACATTTTCTAGCTACATCAGTGTTCACAATGACAGCAGCCAGCTCGTACGTGAAATTGCCATCAAGGTAAATCTTTTTTTTTTCTCTGTTATTGATGATTATTTTTGGTCTTTATCTGATCTGATTCCAAGAGTTAAAAGGAAAGTAAACAGAGCAAAAGTATGTGCTGATTTAGACAAAGTATGAAGAGTGATTTTAAAATGCGATAAATGCCAATTCCATGTTTTGTGAATATATGATAGGAGGATTATCTAAAAGTGTGTGTGTGTGTGTGTGTGTGTGCGTGCGTGCGTGCGTGTGCGTGTGTGTCATATCATTTATTTATCTACAAAATATTATATATGCCATGTCATTTCACACAGAAAAAGCTGCTTTTGTTTCACAATGCAATATTTGACAACACAACGGAGATATCTAGGACTGTCCAAGTCAAATTGGCTAATTTGCCCATTTTTATTTGCTACGTTTATAGATAAGTGAGTTTGGAGTATTCAGACAAAGCCAGATCAACTAAGGTAGTTAGCAAAACTGTGCGTAAGAAGAATAGAGGTGTTAATTCCTCCCTGACACTCACAAGCATCACGAGCTGTACTTCCAGGGTCATGAATATTAATTAGCAGTTTTGTGCATATTATTTACTTTGTGGGACAACCTTATGGATAAATTCGGAATGTAAACAGTTTTTCAACATGTTTGTTATCATATAGAGGTACAGTATTTAAAACACGCTGCAGAATCTATCGACTGGCTCATAGCACATTACGTTTTGTGGCAGTTCATGTCTCCTTAATAAACATGAACACCGAACACATTTTAATCCATGAAAGAGCTTAATTACTGAGCACTGTTTTAAATTAGCAATTATACAATTTATTTCAGAAAATATTGCGCTTTGCAATTTTTTTTTTCATTTATGTAATTCATTGTCTTAAACCAAAGATAAGTCGAGGTCCAGATGTTCGAGAAAAAAGTATCGACTTGTGCGCCAAAAAAAAATGCAGTATTTTTGTAATCGCACTCTTCCTTTATTGATTTGCCTCAAAATATTTATTTGACATGAGATTTTGTGTTCTGGTATTTAAAGGACTCATGTGACAAGGTCATGCTCACTTGATATGGATGTAGTTTCTTCATGTAGGCTTGTGGTAATGCCAGATGCATTGTTCCACAAATCCATCCAATTCAAAAATGAAAAAAACCAGAGGATGAAATTGTTTGTATTGTCACATGACCAGGGGTCAGGTGCTTGTTTAGCATCCTGAATGCTAAGCCATGCACTGTGAGGAGGTGTGTCAAAGCCCTGGTCATTGAGCTGATTGGATATCTCGGATAGCCAAACAGATTATACCAAACAGAACAACAAGCTATAACAATGGAGGTGCTGATCGATGCTAACTGCCATGGGAAGCAAAAAGCGAAGCTGATGTTTTGGGCATTAACCATTTGTCTGAGCAAAAAAGAAAAGAAAAAAGCGTTTTCTTTTTAATTTTTATGTATTTATTTATTTCTGCTAAGTTGCACTTTAATATAAATATATAATCCCATGATGTATTTTGTATTGGGGATGCTCAGCATTCTCTTTCTCCCATTTTTTATCTTGCTTTAAATGCATTTGCCTATCCCATGACTTGCACACTGCACTTTAGCCTCTGGTTGTACTCCTTCAGCTGCTGCATATGAATAATTTTTCACATTGTACAATGTGCGTGAGGCTGGCAGGATGGCCTTCAGGTACGCACACTCGCTTCTAAGCCGTCTAGCCTGGGTTTTAATCTAAACCCAGCTCAAAACTGTCATCCCGGTGTTCCACAAGCAGTGTGATTCATCAATGTGTGTGCCGCCCCTCGGATGGACGTTAAATGGATGTCTCGTCTGCCGGCATTAGTCGGTGAACGTTAAAGATCCCACGGCGTCCTTCGCGAAGAGTAGGCAAGTTATCGCCCGCACCATGGCCAAATTCAAAATTCCTGCAACAACCTTAGTCAATCATCATGCCTAAACAGACAGTTCGTGAAAGCCTTTCCCCCCGGCCAACCAAACAAGAATGTGGGAATGATTGTGGCTTTTAAAGAATAATAATACTATTATTTGTATCATTTACATATAATGTTGAGTTGTTAATTTGTCCCGCACACACACAATTGTAACCCCTCGTGCCCATATAATCATTGATATTGCACACTTCGGACTTGGAAAATTTTATTATTATATGAATGAGGCATTTAAGTCCTGGAACCGTTGAGATGTATTTATCGTTTTGACCTCATGTCCCGACTGTAAGAGTTATTTCAAAAGGTAGAAACAAACATAGCTGCATTTGGAAAATTTAACAGTCAGTTTAATTTTATTTTCTTCTTCACAGATAACAAAGTTGAACGACTTTGTGCAAGATGTCCCTTTTTGATACTTTTCTGAGGGTATTCCCAAAATTACTGCAGCGCCACCTATATAATATAGACGTGCCTACATAATGGACGATACCATGATAAACTCTATACACGTCACATTAATTTTCATATTCTCCATCCTTTTCGGTGCACTTCATTCACCAGTTAACCGCATCTTTGGGATTGGCACAGAAGCCTTCCTTCTGATGCAGTAACGGATGCCGTCTGAAGTTATTCAGCGGATGCAAAATGTATCTTCCGAAGCTCGTTTTTCATTTGGGGAAAATGTTTCAGAAGAATTGACAAAATGTGTAGGTAGATTTCTTCTTGGACAGTCATAGATTTCTTCTGCATCACCATGAATTTAACGAGTTCAGATGTCTTCTTTACTGTAGCTTTCTGCCACGGCCACATCCATCATGCTAGATGCCATTAAAAAAAAAAATCATTTATTAATCCAAAACGTGAGAAATCCGACACTTGAGAATTATAGCAATACAACAATGAGAAGGTCTACACATCATTTTGCGTTCACGTCAAACTTAAAAAACGTGATAAGCATGGTCATCATTTCGTATGCAGCATGTGGCTGCTGGTTGCATCATTGCAAGGAGGGCTGTGCCACTGATGCAGTGCCCCCTGTTTCCAGTAATCTGGTACTCATTTTGCCGACCTCGGAAGGATGACCGGCTGAGTCAATCCATCTGGTGCTTACAGCATGACAGGCTCAAACTCAAGACCCTAATATCTTAATCCAGCCACTGTAACCGTTTAGGCAACACCAGGTTAACAAGCCTGATGACAGAATCTCTGGGAGACACCTTGTATACCATGCATTTGTACTACTGCAAGACTGATGTTAAATTGCTTGTTTCATTGTTGAGGCACTCTTGGTTTAGTTAATTTGCCCTCACCTTACTGTCATTAGGCAGACCTGCAGACCAGCAGCCAGAGGCTGAACCTTTCTGGTGGCACCAGTATGCCAGTACATGAGCTTCCTCCAAGCTGCTGCATTGATGATGTCATTCACCATGAGGTCAAAGAGCTGGGCACGCACATGTGAGTGGGATGGTTTATGGAACTGTGCAGGTGATTTAACTGGTTGAGGATGATGGTATTCAACGAGAAAGCACAGATAAAGATAAAACTCTAATGAGCTACACCATCAATGATGGTTAAATCAATAAATTGCTTCTTTTTTAACAATGGCTGTCTTTCGTAACTGAAGATGGTTGGTCACATTTTGCATGCAAACACCTGGGTACGTTGATTTGTATAAAGTGTAGGAGTAGTTTTCTGCACTGCAACCACACTTTTATGGAGCAGGCATTGTAACTTGGTGTCAAGGAATACCCCAGAAGACTAAACCACTTGTTATCTTCACTGGCAGAACCAGTACCTGGGAAAGGGATCCATCAATATGCCTGGTGTTGGCTTAATGGTTAGGGGTGGTGGGCTTGGGATCCAAGGATCCTGAGTTCAAATCCCCCTCAGCTGTTGAATTAATACCAGGTGGTGTTGACTCTGCCTGTCATCCTTCTGAGGTCGGCAAAATGAGTGCCAGCTTGCTGGTATCCTGTGTCAGAGTGGCGACCCATCCAGGCTTGTGCCCAATAGCCAAGGAGACTGCTTAGGCAGCACCAACGCTCTGCACAGAATATGGTCCCAATGGATGGATGGATCCATCAATTGGCTAACAATTAATCAATCAATTTCTGATACTAACAGAGTACCTACCCTATGGGTGACGTTGTTCCAAGCATGCAACACGTTTTTCTGACACATACCTTTATTTGGGTAGTGTATAGGCAACTGGCAGCTACGTATAGGCAGAATAAATAACTCGGGTTACGTGCATGGAGCAAAAACATACCTACTGCTTATAATTCATGCTGATCCTTTGTCGCAAGTCTGGATGTAATCGGCCCAAAACTGTTGAAGTACACACGCACACACACACACACACACACACACACACACACACGAAAATATTTCACGAGAGATTTGAAAATCTCAATTGATGAGGCTTGTGTAAACTTTAAATTGCAGAAAGATGCATAATCTGTGTGTTTGTGTACTGGAAGCCAATGAGGTGTTTTGAGTATTGGAGTGATTATGTTCAAATTTGCGAGCTTGGACTATGCGCCTGACGGTCATGTTCTAAAAGAGTTGTGCGTGCTTGAGAGAAAAGCAGGCAAACCTGTTAACAGTGAGTTGCAGTAATCCAAGGGTGACTTATGAGAGCATGAACCAAAGTTTCAGTCATCCTGTGATTTAACTATGAATGCATTTGGGAAATATTGTACAGATAGAAGAAAATGGATTTATAGATTTTAGCAATGTGCAGGATGCATATCGTGTTAGATCCACAGTGGCACCTACATTTTAAACTCTATGGGATCAAAACTTTTTTAAGTACCGGGGTCATAGTTACGACTCGGTCAACTAATATAGATTGCGCTCGGAAACTCAAAGCAAGAGTTGAAAGGACCCTTCTCATTTCTTTTTTCTCAAGACTGTGTGGAGTAAGGTGTCCTATTAACTCTCCAGTTATCTCCACCACCGAAGGTGGAAAGAGGTTGTTTTCACCCCTGTCTGTCTGCCTTTATGTTTGTTTGTGTGCAGGATATCTCAAAAAATTGTGGATGGATTCGGATACAACTTAGTGCACATGTTGGGTGTGTGACAAGGACAAATTGATTTGATTTTGGTGAAGATCTGGATCCGGATACAAGAATTATTTCATCTTTAAAGTGATTCTTCACCATTGAGAGTTCTGGGCCAAAAACAACATGTATAACAGGATATCTCAAAAGGTTGTGGACATATTTGGACGAAAATTGGTGGACAGGATGGGTGTGTGACAAGGAAGAATTGATTCAATATTGGTGAAGATCCAGATCCAAGAATTTTAAAAGTGATTCTTCACCATTGAGTGATTGGGCTAAAAACAATATATAACGCGATGCCTCAAAAGGTTGTGGGTGGATTCAGACGAAATTTGGATGAGTTGGTTTGGTAACATGAACAAGCCAATTTGATTTTGGAGGTCTGTATCCAGATCCAGCCTGTTAGTGGGATACAAAACGTAAACTGTTCAACCTGTTGGAGTTCTACCGAATACCGTTCTACCGAATACCATTCTAGTTTTTCCTGCAATCCCAATTTCCAAAATTTCTGAGCTATATCTCAGATCCTGCTGGGACTTTTGGAATTCAATTTTGCATCAATAATGTAAATGGAAAGTATGTGGGGTTGACAAAATTTTTTGGTGCTCACCTAATTTTTAAGGTCATGACCTAATTATAGACATTTTAACATTTTTTTTTCACCATAACTGACAAAGGTTTGTCTGATCAGAACAAAATTGCTTTCTCTTGATAGTGTCGTGTCCACGCCAGTTAAGACCGACCTGGACGGATAGCCGAATGGTTCTACCTTGGAGGCGAACGCATGATCCTTGGAGATTGTAGCGCGTGCGGGATGGCGGGCGGCAAAGATGCATAGCAGATGGAGGCACACCTGTTTATACTTGAACCCACAACGAATAAACAGACACGAGCAATCTTAATAAATAGGGTTTAATGGAGATAAATCAAAGCGAAATAATAAAAATAAATCAAAGCATGAGGTTTGACGTGGGGTAAACTAGAGCTAATTTTGAGATGCCTCCACACGGATACAGAGACAGACAAGGGAAAAGATAAGATAAAATTGGGGCTGTGTTTGTTTCTGTTTTGTTTTCCTGTCTAGTATCCATCATTTGCACCTGTTTTTGGAAGTTTGTTGCTAAATGGATTAAGGATCCCTTTTCTGGTCTGTTTTCTTGCTCTTGTACAAATGTCATCCGATAGTCTGTTGAGCATTTCACATACTCGGTTCGTCCTACACACGATGTTGTTCTGTGTACTCGGTTAAACTCCATAAGACCACCTCCTCCTCCTCCTCCTCGTCTCGGTAAGTACAACCTCGGTATGCATTGGTTTTTGTAGAATATGTTGTGACTAGTTAGAGGTTTCCTTGTTTTGGTGTCTATATTGTTTATCTCCAATTATGGATTTCCACTCTTCGGCAGTTTGGTGTGTGCTGTGAGTTACACGACACAGACTGGTGAAAAGATGTATTTCCGGAAGTTCTTCAAATTTCAGGTTTCTTTCCCGTTGATTTCCTACACTTGAGCACACCATTGTTAGTTTCATTTTGGTGGGCCAGATTCTGAAATCTGTGGATTTACACTTTTCATCACATCCACTTTGATATTTGAATTGAAAAAGCATTTTTCTCTCCACTGATGCAAAGTGGTTTCACATGAATGGTCAATTTCATAACCTTTTTTTTTTTTAACATTTCCAATTTCTAATAACAGACACTTACAAAATGATGAATATACTAAAATAACAAATTCATTTTTTTAAAATTCATACTTTTATTATTATTTTCTTCACTCCGTACTAATGTCTCTTCATTGTTTGCTTTCATAACTTCATTGGCAAATTACTTTAATGTACAGGTGCCATGTTTGTAAAAATGTCTTGTGTAGGTCCTCAAACCTTTGGAGGTTAAAACGAAGTTCTACAATGCAGGGGTGAGTGCTTGGTTTACAATTAAATAATGTTTTCATTTTTCATGACATATCTTCTTCTTTGTTACCCTTACCAGAAGAGAGGGCTTTGCATTTGGGTTTGTCTGTTTGTTACTTGCAAAATCGAACATTTTTCAAGTGTATTGGTCAGTCGATTTTCGTTGTTCTCTACCTGTCAGTCGCCTACAGGTCACAATTTTAAATTGATCTTCACAAAACTTCACCATATGGTATAGTTTGTCATAAGGAAGAAGCCTATTGTTTTTGAGGTCAAAATAGGCCAAAGGTCAACAACTTAGGTGAGATTTTAAAAATCCTCAATTTTCATCCGATTGACTTGAAATTTTAAGAGGATTTATATTTCAGGTCACTGAATTCAACTAGCCAATTATTTTTGAGGTCAACAACATAGGTGGTATTTCTAAAATGCTCAATTTTCATCCCATTGACTTGAAATTTGAAGAGGAGTTGCATATTTGGTCATTGAATTCAACCACCAATTCTTTTTTGAGGTCAAATTTGTTTAATGGATTTTGCCAGTGTCGTGCTCTGCACAACGTCTTTTTCTTGTCTGTTTGTTTGTCCGCACAGAACTTTAGTGTTTTTCTCCGCAACCGCTTGTCAGATTGAGACAAAATTATGACGTCATAGGTCATTTGGTGTGGCAGCCATGTTGGAAAAACTTTGGACCTCTGTATCTCTGAAACCGCACCCAAAAAAAATTTAAAACTTGGCACATGGCAAGTACTCCTCATGAGGAATATGATTTTTTTTTTTTTAAATGACATCATTGGTGCCTTCGTTATAATGTCATAATTGCATATGTAGAACACTCCATCCGATCAGTATGAAAATTTTTGAGGGTCATCAAAGGATAAATTGGACCACAAAAAAAAATTTGATGATGTCACCAGTTACATGTTTTGGCAGCCATATTGGATTCAGCAAAAATCTTTAAAAAAATTATTTCTCTTGAACCGCTTCATCAATCGACATGCAACATCACAATTATGATCTAGTAGTGATGGGGGAATATATGTTTTTTAAATTTACATCTGATCGACCACTTGGTCTAGCTATGTAGCAGCCAGAATTATTTAATTTTTTGAATGTGGATTCTTTTTGATTTTTTTTGAAAAATGCTCACTTGGTTGTTCCTGGATGGGTTTGAGGGAAGAGGAGTAGCAGCTGAAATGTGAATCTGATCCAGGTTCCTCCTGATTACTTCATCTTTGCTTTTTGTTTGTTTGGGTTCCTTCTGATTATTCCAATGAAGGACTGTACCTATTTGGTCATCCATTTGATTTGAATTGAATTCATTTTAATCCCATTCTAAATTCAATTGAATAATAATAAACGCCATGGGTCTGGGTCAGGTGTCCAGTCAAAGCGGCGTTGCATCAAAGCGGGACGTCTTAGTACCGGGTCATCACTGCCAGCAGTTATAAAGTGACAGTTTGAATGATGTCTCTTATTAATTACGTAACACACCAGTACCGTACACAAACACCACACAAAATACACCACGCAAAACAAGTCCTGGTGAGGGTCTACAATCTCTGATTGCTCTTTTTCTTGTTTTTATTTTTATTTTGCTGTGCTAAATTTTAAATGTCATGGCCATTGAAGTGTAGTTGGATTGGGGATATGTTGTTTACAGTGTGGTATTGTTGACGTGGGATAATTTTCTGTTTTGATCTCAGTCTTCCTCAAAAGGAAATGTTTCAAACTTGCATTTATAAAACCATCCACTTGAACTTCATGACATTGAAACGATTTCACCCAAAAACTGATGCAGATTAACAAAACTTGTTACAGAAGTTATAGAGACATTGATACCATTTCCCGTTTGTTTGCACTGTAGAAATTTTGAGGAATGCACGCCTTCATAGGTTGTTGTAGCGTTGCTGCATTCAAGGTTAAGTTAAAAATCAAGGCATTACGACTTGTGCTGCAATGCGGAAGTGCTCGCCAGATGTTTTTTTATTTTATTATTATTTTTTTTAATGTTTTGAATCTGACTGGGACCCTCCTGACAAAGTCTGTGACTGAATGAGTTTGTGCTTTGTGTGGACAGAGTAATTGGAACCACTAATGAAGCCAGGTCCCAATAATGAAGTCTTCCTTCTCAAATGCAAGGTCAATGAAGTTATTCCGCTGACGAAAGATGGTTTCAAGCAACACATCATATGAGTGTAGCAGTGTGCGTTTGTTGCTGGTGTCTCCAACCATCTGTGTCTTCCCCAAGTTCCATTGGTCACAATTGGAAAATTGACAATGAAAATCTCGTGCTTTAGTGGATGACGCTGCCCCCCCCCTCCTCCTCCTGTGAGTTTCCTGCAGAATATTCTCTGAGGGTGCAACAAAACTCAATGCAACACAGAAAAATATTCTTGCACAAAGTCAGGCCTATTATGTACAGATTTGTGTGGCTGCAGTGACTGTATGAATATTGCCAGCTGGACAATAAGCCTGACTATACGGTTGAGGATGACTTGCGATGAATCTGGAGATTAGGTGTTATGCCACTCATTAATGTAATATGGCAAAAGTTGCTATCCCTTTTCATTGGAATTGCAAAACATACAAATAAAAAATTGTTTTCAAGTTGCCTTTTGAAATATGCAACAAAACTCATTTTTTTGACGCATGTTAGAAATTTTGGCCCCCTGCCGAGAAGTGGATATGCATAAAGGCATGAAACCTTTTCCAGAATGTAACATTTTCAAAGATCTCCATGATGTTTTTAATAATGTACTTTCTTGCACGATTGTTTATCATAATGTTTTGGGGTTTTTTTGTCCCCCACCCCTCTGACAAGGTCGGAAAAGGGGGACATTTAAAATGAGCTCCGATGACCGATCATCTGTCCATGTACTTTTGTGTACATAGACCACAGCAGTGGTTGGCTGAATTAGTTTGCCAAGGCAACCTTCTCGGTAACTTGGCTTGTGTATGTGATATTTCAAAAACGTTCAATATTTACCTTTCATATTACACAGATCTATTCCTCATACCACCCAAAAAGGCAGGGGACCTCGAGTATCAGCTCCTTGTTTTTTAAAATAATGGGATCATGTTTCTCAGGTACAAATTGTGACCCTGTTGGGCAGCACTCCCCATCCCCACCCCTCCAATCCCTCCCCAAAAGTGTCCCGACAGGGCAGCTGAAATTTTGCCGGCAAAAAGTAAAAAGCTTGCTAACTTCTCGACAATCATTTCTGCCATCGGAAAATAGATCCTGAAAGTTTCATTTCTGGTGTAAATTTATTGCAAGCCATCAGACGATACTCGTTACTGTCCAGCAATATTCTAAGTCCTCTGAAATTTGTGGCGACCTTCAAGATATTGTTGTCCTGAACTCCGAACGACCCATCTATCACTACGTGTCACTATCTTTAAGTTTTTGGGAAGCTTGAATGTTGTGATCATTACTCGAGTATCCTTGACGGTGAAATATTTCCACTTTATTTTGATTTCTCAATCGAAGGCAAATTAATACAGAAGCAACTTTCACTTGCCATTATGGGTTTTATCCATTCAATGACAGTGGCCTCTATGTCATCCAGCAGAGGGTGTTTGAACCTCACCGAGGGCAAAAGTAATCCTTTCAAAACGTATACCAAAGTTATTGTTACTCAGGCAGAATGTAAATGTAACGTGTGGCCACTTGCTTTGAAATCTTTATGGTTTTATGTTTCAAAGTCAATTCTCACATTGATTTCCTTTTTTTTTTCTCCTTGTTTTATAGGATGAGTTTGGTGCTGTGGTAATTATGTTTTGTTGCTTCTTTCTTTCTTTCTTTCTTTCTTTTTTTCATCACTGTTTTCTTCATGCTAATGCATCTGTGTGTTGTGCACGATGGACTCATTTTGAGCAGTGATTCTGTCTCACCATACCACTAATCAACTTGTACACACTCAAGCTTTGCTGTTCAGGTGGCCAGATTCCCCTAACTCCTTTCAGCCCTGTAGCCCAAGCTCAAAATGTTATTAAAGGGCGTAGTCAAAATGTTTGTTTATATTGTGAAATTCCTATAAGAAGACATGAATGTTTTTGTACCTTATTTAACAATCTAGGCTTCATAAATTAAATAAACTCATGCCATTTGACTGTCCTAATAATATAACTATAACAATGTTTCACCCTAAAAATAATTTGATTGGTTATTTTCAGATGTGTTTTTTTTCTGTTTCTTGATTTAATGGTTTGGCAATATATGGGATATGCCTGGTGTTGGCTTAATGGTTAGGGTGGTGGGCTTGGGATCTTTGATCTTGAGTTCAAATCCTGCTCGGCTGTTGAATTAATACCAGGTTGTGTCCAGTAGCCCAGGAGACTGCTTAGGCAGCACCAATGCTCTGCACAGAGTATGGTCCCAATGGATGGATGGATGGAATATATGGAATGGGATGGGATGAGGTGTGTGGGTGTGGGAGGTGCTAGGGGCAAGCATTCTTTCAAAAGGCGTTTTGTGGAACATAAAGTAATTATTCTTGCATCTTTTATTGACCGGTAAAATAAGTAAACCAACAAACGCGGACTTTTAATTAGGAACTTCGTCGATGACTTGGCTAATGCACACCAATTGTTTTGATAATGCCAATTCCAGAAATCCAAAGCAGTTTGATGCAAAAGTAAAATTGTTGCCCCACGCACACACACACAAAGCGAAAAGGGGGTTTTAAGCAATTAGTTCACTTTGTCCGTCTGTCTACAAATGTCAGTCTATGATCGAGAGACTACTTCACTTCAATTTAATTTCATATTTTGAACACTGTAGAACACAAATGAGAACATGAATTGGAACACAAATCTGCAGTTTAGCAGTACTTTGGCTCTGAAATTGGCAAATTGTATGGAATCTCGTCCTGAGCATGCTTGTGCACAGAGAAGGGAGTAAGGTAATTTTTTTTTAGTCTGTCTCCCGATCTGACAGTCAAACAAGGGGCTGACAGGATGGCCGAGTGATGCGCACACTTGCCTCTCAGCTGTCTTGCCTGGGTTTGAATCCTGACCCAGCTATAAACCATCATGCCGGGGTTTCACAGACAGGGTGATTCATCAATGTGTGTGCCGTCTCTTGGATGGACGCTAAATTGGCGTCCCGTCTGTCGGCATTAGTTGGTGGACGTTAAAAATCCCATGGTGTCATTTGCGAAGAGTAGGTTGCTGGCCAAATTCCTGCTCTAACCTGAATAGTGAATTGCTTCAGCAGCACAGCCATGCCCTTAGCCAATTATGTGACCTACCATACGAACGAACAAGAAGCAAAACAAACTTGAAAATCATTCCAAACAACAAACGTACTGTTTTTAGGGATGTCGTAGAGGACGCAAACAACAGGCACGAATAACTAATTTAACGTGGTGTAAAAGACGGTGCATCGACAGCAGTAAACTTCCGAAATTTGTTGTTCTTCTTCTTCAACCTTTAAAATCTTTAATCTATCTATAATTCCAGCAATCTGTGTCTGTGTCTGTGTCTGTGACCGCGTTTCTCAACAACCACTGGTCCGATCTAATTGAAACTTGCCAGGTATATTGCTGGGGCCCTGTGGATGTGCCTTTTCAAGTTTGATATTAATCGGACAAGTGCTTCCCAAGTTATGGCCATTTAATTACCAACCAATGACAGGACACGTGCTGCGTAGGCGTGGCCGATGCGCCATTTAGTTACCAATCACAGGACACGTTGCTGCGTGGGTGTGGCCATTGGGGAAGAGATCCTCAGCCGCGTTCCCCATTACGGGTTACAACGTATGGACTTCCGGATAGTGATGACCTATTATAATAATTTCTTATGCGCATTTATGATAAACACAATGACCCAATCCAGTCGTCGTTTACGAGAGTGAAGGAACGGCCTGTATGGTTGTTTGAAAGATTTTTTGTTGTTGTTGTTTTTTTTTTGGTTTGCACGTACGGGCATGCGAGAGCGAAGGAACGGCCTGTGTGGTTGTTGTTTTTGGCACGCGGTTTGAAAGTTTTTTTTTTCACGTACGGGCACGTACTAGTTTATTTCAATTTAATTATATACTTCAATACTGTAGAACACAACTTACCTTCTTGGCATTTTCAAAAACCTCCAGATTCGCAGTACTTGGATCAAGTATTGACATTTATTTTCTCATGCTCTGAGGGCCCAGAGTAACTGTGATATTCGGCATTCAGACAAATATGGCTGCACCTAGCACTGTTTGTTTAATGCAAAATTCAAAGCAACAGTTTAAAATGCCCTTTCCATGTCCTTTTTCTCAAGACTGCTTGGGTTAAGGTATTCAATGAACTCGTATTCACACATAAAATATATTCCTTGCACTTGCATTGATGTTTGTTCAATGAATGAAGAAAATGCTGTTTTCATGTATTCTGATAAAATAGCTCCCAATTTGCTGTTTATGCATTGTGTTGAAGTTACTTTTGCACCTCCAAAAGCTCGTGCATACCTTTTTGTGATGCCTTTGACATCTTCATCTCGTTGATGTTTCGATGGGAATTGATTTAATAACCGAGTTAGTGCTTTGTGTATCCAGATTAGGTCTTTGGTCAGTGGAGTAGTTTCAAGAAGACCAGCAGGGTAGTTTCACTTTGACCTTTTCTTCATCCCATTCTGTGCACGTGGCTGGGAGCGGTTTGTTGAGTTTGCCATTGAGGGCACAAACTGTTGAAAGTTTAATATGAATCTTCTCACGTAAGAAGGATATGTATAATCCATAGTCTGCAGAGAAATGCTTTTAGCTCCTGAGGAATGGCTGAACCACAGGTTAGATTTGTTCATGATATCTTGCGACTGTAAAATTGTTGTCTTCAATCGCAATCGTCCTCGTTCTTTTTGGGGTTCGGGTGATGCCTTCCCACACCAGAATACTTATTTGACTGAAACGATTATGCTCAGAAATACAGGTCCCTTATGACAGAAAAGTCTTGTTAAACATCACTAGCACCACAAGAGCCACTGAGTATGATCTTGAATCAAAAGGGTATCTTAGTGAGTCATCTTGCTGTTTATTCCATAGTATTCTTGAAAAAGATTATTAAAAACCCTTCTGCATTAAATGTCCAAAGCCAATGGATGGGTCATCACAGTGACTGCTTGTAACTGCTCCATGAGCAAACAATGAGTTACAGTTACGCTTGTCATCTACTTTGAAGTTTATTTCAAACTACATTTGTAGTCATGTTAACATCAATTTGGATTCAGACCAGGTCACTCTAACATGAAGCCTGGTGTTGGCTTAGTGGTAAGGGTGGCTGGCTTAAGATCTTAGGGTCCTGAGTTTGAGCCCCATTGGCTGCTGAATTAACACCACGTGGGGTTGACTCAGCCTGTCGTCCTTCTGAGGTCGGCAATATGAGTATTAGTGTACTGGTAGAGGGGCACAGAATCAGTGGCACATCCGCGCTTCCAAGAAATGATAGCTACCGTGGCAGCCAAGCTGCCATACGCAAGAACAGAACTCTAACATGGACACGCTGTCTCTACTCTACCAACAATGTATGGAGGCCCTCAATGTTGGACATTAGATCGGGGCCATCTTTCTCGACATATCTCGTGATTTTGATATAATCTAGGATCCCACCTTGCTCTCCAAACTCTCTGCCTTATGGTATTCAAAGCCTTCTCCAGACATAGCTTACTGACTTCCTCTACTCTCATAACCAATGTGTGGCACTCAACGGAATCCTTTCATCTCCTCTCCCTGTGAAGGCTGTAGTGCCCAAGGCAGTGTTCTGGGCCCAGTCCTTTTCCTAATTTTCATCAATGATCTTTGACTCTCCAGAAAGTCCTTTATTTGTTGATGACTCAACCATGACAAACCTCATCCTTCAGATAGGCAGGCTGCAGTCTCTTCCATCTCTTCTGCCCTTGACAAAACCACAAGCTGGTCAAACACTTGGAATATGTCTTTCAATCCTGACAAATCTCTCTCCAAAAGGACTGCCTGGCAAATCCTCCTATCTACTTTCTTAACAATCCTCTTGAAGCAGTTCAGTCATTCAAACTTTTAGGCTTCCTATCAGCCATAATCTTTCTTGGGCAAACCACACTGCGAAGTTGGCCTCCAAATTCATCCATGTGCTGAACTGGCATTCCACCTCATGCAAAGTTCTTCCTTGGCACACCTGAATTGTCATCTACCTACAAGGCCTTCATCTACTAGTTGATGGCGTATGTACTGCTTTCCCCTGATGGTCTGGCGCTCCTGCCTCACATCTTGCTCAGCTTGACGTCGTGGAAACCAAAGGCCTTCAAGGTCATTGGAATCTCCTGCGATGATGCTGATTCTATGGGCCTATCACTTCACCATCACAGACAGGTTGGTGGTCTCTGGCTTCTACCACCTCCTTTCTGGTCTTGCACCCTCAGCTCTTTCTGTGCTCCATTTCATCCCTGGTTTCTGCTGGACGCACATGGTCCATCAGCAACCCCCTTCTGGTGAAACTACATAAATCCAGGATCACTGCTCACCTCCCTCATTCATTCCTATTTTTTTTCCTGCCTCTGGAGCCAACTTCCACATCCTCTTCAGGTCTTCAAGACAGCTTTTCATCCCTCATCCAAAACCATGATCTTTTCTACCCCCTTTAACTCACCCCAAGTCCACCTCTTTCCGATTTTCCAGTAATCCTTGAGAGTTTGTGGCTATATCCACCCCGTGTTTCCTCCCCATGGCTTCATCTTTCCCCACATCCATTATTCTTCCAAGTCTCAATCTATTTTTGTCCCTCATCTTTGCTCTTGGTGTCTCCTCCACCCCCCTCTCTCTTTCTACTGTTCTTTTTTTTTATTCTGTTGCATCCTGATCCATTCTGTATTCTAGCTCCTCGATAAGCCTCGACTTTTAATCGAAAAATAAAAGAAAAAGTGCAATAAGGATTTTAAATGGTTCTGATAGACACTAAAATGTCTAGCAATCTCAAATTTCCCACTTGTATCTCTAACTTATTAATTTGTTTGTTCATTCATTCATCATTAGAGCCTGGTGTGGCTCAGTGGTTAAGGCAGTGGCTTGGGATCCTTGGTGTCCTGAGTTCGAGCCCTGCCAGCTGCTGAGTTAGCATCAGGGGGGTTGACTCAGCCTGTCATCCTTCCGAAGGTCGGCAAAATGAGCACCAGTATACTGGTAATTATCCCTGCAGGGTCGAAGGCGACTAAAGGGTTGGCGTCAGGAAGGGCATCCGACCGTAAAAACATTGCCACAAGAAAGGGTACCATGCTTGGAGCCCACAAAAAGCTGACCCCTGCTCAGGGATAAAGGCTTTCAAATGGTGTGATGATGATGATTCATTCATCATTAATTTTGATAATAGCATGGTCTTTGTTAAGATGAAAATTTTGTTGTAAAAGGAATGAAAGTGAAAAAAAAACAAACAAACATGTATACACTCTCTTGTGGTCGATTAAGTTTACGCATTTGATTAAACAAATTGTACAAGAGAAAAAATTTCAAACGTGACCTCAACGGACATGCCAATTAGATTTTGCATCGCAATCGCAGTCAACATACAATACAAAAAAGAATTTTGTTCAAGAATATATATATTTTTAAATGTATCCTTTTGATAACCACTCATTCACCATCACCATTGACTAACTTACAAGATTAAGAACATGGTGATTACTCCAAACTGTCTCACAGTCCCAAGTGCTGTCTGCTCAAGGGTCTGATACTTGGAATCATAGTTGAGATAACTGAGAAGTAGAGTTGCTTACACTGCTGGGGATAAAAAAAAACAACTGCAAATGGTTTGTAAAGGATGCAAGGACTTGTTAGTATTTTTTTTTCCTTCTCCTGTGAGACATCAAATTATTATTCCCCTAACCCGCAGAGCGAGGAGGTTTTCTTGGAAGCACAGATTCAGAACATCACATCTTCACCCATGTGCATGGAGCACGTGTCTCTTGAGCCTTCACAGATGTATTCTGTCATTGAGCTCAATAAGGCAGAGGCACCATACGCAGACAGGTGTGTATGTTTGCATATGTGTGTGTATAGTCTCTAAGCTTTATGTAGAATGTGCTCATAACAGCTGTAACACCCCCTTCGACCTTTACCCCCTTCGACCTTTACACCTTCACAACTCGACCATTTATACCTTTCATTTGCAATCTATGACCTTTAATTTAGTACATCCTTCCATTTATTTGCCACACAAAACAAGTCCTGGTAAGGGCCTGCAATCACTGATTGCTCTTTATTGTTTCTGTAAGATATATTCAAGCCTAATTATGAGTCTAACCAAAGTAATGGTCAAATTTTAAGGAGAGCTCTGTGGATTGAGAAGGGGACAGGAGAGCCAGTGGGGTGGGGAGGGGTGTGATGAATTATTTAAAACGGTGAATTGAGGTGATGCTGGTTTGGGTTTAGATAAAACTAAAAAGCGCTCGCCTGTCCCATCCGCGCAAAGCCCGTCAACATCTGCTTTGGGAAAAAAATAAAATTAGGCGGTGTAAGGAGCGGGGAGGGGGACATTGTTAATGGGATATTCATCGCAGCCTTTTTAGATGCTGAATTGCGAATGATGTACAACACACGAAGAGGTCGATCCAAATATAAATGCAAAATGGAAAGGCGTTTGTATTCAGACGTCTTCTGCAGACATATTCACGGACAGGCGCACGTGGCAATTGAAACGGAGCTCCAATCAGCCAATCAATAAATCAATCTTTGTGATTGGCTACAAAGTGTTACTAATTAACATTTCTCTTCCCGCACAATGCTGAGCAAATCTGCCAGTTTATTATGATTATTAGCCTGTCCCCGGCGCAGTGGAAAATGGGGTTTTGCAATCATGTCTGTGTGTTTGTGTCTGTCCAGGCTGTAACTCTATTACCATTTGAGCTTTTATCATCAAATTTTCAACAAAGTTTTGTTGTGAGAATATGGAGAAGACAAATCAATAAGTTTGTTAAAATAATTTTCATTCTTATGATTATTATAATTTTTATTATTATTTTATTATTAAATCACCTGGACTTTACTCAGGTGAGCTTATGTGATGGAGCAGTGTCCGTAGGTGAGTGAGAGCAGTCAGTGAGTCTGAACACTTCAGTAATTATCGCTTGAACCAAACACACGATTTTGATGAAACTTGGCCACAAGCTTCATATCTGATACCTAACGAAGCATTGACCGCATCAAAGTCTGCACTCATTAAGGGGGTCGACAGGGACTTTGTGACCTCCCCCCCTCCCCTAAAAAAAAATACATAGGTATTTGCTCTCTTCTCCGAAACTACACACACAATTTCAATGAAACTTCACCACAACCTTTATCACCCGTGATGTACCAAAGTTTGTTCATGGCATTAAAAAAAATCAGGGTCTGAGGGGGTTTGAGTAACTGCTGCACCTGATCCATGTGAGCTTCAAGACTCATGGTCCTATTTTTGTTATTACTATCAGAGTACCCATCCTACAGGCGATCTTTTTACAAGAATGCAGCACGTTCTTCTGACGCATACCTTTATTTGGGTGGTGTATAGGCAAATGATAGCTCTGAATAGCAAAAAAAAAAACCCGGGTTATGTGCATGAAGCAAAAACATACCTACTGCTTAGAATTCAAAACACCTCACTGCACTGGACAATGTGGGGACAGGAATACTGTACTGTAAATGGTGGAGACTTTTAATACCCTCCCCCATCTGGAGGCGGCGCCACACGATACACATTTACACGGAGAATCTGCGTCCTCCTCACCACCCCCAAGACCACTGGCTAAGATAAAACACCCCTACACATAAATTAGGGTCATGCTGATCCTCTGTAGAAGTCTGGATGTAATCAGCCCAGAACTGTAGGAGTAGTAGCGCGCCTATATAACACCGGTCCGTGAATTATAGTGAGAACTAGAACGGGCACTCAGTAGAGCGCATACCTTCGCCAACGCTACATTTTGCCCCCCCCCCCCCCAGAAACCGTTGATTGTGAGGGTATTTAATCCCATACCACATCTGCCATCTCATATGTGTTATGATGGCTTAAAAACATTAAATTTTCTGCTGTTTGACACTGATTCACTACATTGTACAATTTCTGTATGAACTCCCTGACCTTTTGGGTGTCGGTGTCAAGTCAATCTGATGACAACTGGTCACATTAAAGAAATCAAATATTACACATCACAGGATAGGGAATTGAATTCTAAATTTGAATCTACTTACATGCAAATTGTATAAGAATTGACCGCGTTATGATAATAAAGGTCGTTGACCCCCCTGACCTTTGACCCAAACCGCTAACAAAGGTAATGACGTCATTGTGTCATATCGTATATCACAAGATTGGGCATTGAATTCACAACATTTTGGCATTTGTTGCATGCAAATTGGATAAAAATCGACCGCACCATGGCAAAATGAGATTTTGACCTTTTCATGACCTCGACCTTGACCTTTGTACTCTTAATTTTGTAATTGGTATTAGAGTGTGGGGAACAGAACAGTCAACATTTTGGTGTTTGTTTCATGCAAATCGGATAAGAATTGACCGTGTTATGACTAAAACCGCACATTTTGCAATGTCGTGACCCCCCTGACCTTTGACTCCCAACCGCTAATAAGGGTTATTACGTCATTGTGTCATGTCACATATCACAAGATGGGGCATTGAATTCTGAACATTTTGGCATTAGTTGCATGCAAATTGGATACAAATTGACCGCGCTATGGTAAAAAGACGATTTTGACCTTTTCATGATCTTGACCTTGACCTTTGACCCGATTGCTCCCAAAATCTAATCAAATGGTCCTCGAATAATAACCAATCATCCCACCAAATTTGCTGCGATTCAGTTAATACTTTGGAGTTATGGCATAACAAACAAACAAACAAACAAACGCACATATTCACTAAAAAATAAATAAATAAATAAATACACAGCGATCAAAACATAACCTTCGCAACAAAGTTTGCGAAGGTAATAAGGGAAGAAAGGGGGAAGTGATTGTGAATTTAACGTTCCACCTTTATTTACTTTTCACATTGTTTTTAACAAACGGGAACAGGAACAACGCAGGCATGCTCGGCAGAATGGCCTCATGTGCCAAAGTTCCCTGTGTATATTTGTGTAATGTTAAGAACAAGAAGGAATGTGTAGGGGAGGACAAAGATGGGATCGAGGGGGTTGAGGCCTTTGAGAAAACAGAGAGAGATTTTTCTCGACATATCTCGGTATTTTGATATAATCTAGGATCCAACCTTGCTCTCCAAACTCTCTGCCTTATGGTATTCAAAGCCTTTCCAGACATAGCTTACTGACTTCCTCTACTTTCATAACCAATGTGTGGCACTCACGGAATCCTTTCATCTCCTCTCCCTGTGAGGCTGTAATGCCAAAGGCAGTGTTCTGGCCCAGTCCTTTTCCTAATTTCATCAATGATCTTTGACTCTCAGAAAGTCTTTATTGTTTGATGACTCAACCATGACAAACCTCATCCTTCAGATAGGCAGGCTGCAGTCTCTTCCCATCTCTTCTGCCCTTGACAAAACCACAAGCTGGTCAAACACTTGGAATATGTCTTTCAATCCTGACAAATCTCTCTCCAAAAGGACTGCCTGGCAAATCCTCCTATCTACTTTCTTAACAATCCTCTTGAAGCAGTTCAGTCATCAAACTTTTAGGCTTCTATCAGCCATAATCTTCTTGGGCAAACCACACTGCGAAGTTGGCCCTCCAAATTCATCCATGTGCTGAACTGGCATTCCACCTCAGCAAAGTTCTTCCTTGGACACACCTGAATTGTCTATCTACCTACAAGCCTTCATCTACTAGTTGATGGCGTATGTACTGCTTTCCCCTGATGGTCTGGCGCTCCTGCCTCACATCTTGCTCAGCTTGACGTCGTGGAAACCAAAGGCCTTCAAGGTCATTGGAATCTCCTGCGATGATGCTGATCTATGGGCCTATCACTTCACCATCACAGACAGGTTGGTGGTCTCTGGCTTCTACCACCTCCTTTCTGGTCTTGCACCCTCAGCTCTTTCTGTGCTCCATTTCATCCTGGTTTCTGCTGGACGCACATGGTCCATACAACCCCCTTCTGGTGAAACTACATAAATCCAGGATCACTGCTCACCCCCCCTCATTCATTCCTATTTTTTTTTTCCTGCCTCTGGAGCCAACTTCCACATCTATCCTCTTCAGGTCTTCAAGACAGCTTTTTCATCCCTCATCCAAAACCATGATCTTTTCTACCCCTTTAACTCACCCCAAGTCCACCTCTTTCCGATTTTCCAGTAATCCTTGAGAGTTTTGTGGCTACATCCACCCCGTGTTTCCTCCCCATGGCTTCATCTTTCCCCACATCATTATTCTTCCAAGTCTCAATCTATTTTTGCCTCATCTTTGCTCTTGTGTCTCCTCCACCCCTCTCTTTCTACTGTTCTTTTTTTTTTATTCTGTTGCATCCTGATCCATTCTGTATTCTAGCTCCTCGATAAGCCTCGACTTAATCGAAAAATAAAGAAAAGTGCAATAAGGATTTTAAATGGTTCTGATAGACACTAAAATGTCTAGCAATCTCAAATTTCCCACTTGTATCTCTAACTTATTATTTGTTTGTTCATTCAGTTCATCATTAGAGCTGGTGTGGCTCAGTGGTTAAGGCAGTGGCTTGGGATCCTTGGTGTCTGAGTTCGAGCCCTGCCAGCTGCTGAGTAAGCATCAGGGGGGTGACTCAGCCTGTAATGCCTTCCGAAGGTCGGAAAATGAGCACCAGTATACTGGTAATTATCCTGCAGGGTCGAAGGCGACTAAAGGGTTGGCGTCAGGAAGGGCATCCGACGTAAAAACATTGCCACAAGAAAGGGTACCATGCTTGGAGCCCACAAAAAGCTGACCCCTGCTCAGGATAAAGGCTTTCAAATGGTGTGATGATGATGATTCATTCATCATTAATTTTGATAATAGCATGGTCTTTGTTAAGATGAAAATTTTGTTGTAAAAGGAATGAAAGTGAAAAAAAAAAAACAAACATGTATACACTCTCTTGTGGTCGATTAAGTTTACGCATTTGATTAAACAAATTGTACAAGAGAAAAATTTCAAACGTGACCTCAACGGACATGCAATTAGATTTTGCATCGCAATCGCAGTCAACATACAATACAAAAAGAATTTGTTGTTCAAGAATATATTATTTTTAAATGTATCCTTTTGATAACCACTCATTCACCATCACAACATTGACTAACTTACAAGATTAAGAAACATGGTGATTACTCCAACTGTCTCACAGTCCCAAGTGCTGTCTGCTCAAGGTGGTCTGATACTTGGAACATAGTTTGAGATAACTGAGAAGTAGAGTTGCTTACACTGCTGGGGATAAAAAAACCAACTGCAAATGGTTTGTAAAGGATGCAAGGACTTGTTAGTATTTTTTTTTCCTTCTCCTGTGAGACATCAAATTATTATTCCCCTAACCGCGCAGAGCGAGGAGGTTTTCTTGGAAGCACAGATTCAGAACATACAATCTTCACCCATGTGGCATGGAGCACGTGTCTCTTGAGCCTTCACAGATGTATTCTGTCATTGAGCTCAATAAGGCAGAGGCACCATACGCAGACAGGTGTTGTATGTTTGCATATGTGTGTGTATAGTCTCTAAGCTTTATGTAGAAGAATGTGCTCATAACAGCTGTAACACCCCTTCGACCTTTACCCCCTTCGACCTTTTCACCTTACAACTCAAAAACCATTTATACCTTCATTTGCAATCTATGACCTTTAATTTAGTACATCCTTCCATTTATTTGCCCACACAAAACAAGTCCTGGTAAGGGCTGCAATCACTGATTGCTCTTTATTGTTTCTGTAAGATATATTCAAGCCTAATTATAGAGTCTAACCAAAGTAATGGTCAAATTTAAGGAGAGCTCTGTGGATTGAGAAGGGGAACAGGAGAGCCAGTGGGGTGGGGAGGGGTGTGATGAATTATTTAAAACGGTGAATTGAGGTGATGCTGGTTTGGGTTTAGTATAAAACTAAAAAGCGCTCGCCTGTCCCATCCGCGCAAAGCCCGTCAACATCTTCTTTGGGAAAAAAATAAATTAGGCGGTGTAGGAGCGGGGAGGGGGACATTGTTAATGGGATATTCATTCGCAGCCTTTTTAGATGCTGAAATTGCGAATGATGTACAACACACGAAGAGGTCGATCAAATATAAATGCAAAATGGAACGGCGTTTGTATTCAGACGTCTTCTGCAGACATATTCCACGGACAGGCGGCACGTGGCAATTGAAACGGAGCTCCAATCAGCCAATCATAAATCAATCTTTGTGATTGGCTAAAAGTGTTACTAATAACATTTCTCTTCCCGCACAATGCTGAGCAATCTGCAGTTTACTTATGATTATTAGCCTGTCCCCGGCGCGTGGAAATGGGTTTTGCAATCATGTCTGTGTGTTTGTGTCTGTCCAGGCTGTAACTCTATTACCATTTGAGCTTTTATCATCAAATTTTCAACAAAGTTTTGTTGTGAGAATATGGAGAAGACAAATCAATAAGTTTGTTAAAATAATTTTCATTCTTATGATTATTATAATTTTTATTATTATTTTATTATTAAATCACCTGGACTTTACTCAGGTGGAAGCTTATGTGATGAGCAGTGTCCGTAGGTGAGTGAGAGGCAGTCAGTTGAGTCTGAACACTTCAAGTATATTATCGCTTGAACCAAAAACACGATTTTGATGAAACTTGGCCACAAGCTTCATATCTGATACCTAACGAAGCATTGACCGCATCAAAGTCTGGCACTCATTAAGGGGTCGACAGGGACTTTGTGACCTCCCCCCTCCCTAAAAAAAAATACATAGGTATTTGCTCTCTTCTCCGAAACTACACACACAATTTCAATGAAACTTCACCACAACCTTTAACACCCGTGAATGTAACCAAAGTTTGTTCATGGCATTAAAAAAAATCAGGGTCTGAGGGGTTTGAGTAAACTGCTGCACCTGATCCTGTGAGGGCTCAAGACTCATGGTCCTATTTTTGTTATATACTATCAGATTACCCATCCTACAGGCGATCTTTTTACAGAATGCAGCGCACGTTCTTCTGACGCATACCTTTATTTGGGTGGTGTATAGGCAAATGATAAGCTCTGAATAGCAAAAAAAAAAAACCGGTTATGTGCATGAAGCAAAAACATACCTACTGCTTAGAATTCAAAAAACCACCTCACTGCACTGGACAATGTGGGACAGGAATACTGTACTGTAAATGGTGAGACTTTTAATACCCTCCCCCCCATTCTGGAGGCGGCGGCGCCACACGATACAATTTACACGGAGAATCTGCGTCCTCCTCACCACCCCAAAGACCACTGGCTAAGAATAAAACACCCCTACACATAAATTAGGGTCATGCTGATCCTCTGTAGAAGTCTGGATGTAATCAGGCCCAGAACTGTAGGAGTAGTAGCGCGCCCAATAACACCGGTCCGTGAATTATAGTGAGAACTAGAAACGGGCACTCAGTAGAGCGCATACCTTCGCCAACGCTACATTTTGCCCCCCCCCCCCCCAGAAACCGTTGATTGTGAGGGTAATTTATCCATACCACATCTGCCATCTCATATGTGTTATGATGGCTTAAAAACATTAAATTTTCTGCTGTTTGACACCTGATTCACTACATTGTACAATTTCTGTATGAACTCCCTGACCTTTTGGGTGTCGGTGTCAAGTCAATCTGATGACAACTGGTCACATTAAATAGAAATCAAATATTACACATCACAGGATAGGGAATTGAATTCTAAATTTGAATCTACTTACATGCAAATTGTATAAGAATTGACCGCGTTATGATTAATAAAGGTCGTTGACCCCCCTGACCTTTGACCCAAACCGCTAACAAGGTAATGACGTCATTGTTCATATCGTATATTGTATATCACAAAGATTGGGCATTGAATTCAACACAATTTTGGCATTTGTTGCATGCAAATTGGAATAAAAATCGACCCGCACCCACTGGCAAAATGAGATTTTGACCTTTTCATGACCTCGACCTTGACCTTTGTACTCTTAATTTTGTAATTGGTATTAGAGTGTGGGGAACAGAACAGTCAACATTTTGGTGTTTGTTTCATGCAAATCGGATAAGAATTGACCGTGTTATGACTAAAACCGCACATTTTGGCAATGTCGTGACCCCCCCTGACCTTTGAGACTCCCAACCGCTAATAAGGGTTATTACGTCATTGTGTCATGTCACATATCACAAGATGGGGCATTGAATTCTGAACATTTTGGCATTAGTTGCATGCAAATTGGATACAAATTGACCGCGCTATGGTAAAAAGACGATTTTGACCTTTTCATGATCTTGACCTTGACCTTTGACCCGATTGCTCCAAAATCTAATCAAATGGTCCTCGATAATAACCAATCATCCCACCAAATTTGCTGCGATTCAGTTAAATACTTTGGAGTTATGGCATAACAAACAAACAAACAAACAAAACGCACATATTCACAAATAAATAAATAAATAAATAAATAATTACACAGCGATCAAAACATAACCTTCGCACAAAGTTTGCGAAGGTAATAGGGAAGAAAGGGGGAAGTGATTGTGAATTTAACGTTCCACCTTTATTTACTTTTCACATTGTTTTTTAACAAACGGGAACAGGAAACAACGCAGGCATGCTCGGCAGAATGGCCTCATGTGCCAAAGTTCCCTGTGTATATTTGTGTAATGTTAGAACAAGAAGGAATGTGTAGGGGAGGACAAAGATGGGATCGAGGGGGTTGAGGCCTTTGAGGAGTGGGGGGGGGAGTTGAGGACATTGGGTTTTGAGAATTTGAAGAAAGGGGAAGGGGAGAACAGAGTTTGGGTGTGGTGGTTTGGGGAGGGGGGTGGCAGAGAGAGGACAGAGTTGGGAGGGGGATTGAGGACCATGGGATTGTGTGTGGGGGAGGGTTAAAACCAGAAGTTGCATTTTACATTATGC
Source organism: Eptatretus atami (assembly GCA_035128595.1). Lineage (NCBI taxonomy): Eukaryota > Metazoa > Chordata > Myxini > Myxiniformes > Myxinidae > Eptatretus > Eptatretus atami. The sequence goes on along the minus strand of CM068952.1, from coordinate 124,008,139 downwards.
AGAATTCCATGGGTCCCAGATAGCCCCGTCAGG
>CM068952.1:123992470-124006347 GCA_035128595.1 Eptatretus atami | reverse complement strand
TTGAGGTCATATTTTGTATGCAAGCTAATAATGGAAACTGTGTATTCCCTTGGTACATTTCTCCATACCTCGAATCCTCCCCGTCTCTGTACCATCCGTCTGTTGCTTTTTAAACTTTAATCTACCGTGTCACGAAGATCGGCACGGTAAAATGCTCGAATCTTACCGTGTCGATCTTATACTGCAAGACAAGCAGCCTCCAGGTCAGCCGAGACTACTAGTACTTCAGCTTGTAACTGATAGGTAAGAGCAATTATCTGATGACTATTGACTACCCCTCCTCCAATTTTATTTATTTATAACTCATCGGGGTACTCGGCGTTGCCCCAGTGCTGTTCTTATCCTGTTGGTATTTTGAAGAAATCAATTTTTTCTTTCTATTTTTTTTTGTGGGGGAATCTTACTTTCTATCTAAAACAGCTTACTTTCTATCTAAAACACTTCCCTACACCCACTAAGAATGGATTCGGGATAATTTAATACCTTTCACATACCTACAAAGGATTGAGCATGATAGATTAAAAAAAAATCCAACTTAAAAAAAAGAATATTTTTTTGCCTAAAACACTCTGCGGCACTCAGATTAACCTCTGAGTTTGAAGAAGATCCGTTTTTTTCCATCTCTGAGAAAAATGGACACGCACACACACACACACACACACACACATCATGATTATACATATACAGTTATACACTCTTACATGGTTGTGGTTGTGATTATATATGCACATGAATCGTATTATACCTGATTATACCTTTAACCTGGTGTGGGCTTAGTGGTTAGGGTGGTGGCTTGGATCCTCGGGTCCTGAGTTCAGCCCCGTTGGCTGCTAATCAACACCAGGGGGTTGACTTAGCCTGTCATCCTTCTGAGGTCAGCGAAATGAGTACCAGTGTAGCAACCAAAAGGACTGCACATGAAGGGAAGGGTATCAATGGATTGATTCAATCTGGTATTGTGACATAGGCATGATGGGCCGAATGCCTCCTCCTCTGCTTAATTCCTTGTAAACACACACACACACACGAATCGTGATTATACATACACACTCTTACACGGTTGTGGTTAAAAATGCACATGAATCGTGATCTCACACCAACACACACACACGAATCGTGATTATACATACACACTCTTACACGGTTGTGGTTAAAAATGCACATGAATCGTGATCACACACACACACACACACACAACACCACACACACACACACACACACACACACACACACACACACACACACACATCACAGTTTTTGAGATCTGACTTGCTTCTGTTCTCCATGAGAGCATTGTCGGCTATATTGAAATTTCTTCACATCAAATCAGTTGTGAAGTGGCTGCCCTCCTGTCAATGGTGAAGCATGCAATCTGATCTGAAGTGAAACATTGTGAGTCATTTCCTTTTTTGTGTGATGGAAGGAATTGGGGGGGGGGGGGGGGGGGAGGTTTGAGCCGATGCAAGTTTACTTTTGTCTCTCTGTTTTCAACATCCATAACGATGCATATTTAAGGAATTGTTGCCGAATCCTCTCTTATTTGTAAAATCCTTCAAACAACATCCTTACTTTGCTTGCTCACATTATTTCACTTGTCTCATTTTAGTCATGAGAAGATGGCTGTGATTTAACTTTGTTTTCTTCAACATTAAAGTTGAGTTTTAAGTTTAACCCAAAGTTATTTATTTTTCGCTCACCGAGAACATAGATAGTTCAGGTGAGCTTATGTGATGGTACGTTGTCCATCCACCCGTAAACACTTGCAACTTCTCTGAAACTGCTGATGGGATTGTGACCAAACTTGGCTAAAATGATCTTTGGTGTGGTGGAATTTGTTTGTTCATGACATCCTCTCCCTCCACCTATAAGGAGGTCATCATAAGGTTTAAAGGCCCCAAAAGTACTGTACTTGAATTTCGATATATTTTGGATTACAGGAAAATCTTGAGCAATCTTCTTCTCTCAAACTGCTTAACTGATCACTGCAAAACTTTAAATTTGTGATCAACTACCCAAGGGCAATATATGAGTAGTTTGTTAACAGTGATGTCATCAGTCATGTGTATTGGCAGCCATATTGGATCATCAGAAAACCTTTAAAAATCATTCCTCTTCTCTGAAACTGCTTAATCGATCATTGCGAAACTTAAAATATGTGATTGACTACCGATGGGAACGTTTGATTCAAAGCTGATCCAAAGCACAATATGGCCATCAGTGACATCATAATACAGAAAATGAGCAATATCTCAAAAATATGAATTATAGACATGTTGGAGTTGCACCTTATCAAATAGGGCTAATTTTTACACCAGGAAGTGACATCATACCAGAGGTGGACAATATCTTGAAAACTCAGGCTCATAGGCAGCAGGGGAGATGCACTACTGTGAATATCATGTCAACACTACCTGAGCTAAAATATGTATTCTAAATCCAGCTCTTATTTTTACCCTGATCCATCCATCACTCCACTTTTTGGCAACCAGCCAGGTGAGTTGCATGACCACTGGTCCTCTATTTATTCATTGTCAGCATTTTTTGTTTCAGTTTTCATTAGTGTCCTGATATTTGAACCTGTTTAATCGTGACATTCTACAACTTGCTTGTATTTCATTAGTATCAGTCCTTGGATGCAAAATATCTACATTCCTTTCCAATATAAATGTTGAACCATATACAACAGATATAGAAATCTCATTAGTGTGGTTAATTTTAAATTGTTCCTTGAACGATGCTTTTTTTCCTAATTGTGTCAAACATCAATTAAAAAATGTTGGCTGGGTCTTTTTATATGTTAATCCTTGATATGATTGTGGGTTTATCCTCTCCTCAGGGGGACCATATATGGCAAGATACGTTACCTGGGTCCCAATGAAACCCGTCAGTACCTTTATCGGCTGCGAGCTCTCCCTAAGGCTCTGGGGCGCACTGGCGGTGTCCGTGGTATAACAGCCATTGGCAAGTTGGACATTGTGTGGCGTACGAACCTCGGAGAGCGTGGACGTCTGCAGACCAGCCAACTTCAACGTGTGGTCAGAAACCTATGTTCTGTGCAGTTGTGAAGAAATCAATTTTGAGTTCTTCCAATCTCTTGACTTCTTGCCAAATTTTGTAAGGCAACTTGTGGAGATTCAAATTTGATTCCTTCTCATAATTCTTTCTTTTTTTCTTTGGTGTCTGTTCCACATATTTCTGTTCTCTTCAAGCCAAGACTAATTATTATAAGTCTGAGAGCTTTGAACATGGTAAATGATGATGCTGTGGCCTTATGTTCCCAGACATGCATTTGCTTAGTCTTGGTGTTTTTGTTACAACCATTACTGATTGTGCCCATGGAGTTGCCCTCGACGATGCACATTCTCGAACATCATGTGCTCTTGATGCATGACGAATAACTTACCTGGGTATAGTTTAGCATAGGTGTAATGCAACATGCTATTGCACATTTTAAAGATCTGGATTTGTTTTGAAATTGCAACTTTGAGAGAGCACAGCTCTAGAATTGACGGTGGACTGTGCAGCCTACAAAGCGAGCCTATGATGATAAATTCGAATTTGAATTGAACATAATTAGCTGCTTGATGTAAACCTGTGGTTTGTTGTTTTTAGGCACCCGGTTATGGCGATGTTCATTTGCAACTTGAGAGCATCCCCGATACCGTGGACATCGAAGCACCATTCTCAGTGGATTGCAAAGTCACAAACTGCAGGCAGGTGAAGTTTTTGAAAAGAATCACGATTTGTAATTTCAATGGGCCATTGATTCAGTGAGTAAATTTATGATGAACCCAACCCGTGTTTGAACTTGTTATTGTTGGGTGTTGAAAGTCTTGCAGGTTCTGTTTAAACTGGAATGAAGAAATAGTCTTGCTGGGGAAGGCCAGTGTAGATCTGCATTGGCGGACAGGCAGAAAATGGATGAAATGAACAGCATGTTGATTGAGGTATGTAACCGCTGTGGGAAGCAAGGAGAAGCAGATGTTTCGGGCCTTAACCCTTTGTCTGAGCAAAAGTGGGTTAATGCCCAAAACATGAACTCCTCCTTGCTACCCACAGTGGTTAGCATACAGCACCTTCAGAAAATATTCACACCCCTTGACTTTTGTCACATTTTGTTGTTGCAGCCTGAATTTAAAGCGGATTAAACTAAAAAATTTTGGCACTGATCTCGACAAAATACTCCAAAATGACAAAGTGAAAACATATTTTTACAAAATAATTAAAAATAAAAAGCTGAAATGTCTTGTGTCAATAAGTATTCAACCCCTTTGAGCTGGACACTCCAAATTGAGCTCAGGTGCATCCAATTTTCTTTGATCATCCTTGTTTTGTCTCCACAACTTAGAGTCCACCTATGGACATTTTGATTGATTGAACATGATTTGGAAGGAAACACACCTTTCTGCATAAGGTCCCACAGTTGACAGTGCATGTCAGAGCAAAAACTCTCCTATGAAGTCCAAGGAACTGTCCGTATAACTCCGAGATAGAATTGTGAGGAGGCATACATCTGGGGAAGGGAATAAAACAATTTCGGGAGTGTTGAACATTCCCAAGAGCGCAGTGAGCTCCAGCATTAGGAAATGGAAAGAATATGGAACTACCCAGACTCTTCCTAGAGCTGGCTGTCCATCCAAACTGAGCAACTGGGCAACAAGGACCTTGGTCAAGGACTAAGAACCCCATGACCACTCTGACATAACTACAGAGTTCCTTGGATGAGATGGGAGAACCTGCCAGAAGGCCAACAATCTCTGCAGCACTTTACAAATCTAAGTTTTATGGGAGAGTGGCCAGACAGAAGCCACTCCTGAGAAAAAGGCAAATGTCAGCACGCCTGGAGTTTGTAAAAAGGCACGTGAATGAATGAGAGCATGAGTCAAAAGATTCTGTGGTCTGATGTGACGAAAATTGAATTATTTGGCCTGAATGCAAACCGCAACATCTGGCGGAACCCGAGCACAGCTCATCACCACTACAACACCACCCTACCATGAAGCATGTTGGTGGGAACATCATGCTATGGGGATGCTTTTCAGTGGCAGCGACTGGGAGACTTGTCAGAATAGAGGGAACAATGAATGTAGCCAAATATAGGTAAATCCTTGAGGAAAACCTGCTTCAGAGTGCAAAAGACCTGAGATTGCAGTGAAGATTTCCTTTTCAACAGGACAATGACCCCAAGCGTAAAGCCAAAGCAACACTGGAATGGCTTCAGAAAAAGAATGTGAAAGTCCTTGAGTGGCTCAGCCAAAGCCCAAACATCAATCCCATTGCGAATAAGTGGAAAGACTTTAAGATTGCTGTTCACTGACACTCCCCATTCAACTTGACAGAGCTTGAGCAAATCTGCAAGGAATAATGGGAGAAAATTCCCAAATCCAGATGTGCAAAGCTGATACAGACATAGCCATGAAGACTCGAAGCTGTAATCGCTGCCAAAGGCACTTCCACAAAGTATTGAATCAGGGGGTTGAATACTTATTGATGCAAGACATTTCAGCTTTTAATACTTAATTATGTAAAAATTTCTAAAAACATGTTTTCACTTTGTCAATATGGGGTGTTTTGTGGAGATCAATGAGAAAAAATTAAATTAAATTCAGGCTGTAACACAACAAAATGTGACAAAAGTCGAGGGGTGTGAATACTTTCTGAAGGCACTGTACCTAAATCAGTGCTGTTTATTTCATCCATCTGTTTAAACCACCATGGGAGAATAATTAGTCAATACCAGATACAAAACTTAACGTCACTTCAGCATTATAGACCAACTGCAATTAAGTTTCTGAATAATAAACTTCGAAAGCAAAATTTATTCTTTGAGATTATTAGTCATTTTGTACCCTCATGTTGCTTGCATAATGTCCCTCGATTGCTCCCTGTCAATTGAAGTGAGCGAACTATGGGTCTACACCTGGAGCTTTGCAACTCGCATGATGTGCATTGGTGTGGAGTGTCGGGTCGGGACCTCGGCACATTGCCAGCTAACGGCTCACTACTTGTGAACCTTTCACTACTAGCTTGTGCACCTGGTCTACAGGTGAGGTTTCTGTGCACCATTTCCACTGCCTGCTGTTCTATCTCCTCCATTTTGGACATGCTTCCAGTGGTTAAGTCAAATATTATACTTTTTATTGTTTTTGCATGATTTGTGCTGATGAAACTATGCACATTGGGGTAAGACTTACCTGTGTGTAAGTGTACATACAATGAAATAATGGCCATGGACCAAGAAAGTCAAACTTTAAGCCTCTCTATTAATATTTTCTACCAATGATGGCCAAGGGATTGGAAACCACAATTTGAAGCTAACCAACACACTGGCCTACAGTTCATTGCGTGTCAGCTTGATAGCTGTCATACTTCTATCCTGAGGATATAGGTGCAACACTGCAGTACCTCTTTGCAATGAGGGAAAACTGCCACTTGCTGACCACTTTATAATTACTTTCATGATAAAGCAGTTACCTATAAATGAGCTGTCCAACCCTTGGTTAAAAAAGAGGAAAAATGCAATCTGTCTTTAATCAATGATAAAAGAGGAACGGTATCCCATCCTACTGTCAGGCAGCCAACAGTTGGGTCACTTTCTGATCTTGCATTGACTATATGCTGATCTGACAGGTGGAACATGTTTGTGAATCTTGGGAAATTTCAGTCAAATGTCACACTGTAAGGATAGTTAAATTAATCTCCCTATTTCCTTCCAGTCAGCGACTAGAAGTTCATTCTCTTGATTGTCTCGGCCACAACCTCTCCGAGACCAACCACATCCCAAAGCCAGCCACAGACTTGTCATCCTCTGTCATTTGATGTAATTTCTTGAAAGATCCAAACTATTCAAAGCCCACAACGTCTTTGTCCATAGCTCAATGGATTACTGTTAACGTCCTCAATATAAATGGCATCTTCAATTAGGCAGGAGCACAAGGCATATTGCTGTCACATCATACAGGTGGTGGCCTGCCTCCCCCTCTCTCTCTCTATTTTCATCACCCCTCCTCTGGTCTTGCTCCTGCTCTCTCAGCCCTTCAACCCTCTTTAGTTGTGCCAGATTGCACAAGTTTGAACAGCAATCGGCACCTCATAAACTTCCAAGATTCAGGCTTATTGCCCATCTCCATTCTCGGTTCCTCTTTTCTCCCGTTTGTAGAATCACCTTCCTGGGGCTGTTCAATCCTACTCTCCACTTGATGGCTTCAAGATGGTGGAACACCACTCTCCTTTGTCATTCTCTCTCCCCCCACTCAACCCTCTTCTCTTGGGTTAATATATTTCTTCCCCTGCTCTCTTTCCTCTTTTACCTTTTTGATCATTACCTTTGTTGCATGCACCTGTTGCCCACTGTCTCTTTACTCTTCCATAAGCTTATATATTCTTTGTCCCCCCCCCCAAAAAAAATCCATTTGTGCATTCCCAATATTTTGCATTTTGTCACAAACGTCCACATCCTTTCTCCCTCAGGAATTAGTTGAATATATAGGACGTGTGCACGTCCATTCAAGGATCATGACGAGTAATATCTGAAATTGCTTTTCAAGCTCGACTAAAGTAGTCTGGTTACTGAACACAAGTCATTTTGTGTTCTTGCCACTGCCCATACTGAGGCTTGTTTGCAGCTGCTACCACATTGCACTTCTTATTGTGATGTTTACTGGAGATGATCATTAAGATTCTGACCGAATGCACAAAGTTGGTGATGGACAGTTGTTTTCCACTTGGCCCGTTTACAAAACACATTGCAACTGATCATCGGTCTTCCACAGCATTTTTGGAATGGAATGAAGGCTTTCCTTCGAGCAGCCCTCGCTGAATCACAAACTCCAAGGAATTAGCGGTATAAAGGGTACGAGCAAAAACTCGCAGTAAAGATACCACGAAAAAAGGAAGCTTTTTATTCTTGTGCTGGTTGAAAGAGCTCAAAAATGGGAGGTTGTATATTTATTAGTAGCAAAAAAAAACATTTCGGGAGTGAGTGAAGCAGTGGTCTATTCCCGAAACACTGCACAGCTACAATTTTTTGTCTGATTGAAAGCATCATCATTTTTCCATTGATTTGGATTGATTTGAAGCAACTTTTCCTTAATTTCTTTTCTCTGAGTTTTTCATAGTGGGACAGACAGCCTTAGTAATATATATATATATTGTTATGAATTCGCGCCCGCCGGCGTGCGGACAGCTGCTTTTAGCCGAATCGTGGCCGTACGCCCACCGGACGGACAATTCAGTCGCGACTTTCCGGAACAATGCCGAAAACCAGTCACGGGTGTGCTCCAAGCACACCACAACCTTGTCTGCACCCTACCCGCGCGTTACAGGGTCCGATCGCCAAATAATCGATTTACCTAATTATTCGCGCGGGTAGATTACCAAGAGATTGTACCCTGCAGCGAGGCCTGCTTGGAGACGAGCCGCTTAAGCAGCTCGCTCCGTTTTGGGATAACCGAGCGGGGTATTATCGCGAGACCTCGCTGGACCCGATCCTATTATTCGGCTATCAAAAAGCCCGCTATTATTCCGAAATGCAATACGGCAGCTCAATTAAGGAAAATGACGGACAAACAGGTTACATTTAAACAAGCACATTTATTGACAATGCACACGTAAACAGGGATGCACGTATGCAATCAATACAAAACACACACATGCAATTCAAAGGAGCTAATACCATCTATCTATTATGTACGGTCACTTATACAGTTTTACTTGACGGACTCGGCGCCACAACTTCCATAAAAAGAAAAGCAAGGAAAAACCCCAGGACAGACGAGGGGTAGACTGGACCTCTTTGGGTCTTTATTGCACGGAGCCGTGTAGACCGCAGAGGCTCCGCGAGGCCGCGCAGGTTACCTTCCTCTGGTGGTGATTCGCTGGGGCGTTCCGCGACGTCCCGTCCCCACGGCAGCTAGCGTAGCCGCGGTTAGGCCCAGGCCTCCCAAGCGGCCGGGTGATTCGGCCCCAGCCGGCAACGCCTGAGAAGGAACGAACGGGTCTTTGCTCTCTTAGAGTTGATGCTCTGTAAGAACCGTCCGTCCCTCGCACTGCTCGACTGTCCCGAAGCCCAATCACTTGGACCGTCTGGCGCTGGCTGGCGAGCTCTCTCGCGCTCCCTCCACGTTCCGCACACGAACGCGCAGCTCCGCGCGGCACAGCAGGCTTAGCCGCGCTCCCAGTTCGCGCCTCCTCTGCTCTCCTCAGCTTCTCCAGCTACTGCAGGCTTCGGGCTCCAGACTTCCACGCGGCTCCTCGACCTCTCCAGACTGACTGCGCTTGGCGTTCCGCTCGCCCTTTTATAGGGCCGAGAGACGAGATTTTGACTCCGCTCTCCGACCTTCGACCCCCCGCTGGCTCCGCCCCTTTCTCTCTTTTGATCCGAATCTCGGAGGCGAAGCTTGGAGCGAGCGGACGTGGTAGAAATCACCAACGCTGAAGGGAGAGCGGACGTGGCAGAAATCACCGTCGCTGGGAACAAGGAAACCAGCGTTTATTTGCAGCGATATCACCGTTGCCGGCGCAAAGATGGCGGCGTTTCGGAGATGAAGGTGAGGCGATGTTGTTCGTGTTGAGTATTGGGGTGGGCGATGCGGTTTGGGAGATGGTGAGATGTCGTTGTTGTGGAGAGGGTGGTGGGTGGTTGGCGTAGTGGAGAAGGGTGGTTGGGTGGGGGAGAAGGTGGTTGGTGTTTGTCCAAATAACGATAGTAAAAGAAAAACGGCTAACTCAAAGATCACAGCCCGGTGACACGAATAATTCCCTTTAGACAACGGTGGGGAAATCTATCTGAACACAGACTTATCGGCATAACTGATCTAAGGACCTATATGGTTCTCTACGAATTTCCACAGCCATAACAATATATACAGGGTGTCCCAAAAAACGTACTCACTCTTTAAATGATAATAAATGGTTGTTTATTGACTTAGAAACAAGATTAATGGTTAAATGTATAAATACATGTTAACAAATGTTCAAACTGACGACCATCACGTTCCAACACAGCCGATAACGCAGACCAATGGATTAATGTTGGAATGTAACTTTTCCAATTAATTCGCCTTCAAAATGCGATGGGCCTTGATTTGGGATTCCTGTCTCACGAGCCATTTGTCGTACAGCTTTCCGTGGGGATCGGTGGAGGGTTCCAGCAATTATTTTCCTTTGCGGGGTGTTGATGACCGTGGTCTTCCTGAACGCTCCTTATGGACGTCATGCACAGTTCTATCTGTTTCAAACTTATCTCAGAGCGAGCGTGCGTCGCGTTGGTGGATCTTTGTGAAAATGTCTTCTAAATTGTCTTTGCACTTCCATGATGTTTGTGCTTCCAGTAGCACTTTATGATAAATTTTCTTTCTTCAAAACCTAGTCGTACTTCTGCCATTATTAGGGTCAATTTGATCTGAAAATAAATGAAAAATTCAATGAGTTATGAGGAGCCAAAATGTGAGTACATTTTTTTGGGACACCCTGTGTGTGTGTTATATATATATATATATATATAGTTACGAATCTGGAAGCCATTTGCACACAGACAGACAGCAGCCCCCGCCAGTTCAGTTATTTCGATAAGTATGTGTTTATAGTTAGAATCCTTCCTTCTGTCTAATGGAAATTTCGGGTGTGCGCTACGAGTTATTTTATAGTTGGAATTTATATATCAACAACAACAACGATGACACCACCCTCACTCAACCCGGTCGCCATTGCCCACGTGTTTTTGGCTGAAGGCGTGGGTGGAGCGTCCATCACCTCAGATCCGACTCCGCCCCAGAAAGGTGGGAGTTGCCCCGCCTACCGTGGGCCAGTCCAATGAGGGACGGCCAGTGGATCGTGCGATGGGAACGTCCCAATCAGGAGGCGAAGTGGCGAGGAAAGAAACCGCTCCCACCTCAAGAGAGAAGAGGAGTGATTGTGGCGATTGGCTTGGTCTGCGATCGTGGTTCGAGCAGTCTGCAGTCCTTTGCGGTGGCTCACCATGGTGGTGGTGACCAAACAGCAGTGATCGTGGCGACTGCTGAGCGTCTGCGGTCTTGGAGGCGATTGGCTTCGTCTGCGGTTGTGGTGGATTGGTCTCGGTCGTCGTGTGTGGCCCTTTGCGGTGGATTCTCGTGGTGATGGCGGCCGAGCTGCCGGGGACTTGGGCCGTGGACTTCGGGTCATGGGTTCGAGTCCCACCGTGGTGGTTCGGAGTCGGTGTGACCGCAAGAGGCGGGAAGGTAGCCCGGCTCTACCCAATATAGACCCACGGGGTCCAGTTTCGTGTGTGTGTGTGTGTCCGTGTGTCCCGTCTGAAAGTAGAATCGTTAAGTGCCTTGTTCATTGTACATTACATTCTTTTATTCGTGATAACTCTGCTCTGTGTCTCCCCCTCCCCGATTATTGTTATAAATAAACCCCTGTTAAATGTACCAGCTCGTTTTCTGTGCTTTCCTTCATTGGCCTAGCAAGGTGTGTATTGAGAAATAGTAAGGCCGTTCGTGCCGTAAATTGTTCATTTGGTCCGGCGCGGCTTTGGTAGCTTCCGCTCGGTTACACGGGATCCGAGTCGGTGATAGCGACTCGGTTCAGACAAAGTCGGTCGAGGGTGTGGTTTTTCCCCGGTAGTTGGACGACGTGGGTACTTAGGTATATTTAAATTAGGCAATTAACCCTACCCCACACAGTCAAAATATTGGCGACCACGGTCCGCTAAGGGACCCGTGACCTTTCGGAGTTGTCCAAGAGTCACGACCTAAATTCTGGGTGTTCTGTGAGACGACTCTACTGCTCCAACTCGTGGTCGTTTATCGCCACCGAACCCCGGTCCACAACAAATTGGTGTCAGGAGTGGGATTCGGCCTCTCCGCCTCCGTAGAAAAATTAACGGGATTCGGATCAGGGGCTGTTGAGGCCACAACCCCCCCCCCCCCGCCCCTCCTCTCCAAATTGGAGTGTCAAATTTGTTCTCATACGCACCATGGCAGGCCAAAATGAGCTGAGCAGGTGGGGTTTAGAGAACCGATGGGCAGGAACCCCCATGCAAGAACTTTCCCCGCCAGCCAAACCCAGAAGGGTATTGGAGTGGCAGGGCGGCGAATGAAACACCCCCCCCCCCTCCGTCAAAACTTCCCCCCCAATCCCTGCCGGTTCCGCACACCATCATGGCCGGATCGGATCCGTCCAGGCGACATGTTAACTTGGACCAGTTGGGGGAAATACTAATGCTGATGAGGAGCGATATGCGGAGGATGGATGCGAATGCGCAACGAATGGACGAGATGAGGGGAGATATGCGAACACAGCGAGGGGAAATGCAGAGCATGGGATTGAGCCTGCAGGCGAGTCTGGAGGAGGTGATAGGCATAATGGCGGCACCACGTGGCGGAGCGACCGAACCAAAGGGAGTACAAATTGTGTCCGGCACACAATGGAGATGGGCGAGGTCGGGATGACGAGATGCCACCATAATTAAGGGGGAAACTGGTGAATTCGGACAGGGGGCGACGGAGAAATTAACAGAGACAAACGCCGGAATTAAAAGAAATAGAAGAGACACAGGAAATAGAACAGATAGAGGTGAACGAAATACAGGAAATTAACGAGCACACACAGGTAGAGATAGTGAGGGACAATGAGGTTGAGCTGGTGGAATGTATCGGGACCCAGGGTGAGCATCGGAGTAACCTCCTTCAGGAACAGGGGGAGACGGTATGCTCCCTCGAAGTGGACTGCGACCAGGTGGGTCCGGTAGAGCTGTGCGAGGTCGAGCGGGTGCATGATGTGAACGGGTACACGCGGAGCTTGGGGGGTATGGAAACCCCGGGATTTCTTGTAGTAACACGAATCCCCGATGTAAATGTCCCAGTGTGTGTAGTAAAGTGTATGAGTGGTGCGAGTGTGTTGAAACGTGTGAGTGGTGTGAGTGACATGGCGTGCGTGAGTGCGTGCATGGAATTGGTACTCGGACCGATCCAGACAGGAGACTTGAATGGCGAGCCTGGAAGGCCGCAAAGGGTTAATTTGGCAACCGCGCCGGGTTTGCGCGACGGCGCGTACGAGGTCCATGGCGTTTTTCATGCATGGCCCACACGTGCGCGTCTGCGCGATCGCAATCCGGCGCGAGAACGTTCCACGTTGGATACAAGCCGGCCACGTGGACGGCGAAAATGTAGTCGAGTGTTGTGTGAATTTGAAACGGACGGGACGGTCCACATGCGGGCGCGTGTGTGAAGCTCCCCATGCTGTGTGCCGCGTGTTCTGTTCACGGAAACACGCGGAGCAGGTTCCCGGGACGATGCGCTCGTGTGGGCCTGCACGGGAAACCGTGCAGGTTTGGTGCGTGGGTGACGTCACTGGGGACCTCGCGGCGTGAGTTACGTGCGAGCGGCGCGCGTTGGTTCGCATGGCGGACCCCTTGAAGGTGAGCGCTTGTTGCGATGCGCAGGGCGACGACAAGGCCCCAGGTATCGTCTGAAGGAAGGGACGAATGAGCGAGTTGCAGACCGCCGCCCTGGCGGTGCAAAAAAGAAAAAGAAAAAAAAAGGCCTCGCTCTGAGTACACGGCTCCGGCCAGGATGTGGTAAACATCCTGCTTGGGCATAGGAGCATTAGTTAGTGGAAAGAATTTAGCGTAGATAGACTGGCCTCATGGGGCATGAACAGTTCCTCATGGGGCCCGTGGAACAAGTTAGTGGGAATTTAGTTCAGATTTAGAAATTGATTTGGGAGACACAGACCGACATGGAATGTGTAGTGGGGACGTAGATTAGCTACGTAGAGTTAAAAGGAACGTGCACTAGTGTAAGGGATGACGAGGAGCACGAGTTAGGCGGATTTAGTTAGCAGAATGGCAGTGTTGGAGTGTTGGTGTGAATTGGAAAATGAAAAATGTGTAC
>CM068952.1:123930656-123968368 GCA_035128595.1 Eptatretus atami | reverse complement strand
GCACACGTCGAATATGTTATGGGTAAGTTTTGTATACGTTAAGAGCACGCTGAAAAACACTGTCATACGTCGTAGTACGCTGGCTTTAATCGTTGTACTTTTCGGATGTCCTCAAATTTTAACATGCTTGAAATTTTACGACGTATGGCAGCGTATGACTCACATGTTCCGCTACGCTGGCCATAAGATGTAGGCACGTTATGCGATCGTTGACACACGTCGCACATGTTACTTGTAAGTTACTCATAAGTCGAAACACGTCGAGGTAATGTTTAGCATACCCGAAACTTATTTCTAACCTATGAGTAACGTTGTAGGCACGTTACGCGATCGTTGACACACGTTACTTGTAAGTTACTCATAAGTCGAAACACGTCAAGGTAATGGTTAGCGTCAGTGTTCCAGACTCCCTGTTTTTTTTGTTTTTTTTCTTCGGTAGACGGTGATGTTGACACTTCGATTTCTAGTGCGGTTATATATAATATAATTAATAGGCTGCCGCTCAACGATTTATCATAACCGCACTAGAAATCGAAGTGTCAACATCACCGTCATACCGAAGAAAAGAAAAGAAAAAAAAAACAAAAAAAAAAAAACAGGGAGTCTGGAACATTGACGCTAACCATTACCTCGACGTTTTTCGACTTATGAGTAACGCACAAAGTAACGTATGTCGACGTGTGTCAACGATCGCGTAGCGTGCCTACAACTTATGCCAGCGTATGCGGAGCATGTGTCATAGGTCGAGTACGTCGAAAAATTTTCAACATGCTGAAAATTTCTCGACGTACTCCAGAAAACTACGACGTATGCCAGCGTGCTCTTAACGTATACACAACTTACCCATACCGTATTCGCGTGTGCCAGCGTTTAGACACATTTTTCATAGGTCGGCATATGCTGGCTAAATCGTCAAAGGTGTGACTGTGATGTTGACACTTCCAATTCTCAGAGGTTATGATTTAAATCGGCGTGCGGCAGGTTTTTAAACAGGCTACGCCACGAGTTCGTCGGCGATACGTGCAGCACGCTATGCCTAAGTTAAACTATCGTTGGGCATAGGTTGTGAACGCCGACAACAGGCTAAGCATTCGTTGGTATAAGTTATCTATAAGACAACGTAACTGTCTGTGCCCGTTACTAATATGTTATGCATACGACCAACATGTTATGAATACGACCAAAACTTAAAAAAAAAACATCAAAATTTCAGCGTACACCAACGTTTTACATACATTTTGAGACCTTGCCATACGCTGGCTAAAACGTCAAGGTGTGACAGCGCCTTATGCAAGGAGTTGCATCAACGAGTTCACAGTCCTTCAGAGGGACTATTTGTTGTCTGTTGTCCCATCTCCTGGTGCCTTTCATCATGAGTATGCCAATATGTACCAGCCCCCTTGCCAAATTCCAAACAGTATGGTCATGGGTGTTCATGATGTGGCTATATCGTTATGTTAATGGTCGGTAAAAGGGTTAGCATATTAAATGAAGGTATTCCATGGAAGAGTCGGCCGTTATGTAGAGAAAGTCTGACCACATTTCAAATTCCTGTCCTCACTACCACTGAAAAGAGCAATGGCAAAATACATAACATATTCTATGCCGATAGACTGCTTTAGCAGCTCGGATGCTGCGGAGAGACCACTGAAGGATGCATGGACGGAGGGCAGACAGAAGTGCAATTTCGACCATCCTATTTGCAACTTTTAAAACTAAAAATTCGAGCGATAGATGATCACAAAATTACATATTTCATGGCTCATTATTTACTGAAATGCAACTATTTAAAGCTTCTCACTCTTTTCTTTAGCAATCTATAGAAATAGAGGGAAATACTGAATGTTGTTTGTATGTTATCGACTTTTCCAAGAGGATTTGACCGAGGCAGCTGAAATTTTCAGGGACTAATGAGGGCACCCTGTAATTGTGCATGAGTAAGTTTCATTTGATGGAAGAAAAAAAATTTCACCAATTTTGGCGGGTGATGTTCCGTGGTTCTCTGTTGGGGGGGGGGGGGGGAGGAGAGGAGATGCAATTGGAATTGCCAAGCTATATAACCACGATCTATTGGTTCAGGAGTCAGTAAGTGACCACTATATTCGTTATGGGTGTGTGTCTGTCTGTCTGTCCGAGCATAGCTCCGTGGTTTTTGATGCGATCCTGATAAAATTTGGTGGGAGGTTTATATCATGTGTAGTTGTGTTTTCCTGAGAATGGGCGTGCTGCGCCCATTAGGGCGGAGCCACGCCCAAAAACGTGTTTTTAGGGGGTAGCCGTTTCAAGTTACATCTTCTCCGAGGGGTTTGTCGAATCTGGCAGGAGTTTCGGTATGTGGTTAGCCCAATGGCACCTGCATAGCCCCACGGAGCTCGATTTTTCATTTTCGTCCCAAGGTCAAGGTCACAAGGTCACGAACTTAGAAATGTCAAAAAAAATCAATAAATTGGCCATCAAGCTCCTAGGGTTTTCAACTGTTTCGAATGAAAGTTGGTATGCAAGTAGTGCTCTTCGAGTACTACAACTTTCATCATTTACGTTTTTCCCGATTCCGCCAGTTTGCCCGTGGGCGTCCCCTCGAAGGTTCAAAAAATAAAAAAGGCGAACCGTGTACATTGCTCGTGAACCATCGCTGTCTCCAGACTTGTTTATTATATATTCACATAAGCAGGATGCATGATTTTGCTTAATTTATGTAACCTGGATTATTTTATTTTTATTTTTGGGAGCGATTGAGGCAGTGGTCTGTTGCTTATACACTGCCCAAATGAAGGGCCATGTCAGAAGAATGTGTTGCATGCTTGGAAGATCAAACATAAATGGGTGTTCTGGTTATACACAGTGCCTTCAGAAAGTATTCACACCACTTGACTTTTTAACATTTTGTTGTGTTATAGCCTGAATTTAAAATGGATTAAATTTAAATTTTTTTCACCGATCTGCACAAAATACCCCATAATGTCAAAGTGAAAACGTGTTTTCAGAAATTTTTACAAATTAATTAAAAATTAAAAGCTGAAATGACGAGTCAATCAGTATTCAACCCCTTTGCTACGACACTCCAAATTGAGCTCAAGTGCATCCAATTTCCTTTGATCATCTTTGACATGTCTCCACAACTTGATTGGAGTCCACCTGTGGCCAATTCAATTGATTGGACATGATTTAGAAAGAAATACACCGATAGAAGGTCCCACAGTTGACGGTGCAAGTCAGAGCAGATCATTTCATATTACCTTTCACGTAGGTACAAAAGCTTAAGCACTATAGAATTATTTTAAAATATATATATATATATCCAAAAATACCCAACTTTTATTTTTTTCATTTAAAGAAGTTTTTTGTTGCCCAAAACACTTCCCGGCACTCACTGATGAACCTGTGAAAGTTTGACGAAGATCTGTTTGGCCATCTCTGAGAAAAATGGCAACAGACAGACAGACTGAAATGTTGATTGCAGATGCAAAGTTTCATTGAAAAAAGAAAAAAATTGTAAAAATGTGACCGTAATTGCATTTTTTTGGAGAAACCTCTCAGTATAGATTGAGCTATGGTGTATGTAGGTGGGGGGTATGCATGTATTGATGTATGACGGAAATAGTGCCCTCTGGTGGTGTGTGTGCTAAAATTTGTGGCAGCCCAGAAGAAAGTATCACTTTGTGGAAATATCACCACTTTATGTTGCCCACTGAAGTTGGGCCGACATGGTATCAATCCCCCTCAATCAATAATCAAAAGGATAACATGACCCCCTAAGCCGCTCCCAGAGGGAGCGGGTGCTTCTAAATAAAACAATGGCACCTAGTACGTACCAAGAATGTGGCCATTCCAGAACCCTTCCGAAAACAAGATGTTTGAACACTAAATTATTTATGATGCCAAAGAAAAAAGAAAAGGCTCAGAAAAATCGACCAATTTTTTGCAATTCTACATCACACTTGTGTGCACTCGGAACAATTCTACAATGGGCATCATCCTTTCTGGTAGGATGCATATATGATATCACATATCATTGCATGGTAGGATGTAATTATGATATCATTACATATGATATCAGAAAGCCTAGGAGACTAGTTTGAAGATATTGTCTGCCCATGATAGGTTGTGACAGACAGTGAAACCAAAGGTCCATGCTCAGGAAATGAAATCGCATGTCCTGGCTGTTTGCGGTACTTCAGCTTTCGGGACTGGATATCCCCTGATCGCTTGGTCTTACACTTTACCAATACAGTATTGGGAAAACATCGGCTTCCAAATGAAGTATAGATACAACGCTTAATTGTTTTAAAAGTTATCAGGGGATTCAAATGATGGTGCATGTCATTCTTTGTTGTAGACAAGATAAAATTCACTGCTTTTTGAGTGATCACAGGCCAATGTGCCCTTGGGGTCATCAATCATCTTGCTGTTATTGTCAGGTTATAAAGTGATTCGAAGATATCAAAAAACCCGTGATTTAACATTCAAAATACTCACCAGTTGTTTTGAAGACATATACCTGTAATTAATTGCATAAACAGCTTGAATGACTAATGTTTGATACCTATCATTTGATTACAGACCACTGCCTAGATTGGTGGTCGCTGGTCATGTTACACTGGTGTTCTATGAGTAAAGGGTCAACAAATGTATAAAATGGAAGGGACCGAGAACAACGGTTGTTATGAGTTTGTCACTCAATACAACCGGTCGTTAGCATAGGTTTGGCTTGGCATTAATACCATAATAGTGTACAGTGTGGGGTGTAAGTGGCAATGAGCACCAATACGCAAAAATGCAAGTACCGACCTCTACACAGCCATAAATCCTAACACAAAACTTTCTCACTCACCGATAGGAAGGTATCGTGGAGTTCCCGCATACAGCTTTCCCAGCGAGACAATCTTCTGGTGGAGAAGCTGCATGCGATCTGCTGCACTCATTCCTAAACTGCTTTGTAGCTCTAAGTGATGAAGATAATTAAAAACAACATAAAAAGGACAGAATTATGATCAAACAGAAATGAGGAACAGCACCAGAAAGTGGGAGATGGAAACTAATTTAGGTGTGCATAAGTGGAATGGGAAGAGGAAACAATAGTGATGGGGATCATTTTATTTGAGTCCATGCCAACATAGCCATCCTTGATAAAGATCCTTTGTTGGATCAGTTACTTTAACCCTGGCCTGACTGTCAGGAATAATAATGGCAGATCTGAGGAATATGGACTACAAAAATTCAAGAACTCTCCGCACATCTCATATTTACACAGACAATGGCTCAGAATAACATGAAAACTGCCATATTGGACAACATAAAAATGGAAAAACAGAATGGGAACAAAGTAATTTTGATGGACAAAATTAGTGCACAAGGTGTAGAAAGATGTATTGAATACAACTTGGCGTCCACTACTTCGAAGAGCAAGGTGTCGAATATCTCAGTCAAAATGGTATATATACCTGAACCACCTAGTTTGACCACACACACCACAACCACAGATGCAGGTGTAGCTATGGTACTATTTACCAGGCTAGTGGTATGCGAGTAAATTTTCCACAGTGCGAGTTGTATTCTTCGAGTGATACAACATTTACAAAACAAATATGTAATGCCAAAGATATTTACTCAAAAGCCAAGTATTGAAAAAGAAAAATCAAGCCTGTTGAAGAGCTAAACGAGAGATCAAAGAGGAATCACAAAATGAGAACAGGGTGGGAGGTAACAAAACGAACACAATAGGAAACAAGCTGAATACCATGAATGACCCCGACGTTGAATGAAAGCTGATTACCAAATGATGTTGATGCTTGGGCAGCTGATTACCAGACAATATTAAAAAAAAAACAAGAATGAATACCATGAATGATCGGGTGTCAAATAAAAGTCGATTACTATATGATGATACTTGCACAGCCGATTACCAGACAATACAAGCTGAATACCATGAATGATCGCGAGGTCAAATAAAAGCTGATTACTAAGTGATGTGAAAATACTTACATAGCCGATTACACCAAACATAACAAGATGGCGACTATGCGCGACCCCAACCCCTTGTATGTCATGACGTCGATTTCTTTGATGAAATAAATGTAGATACAAATTCCTGTCAGCTTGACTACACAATGTAAGGTGACATTGCAGTTAAAAGATGACAGAAACACAAATTCTTAACGAAGACATGTCCTTTGTGCGTGACTGTTTAAACGGTGAAGACGGACTGACCACAAGCCTGGGCGTGGCCTAACTCTATGATTGACAGGAGTTCTGAAGCGCTCGAGCTGTGATTGGTTACTGATCTCGTGGACGGTCTGATGACCAATCACAGCAATGACGTAAATGTGAGGAGGATGAGGAGAAGGAGAAAACAATTTGAAAACCCCTCCTATTCACAGAGTCAAACGTCGGGGTAATTAACCGGATGAGGAACAGTAGAAATGATCGTCGATAGACAAGTGAGACAACATAATGATGACTGTGGGCTGCCCTACTTACTGTAGGTTACTGAAGCTGGGGATTACAGAGAAGGAGGAGAGGGAAAAAGGTGCAAAACTAAAAACAGCCAATTAAGACTAATGACACAGAGGCATTTGCTTCGCTTGAAGATTGCAATGATGTTGAATACCTTGGACTCCACTGCTTCAAGCAGAGAAAGATGGAATATCAGAGCAATGTGTAAAAGCAGGACGAATTTCTCCATTATGTTGTATCTACATAGTTTGTAGGTTGCATGCTGATAGGTGCCAAGAAAAGATTCAGCATTGTACGAGATGCCGATGCTGCATTTGGCTTTTAAAGCCAGTTTTAAAACACGGTCTTACCAAGATAGCTTGCCATTATCAGACCAACAAGTTTGAGACAATATATATTAAGAAACCCACGAAGAAGATAAGCCTTTCCATGTGGTCTTTCTCGAGTGAAACAGTATGAAAAGTATAATGGCACTCAGTGGAGCGCATACCTCCGCCAGGCTGAACAGCTTGCATGTTGTATCCCACTGATAGACCGCATCTGCATCCGATCCTTACCTAAAATTGAATCGGCTTATTCTTGTATTCTTGTCTCCTACTCAACTAATCCACCAAGTTGTCACAATCCACCCACAACTTTTTGAAATATCATGTTACATATTGTATTTGGGCCCCACCTCCAATGGTGACGAATCACTTGAAAAAATAAAAAATATATCGAATCCGGATCTTCACTAAAATTGAAACAATTCGTCCTTGTCACACACCAAGCTGTCCACCAAATTTCGTCCGAATCCGTCCATAACTTTTTGAAGTATCCTGTACACAGACAAACAAACAAACAGAGGTGAAAACATAACTTCTGCCCACCTTCGGGGGCAGAGGTAATAAGACTCATGTGTGTTGAAAGGCATATTCCAAATGACAAAACAGATTTCAATCTTTTCAAGATCAGCTGAGAGAAACGCAGCTTTTCTGTTAGTCGGATGAACAATTTTAGCAGAGTTGAATCAACAGCAAAACTGACCAGAATTAATTAAAATGAAGAAAAATAATGTAAATTAAAAAAATCAGAATCAAAGGGGAAAGGCAAAAATATGGGCGAAACTAAAAACAAATAAGAATATCAATGTCTGGATGGGGATCAATATTAGTGGCCCATTAGAAGCCCGAACACCATCTTGTGACAAAAGGCACAACCTTCCAGTTTAATGAAGGCCTTCAAGTGGTGTGAAAGTAGACTCAGACTTGAAACAACTTGTGGCATTACCCTTGTCGATAATCTCCTGCCAGAGTGACCTGATGAGAGCGGTGTCGCAGTATCCAGCACAGTGCAAGATAGCCAACTTGCTCTCTGAGAGGCCGAATGGTTCAGCAAAATCTCCATACAGCTGGGGAATAATGGTAGAACAACAAGGGATGTTTTAATGTCGTATTGCGATTCATTTATTATAGGTTGCGAGTTGATCTTTACAGTTATGGATAAAGTAAGCTACTCAGTTTTAAACCAACTGCACACCTCACGCTCTTTCTTTCCCTGCATAACACACCCCAATAAACCTATTCCCTGTGCCACATACCTTTCCTCGCCCCAGTGTAAATAAATTATTATTAGAAATGTTTCCAGCTCGTTTTTGTCTTTTCTTGCATTGATCCAGCATGAACCGAATCCGAGATTAGCCGGGACTTTATTCCCAACGATCTATTCCTTTTAGCCGGTACGTCCTTGGCAGTGTCGCTCGGCTGCATCCGATCCAGTAAAGTGATTCGGTCCGGTAAAGTGATTCGGTTCGGACAAGGCATACCGAGGGTGTGTTCCCCGGTAATTAAATTGCGTGGTTATTTTTAGGTAACCGGATTAACGATTCAGAGGACCCCAAGTCACGTGGTTTATTTATTGGCGTCCACTGTCGGTTAGTGACCCACCGCATCACGGAATTATCCGTGTGCGACGGCCTACAATTCCGGGGAGTCTGGTGGGAGCTGATATAGCTTTCCCTCCTAGTGGTCTTCTCACCGGACCTCCGGCCTACAACAATATATATATATGTATATGTATATGTATATATTATATATATATGTATATGTATATGTATATATTATATATATATATATGTATATATATATGTATATACACATATATACAGGGCGAGTCAAAAGTAGCGCCCAATTTCTGTTTTTCCGGCTGTCAGATTCCTTTCTGGAAGTCATGTTGTTAATAATTGTCTTGCAGATTATTAATTTTCGTAATTTATATATTTTTGATTTGTTTTGCAGGTTATTGCTGCGAGTTTGGAAAGTTACTTAATTTGCACCAATTGAACATTAATTACCTTTCAATGAATCAACGCATTGCGGCCGTGAAACATTACTACAAATGTAATGAACAACCAACGATGGCGGCACGCTGTTTGGCACAGGAATTTGATATTAACCCACCTCAGGGAAGAAACATACGATTGATTGTCGAGAAATTTGAAGCAACAGGGTCGGTAGCCACTGCAAAGAAGTCCGGTCGTCCGAAAACGGCAACGAATGTAGCTAAGGCTGAAGAAGCCATCAGAAGACTGGAACAAAGTCCGCAAAAGTCAACTCGCCGTTTATCTGCAGTTGGAAGTGAGCCAATCAAGTGTTATCTGTATCCTTCACCAGAAAAAATGGAAACGTTACATTCCACGCTTACTGCATGCCCTTCATGATGGAGATGATGACCGCCGTCTTCAATTTTGCGAAAGAGTTCTTAGCTAAACTTCACAAGAGGACACAATGCTAGACACAATCTGGTGATCAGAATGAGACATGTTTAAAGGCACAATTAACAGACACAATTGTGTCTACTGGCTGCGAATAACCCAAGAGTGACAGTTGAGAGAGGAGGTAAATTATCCTGAGTGACAGTTTGGGCAGCCATATCTCCATTTGGATAATTGGACCCTTTTTCTTGAGGGATCTGCCACTGCAGAAATTTACCTGGATATGCTGCAAACCTTTTTTGGCCCAGGGTACAAGATCAGACTGTTTTTCCGGCATGATGGATCTCCACCTCATTATGGACGTTATGTTCGTCAGTGGCTTGATGAAAACTTCCCAGAAAGTGGATCGGCCGCCGTGTCGGATCGAGTGGCCGGCACGCTCCCGCAACCTTACAGCACTCAGCAGAATTATCTTTTTACTTTGCGGTGGCACCTTTTCTCTTTGGCTCAGAAGACCTTGTTTATCGTGAAAACCTCGTACCATTCAGGATGAAAGGCTAAATCACTGCAAAGTTTGAGGAAATTGATATCGAACTGCAGAGTGTGTGCCGCTCTGTGCCTGCTCGGCTGCAATTGTGCATCGATCATGAGGAGGCACTTGAAATTGCAAGTAAAACAGCTTGTACAGTTCCGTAATATTTTTTTCTTGAATAAATGTTAGATAAACGGTCATTAATTTATTTCTACCTTCTTGTACACTGTAATACAAATGGCAAACAATCACTGACAGAAATCGGGCACTACTTCTGACTCACCTGTATATATATATAATATATATATATATATAATATATATATATATATATTCAGGTCAGGTATGGGAGCATGTGCCAGAACAGCGCGTCTGCGTCCACTTTCCGCCGGTACTCCAGGGCCTCCGTCTGGCATCCCCAGCAGATGCCAGCCCATCCCATCTCCTTGAGATGATGGTCAACCTGCTGCAACCACGAGGCACGTGGTCGGCCCACTGGCCTCCTCCACTCATGAGACTCCCCGTGAGAGAATCTGGTGAGCAGGATCAGCGTCAGGAAAACGAGCCACATGTCCATACAGCCGCAACTGACGCTCACGGACTATGCAGGTAACAAATCTCATCCGAGTCTCTCTCAGCAACCGCTCGTTGGACACAAAATCCGACAGCGATAGCCAAGGATTCTCCGAGAGACCTGGTACAAAGGAATTAAGTCTCCGTCTCAGATCTTGTCAGAGTCCAAGTCTCGCATCCATAGAGCAAGACTGGAAGTACAAGGACCTGAAGACTCGGACTTTCGTCCTCCCGCACAGTACCGGCACGCCACACACCCAGATCCAGTGAATCCATGACTCCCCAGGCCCGACCAGACGTTATTGACCTCTGACTCACAGCCAGAAGAAGACATGAATATCATGCCAGGTAAGTGAATCTCTCCACGACCTCAACATCCTCACCACAAACAGACACAGACAGGACAGCAGCATCAAAGATGTCACCGAAAGCCTGGATCTTAGTTTTGACCCAAGAAACCCGTAATCCAGCGGCTCCGACTCCTCATTCAGCACCTCGAGGCCCCAAAAAGGATATCTAAAGTCTCCAAAGATGACTGCATCATCTGCAAAATCAAGGTCCGAGATCTTGACATTCCAAACGATGCACCGCAGCTTGATCTCTCCGACATCTTCCTAAAATCCAGTCCATAAAGTGCTGAAAAGGTGGGGGCCAGTACACACCCCTGACGAACTCCAGTAATAACTGGAAATAAGTCAGAGATGATACCACCACACTTCACAGCACTCTCAGTACCCAGAGTAGAGTTCGACATCAGATCGATACAGTTTTGGTGGCACCCCACGAAGACCAAGAATCCTCCAGAGGGCATCCCGATTCACTGAATCGAACGCTTTACAGAGATCAACATAGGCTGCAAGCAGCCCTGCCGAAACTCTGTCTGCGTTCGGTGAGGACACGAAGAGCAAGGATACGGTCAATCGTTGACCTCTTTGGTGTAAAGCCTGACTGCTCTGGACGCTGGTGCTCAAGCAGATGGTGGCGAACCCTATCAAGAATTATCCGAGCAAAGACTTGCCCGGCACTGAGAGCAGCGTCACCCCTCGGTAGTTGTTGCAGTCTTGGCGATACCCTTCTTTCAGAGAGGAACAACAAGCCTCTTCCAATCAGTTGGATGATGCCTGTGTCCAGGCAGAGCACAAAACTGCATGCAACGACACGAGTGCAGCATTTCCACCAGCCTTGAGAAGTTCAGCATGGATGCCACAGATCCCTGGAGCTTTGCCCGTTTCAACCGGTTCACCGCAGCCCATGTTTCCACAAGCGAAGGTGGACCACAGTTGATTCGAGGGTCAGCAACAGGGATTGTAAACCTTGACGTCCAACTCGACAGCTGGGGGATCAGCCTGGTACAACCGCTCGAATAAGCGGCCAGCGGGCCTTCACTTCAGACTCCTCTGTCAAGAGCTACCACTCTCTGCTCTAACTGCAGTGCCCGAGGGATGGCTTGGATGAACGCAATGCGCGAATTCCCTGTAAGCGGGCGAAGAACACCTGTCCAAGGTGATGCTCTACTCACAGATTCCCGCACATAGGCTCCTTGTCCACTCAGTGCACGTACAGTTTTACGCCTCAGCTCCCTGAACAGCTCAGCTCTGCCATTCAGCCTGGCCCTGCGATCTGGTCAATGGTATCCAGTGTCCTTGAGAGACAAAATTCTTCTTTGCCCTGCGGTGAGTTCCAAGACATCCACGGCAACATCAAGGACGGTGGTCTTGAAGGCACTCCACAACTCTCTAGGACCCCCAAAGCACCAGACCCCCAAGTGTCCACTCAGCCTGTTCGCAAACTCCTTAGCTACTCTCTCCCTGAGCTTCCAACATCCAGCTAGCTGGGATGGTACCATTCTCCAGGATTTAAGTGCAGCTTTAGAGTTGCTACAACAGCTGTGGTCAGTATTGAGGAACTGAGCATCCGGTAGACCCTGCAGTTCTGGATCATCCTCCAACGCCCGTCAATGAGGACATGGTCAATCTCCTTTGCAACCGCCAGCATTGGAATACCAAGTCAGCGATGAGCTTGTGGGCGCTGAAACCATGAACCAGCCACCCTAAGTCCATGACTTCTTGCAAAGTCAAGGAACTAGTGCTATTCTGGTTCATAGTTCCTGACCCATGGGGCAACACACACCTCATAACCATCCATCAGTTCCAGTCGATGCATTGAAATCCCCCAAGACTAGAAGTGTATTCGTCTGGCTGGGGCACTGATCAACCACAGACTCGAGCGTGGCATAGAATGCATCCTTCACGTGAGATCACTCGCCTCAGTGGAGCATAAACAGAGACAGGGAATTATATATATATATATAATATATATATATATATATATATATATATATATAATATATATATATATACAGTCATGCAGCTTAACGACGTTCCGGGCAACGACGGATCGCATATACGACGGTCTCGCCAGCTCTGGAAAAAAAAAAAATGGCAGCTGAAAATTCCTATCGCCGAGTGATGTAGCCTCGTATAAAAATAGCATACAATTATGACATCTACAGAACATAATACCTCATAATGATAATAAACAACGACAGTGTGGCCGTTATAATGCGATCGTTGAGGTCCATAAAATGCAATCGCTAAAAAAACGGGGTCGTGCTAAATCGGGATTCAAGGAAATCGGCTTTCAAACTGAACCAATGTTTCCACGTTTTCCTTCTTGCAGTAAATTACTTTGAATTGAAAGAATTCCACGAATAAATCGTTGTTGTTCGTCAATTAAAACACAAATTTATTTGTATTGAACTTTTTATGTTGTTGAAACAATGCACTGTTCGAAATATATCACATATGACAGGTGCTCGTTTATCATTTGTAAATTATAACATCGATGCAATGATTACGGATTTATAAAATCCAAACGCTATTTATTCACTTTCTATAATCGATGCGAGAGGAGGTTGTAAGCTGCTGCAAACAACACTGATGCCGTCATGAACTGCAAAAGGTAAATCTAACGTGTCTTCTGTCTCTGGATGTGTTACAATTGCCGACGTATTCAGTACAGTAACATGCTGTACAGGTTTGTATCCGAGGAGCAATAGGCTACACCATATAGCTTAGGTGTTCATGTTTGTGTAAGTACGATGTTCGAAAACGATGTTCGAAAACGAAATGAAAATAAAAAAAAATGATGTTCGCACAACGACGACATCGCTTAACGACGCGTTTCTCAGAACATAACCCGTCGTTAAGTGGGCGCATGACTGTATATATATATATATATATAATATAATATATATAATATATAAATATACTAGGTGAATGCACCCGGCGCTGCCCGGGTTCTTTTTGAATGAATTAATCTTCTATACATATGTCTGACGCGAGCACAGTATAGTTCCTATTGGGCCATGGCAGTCATAGGCTAAGGGGGTTGGTGATGGGAAACACCCCCCCCCCTGGCCGAGGGCCTTGCCACATAGCCTATAACCTTCCCGGGGCCCATCCCGACATTTTTGTTTCAGTGGTTAGCTCCTATCTTTCACCTTCAGGAGATTAGCGCGTGCAGACAAACAAACAAACAGACAAACAAAAACTTAAAATCATGTGTGAGATATAGTGTATATGGCGTTGGCCCATGTCAATCGGCTGAACTTGAAAAATTAACGTTACGAAATCAGGTGATGACGTCATAATTCGGAAACCGGAAGTCGGAAGTACAATTTCTTTACATCGGGACACTCCCGGGTACATGTTCTGTCAGCATGTGAAGTTTGGTGAGGATCAGTCCAGTACTTTTCGCGTGCATGGTCACAGACAAACAAGACACACTTTCAACTTATATATATAGATATATATATTACATACATATATATGTATATGTATATTATATATGTGTAATAATATGTATATATAGATGTGTAATTATAAATTATTAATAGTTAATATATATATTATATATATTTATATTATAATCTATGTAAATATAAGTACACTATAGTGGTGTATATATATATAATATATATATATATATATAAATATTATATATATATATATTATATACATAGATACATACATACATACATAGTGTACATACAACACACACAGGATACAGTGTATATAAAATATTCACCCATGCTCTTCCAGCTGAAGAAAGCTGCATGAAGCAACTAAGAAAAGCTACACAAGTTAAGCCCTTTGCTGTTTTAAACCCGACCAAGGTTCCTCTACAGCTGCAGACATTCACAAGTAGCATATACATAAGAACCCAAATGCTACACACCTTCTCAGCTGCCAGACCGGGTTCATAACCTGTTGGTGAGTCTTATCAGTGACGGTGTACACAGAAACGCATACCACCGAGGTTCCCAAGCATGTACGACGTGCAATGTCAATAACAGTCGACATTTCAATAACAAGACCCAATCACGTCTCTCACCCGTAAATGGAGGGAATAACCAATCAACTTTCATCTAATCAATTACCCCCGGTGGCTATAATCCTCCTTCGGCTGGAAGAGCATGCGAGGAGTTAATTTATATAACCTTAGCCACCTGGCATACTTCATTAGGTGAGAGCTGATTGGTTATTCCTTCCAATTACAGGTGAGAGATGCGATTGAGACTTTACATGTGTGTACACGTGTACACGCACACGCACGTGTGCAAAAGTCTTAAGACCACCTTGTAAAAAAAACAAAAACATTTTTTATTGTCACATTGACATAATTTGATAAATAAAAGGTGTTATAATGATTGTAGTTCATTAAAGATAAAACTAATTGTATTTTACAACATTAATGCATGAAATTTCAACACTTGGTGTGACCATTTTTTTCATGCAAAACATTAGGTATCAATTTTGAAATTCTTTCCTGCAATTTCTTGAGAAATTACATTCGGAGATTGTTCATTTTTCTTCCTGTCCAAATAATCCACAAGTCTTAGACCACCACATTTTTTTCACCAATTTGTCATACCTCTCTTGCAGGTAATTTGCCCAAGATGTCAAGCCATACCATGCCCAAGATCTCAAACTAAATGACTCAAAATAATAGTTTTACACCAAGAAGGCAATTACCAGAGAGAAATATCCTGCAAAACAGATATTTCCAGATGTGGCATTCAAGCAACAATACAGAAGCATAATGAGACCACAGAAGTTAAAAGATAGAAAACGGATTGGAAGGCCAAAGAAACTCACCAAAACAGATGAGCAACATAGTAATACCCAGTTATATCGTGAAGCGTTCCTGAAAAGTGCGATGAATATCAAACTGCCGTGAATCAAAGCAATTTTTCTCATAAGAATTAATGGAATAAGATTGTGAGGGGGGGGGGGGGGGCAGGGGGGGGGTGCGTTCCTAATGTTGACCCTTCACTGATTATATTTTGCTTTTTACCTGTGATATTACCCTTTTTTATTAACGACGGTTATATTCAAGTACACGTACATACAAAAACTAGAACTACGTTGTCGATGGCACACCATTGCATATTCCCGCGTGCACTGCTTGTCCCATTAACGCTAGGTGAAATTTTATCTTGCAAAATGGATTGACTATTCTTTTCTATTTGATGTGCTTTATGACCAAAGACTTACTATGTTTACTAAATCAGAAGTCATTGCAGGCATGTCAACATTTCATGAAACATTAATTTAACACTGTCCAGCAATATAGAACTGTGCATCAATTTAATCATAGGAATGAACTGTGTATAATATTAATTATAATAATTATTCATAATCAATTAGATAAATACAGTAAAACCTGTGACTGTTTGTCACTCATGGGGCCACATAAGTAAGTTCTTTATAAAAGAATTTAGCATGTACAATGGTAAATACACTTTAAAAAAATTACCCCCGTGTGGGGTGACGGTCATCTCTATAATACCACAAGTTCTCAATGTTCAGTTATGACCGAAGACTACTGCGCAGTTCTACTGCGCAACTCGAACTGCACAGTTTGGTTAAAGATGACTCGGCATTTTGGCGCGCGCGCACAAAATTATATTTTGAAAATAAATGCCGACGTTTACATTTCGGGTTTTGAAACTTTTGCACCTTCGGTGGAAAATGTATAAATATACAAGTCAGCTGCTATGCAATGACACCATTCCCTAACTTTTACCATGCCCAGTAGAGAATATATAGCCTCCTGAAGGTAGGGCAGTTTTTGCAATGTTTGAAGTCACGTGACGCGAAAACGAAAGCGAAATTCGAAAATCCGTCCCGACCAAATTTAGATATTGTCCCATACACTCATATGCCACAATCAAATCAAGATCGCTTGAAAAATGTAGGAGGAGATAGATTTTGAAAATCGTCATTTCGCATTTTTTGCCAACTTTGAAGTCACGTGACACGAAAACGAAAGCGAATATCGAAAATCCGGCCGACCAAATTTGATATTGTCCCATAGATTCATATGCTACAATCAAATTCAAGATGCTTGAGAAATGGCAGAGGAGATAGAATTTGAAAATCGTCATTTTCGCAACTTCAAAGGCCTCGTGACCTTGACCTTGACCTCGGTGACCTTGAAAGTCATACCATCGTGTACGTCTCATCGACCTCTATCAGGATCACTAATGACCAGATCTCCCGCTTCAACTTCATTGTGAACGACGGACGGACGGATCGAAGGACATCGACACCCATATTATTAGGTCATGCTCGAAGAGATGACCTAAAAATCAGCCCCCATGACCCCACCCCCTCTGGCCCGGCCCCTAGGGTCATATCAAAAATCCGACAGTGTTGTGCACTTCCCATACATATATCTACTATGTCCCAAAGTTTCAAGTTCCTATCTCAAATGGTGTAGGAGGAGCTATTTTGACTCCCATCCGCTAAGCACCTCCTACCCCCCAAGCACCCTCTGATCATCATGTGTTAAAAAAATAGTTGTTAAATGTATAACTCATGAATATGTTTGATTTAAAAAGCTACAAGCACAATTTTTTTTTATCGACCCCCATGACCCCACCCCCTCTGACCCGGTCCTTGGGGTCATATCAAAAATCCGAAAGTGTTGTGCACTTCCCCATACATATATCTACTATACTAAAAAAATAGAATATGTTTGTATGTATGTGTGTTTGTTTGTTTGTTTGTTTGTTCGTCCTTATTAGGCGGCCGAACCGTTGGATGGAATGAGATGAAACTTGGCATGAGTGATCCTTGGGACGTGAGAACGGACATGGGGGGTCAAGTTCAAGGTCAAAGGTCAGGCGGGGTCAAGGGGTCAAGGTCACCGGGTAACTTCAATTTCTCAATTTCATCCAATCGAGACGGGACCAACGCCATTCGACAGATAATCAAAATTAAATGACAGTTGATTGACGACATTCACTTCCGACTTCCGGTTTTCGAGTTGTGACGTCATAAATTGACTAAAACGTCAATTTTTCATGTTTGTTTGTCCTTTATAGACGGCCAAACCGTTGGATAGAATGAGAGGAAACTTGGAATATGTGATCCTGGGAACGGACATAAGGGATCAAGGTCAAGGTCACGGGGTCAAGGTCACCGGATAACATCAATTTCTCAATTTCATCCGATCGAGACGGGACCAACGCCATTCAACAGATAACTGTACCCGCCCATGGGCGGGTACTTTGCTAGTCTACTATACTAAAAAAATAGAATATGTTGTATGTGTGTGTGTGTGTGTGTTTGTTTGTTTGTTCGTCCTTTATAGGCAGCCGAACCGTTGGATGGAATGAGATGAAACTTGGCATGAGTGATTCTTGGGACGTGAGAACGGACATGGGGGGTCAAGTTCAAGGTCAAAGGTCACGGGGTCAAGGGGTCAAGGTCACCGGGTAACTTCAATTTCGCAAGTTCATCCGATCGAGACGAGACCAACGCCATTCGACAGATAATCAAAATTAAATGACAGTTCATTGACGACATTCACTTCCGACTTCCGGTTTTCGAGTTATGACATCATAAATTGACTAAAACGTCAATTTTTCATGTTTGTTGTCCTTTATAGACGGCCAAACCGTTGGATAGAATGAGATGAAACTTAGAATATGTGATCCTTGGGAACGGACATAAGGGGATCAAGGTCAAAGGTCAGGGTCAAGGTCAAGGTCACGGGGTCAAGGTCACCGGATAACGTCAATTTCTCAATTTCATCCGATCGAGACGGGACCAACGCCATTCAACAGATAACTGTACCCGCCCATGGGCGGGTACTTTGCTAGTATCTACTATGTCCAAAGTTTCAAGTTCCTATTTCAAACGGTGTAGGAGGAGTTACAGGGTAAGACAGACGGACGTACGGACGGACGGCGAGACAATCACAATATTCCCGCTTTCTTTGAAAGCGCGGGAATAAAAAGGGGAGGGGCGGGGAAAACCAATTATCAGATATATTTAAATAAAAATAGACCTCTTCTAGAAGCGGTTGAAGTTGGCGGTACCTCTTTTTCTTCTTCCTCTTCCTCCAATGAATGTCGGCATTTTTATAATTGGTACGCATCTTAGTCAGAGGCAAGCTCAATAACCCGGCAACATCAATGGCACGTTCACCAGCATCCATTTGACGAATAACATCGAACTTCACTTCCAGCATAACACTTTTACAATGCCTCTTAGCCAATCTACAGTACAGTACATTTATTTACTTAGTTATGTGTCACACAAAGTATAGTAGTTATCTTGAAGATTTTGCGATCTCCAGATCTGGTACTTCAGCGATGTATCATCAGTCTTATAAGTTCTGAAAATGCTCAAGAATAAAGGATATACTGTATCTTTAAAGCAACGCAAGTGTAAGTTGAGGCAACGGAAATCGGGAAGTGGTACTAATAACGTGACGACGTAAAAAGGAGAGACATAAATAGGGGTATTACTGTACTTAAGGACAAGTTCCTTAAGAAATATAAAACGAATTAAGTGTGTGGACTCATCTACTGTCAGAAGACCTATTAAAAGTGGTCTTCATGGGCAAGTTGCTTTCAAAGAACCCTTTTTGCATAAAGGTAACAAAGCTAAGAGAATAAAATAGCCCAAGACATCAGAGTTGGGATGCCGATTAGTGGGGAGAGGTATACAGGCAGTCCTCGGGTTACAAAAGGTCGACTTACGTAAACTCGACCTTATGTAAGTGCACATTAAAAAAGAAAAAAAAAGAGATTTGTCAATTGTTTACCTCTAAGTACGGCCCAGTTTGGCACTACTTATTGTTGCCTGTGCAGGGGGTCAGGAAGAACCCCATGCACTTGCTGACTCTGGCTCCCCACGTCCTGACTGAAACCGGGAACCTCTGCACTCACTCCCCTCTTTCTCCTCACACAGCCACAGCCACAGCCACGGCACCGGTGTTTCCCTGTGAAGCAGCGATGTCTCTCGCATGTATTTAATGCGTCTCTAGCGATAGAGCTATCGGACGTGGGAACGTGAAATTGAAGGTGTGCAAGGGCAGAAAGCAAATAAATAAGGAAGAGAGAGAAAGGACAGAGACAGAAGTTGCAGAAAATAATGAATGATGAAGACGAATGGTGTGACACACATCAATTTCCGGAGAGTAGGCCCGTCCTTCAGCCTCCCTCCTCTGCCTTTCGGCGTTCCTTTTTTCCCTACCATGTTACTATACATGTGAATGTTCAATTAATTATCCAATCTTTTTTCAAATTTTACTCAATGAAACTCGACTTGCACAAAAATCAACTAAAGTAGAGGTCCCAGGAACGGAACCCTGATGCAAGTCGAGCACTGTCTGTACTGTACTTTGGAGTGACGAGTCAAAGTTTGAAATTTTTAGAACAAAGAGAAGGCTCTTTGCTACCATTATTCACCATGCATATCAGAAGAATGGTTGGTGAGAAGTATAAGGTTATGTGTCTATAGCCTACTGTGAAGTATGAATGATACAAGCTGCAGGAGGCTCAGGAAGGAGGCTAACTGGCAACAACTTTGTTTGCCAGCATGACAACGGCCACAAACACACTGTAAATGTCACTAAAACATATTTACAAAGAAAAGCAGAGTCAGGAACTCGACAACTATTAGAATGGCCCACTCAAATCATAGAAGTTGCCTGGGATTATTTGGACAGGAAGAAAAAGAAAAACAACCAAAATCAAAAGATGAATTATGGGAAACATCACAGATTGCATAAAACAACCTCTCAATGGATATTCTTTATAAACTGCAGGAAAGCGTTCCAAAATGGATATCTGCTGTTTTGCATGAAAATAGTGAGCCCGTTACTCATAATGCATAGATTGCTCACCATCATAGCCATGCATTACGGAACAAATAGGTTGCTAAACCTCGGTTGTATTATGACTGGTGGTAAAATTGTAATTCATAATCTGTTGCTTTACTGAATGAAAAGCATCTCATTAACAAAATGAAGAAAGACAAACCTTTGTGACATTCAAGAGGTTATCATTGAGCTGTGCCAAAGCCTCAGGCACACCAGGAATCTGTGAGCAGGTCCCACTCAGTGTTTGCTGGATCTGCAGCTGGACCCGTGCTACCTGTAGACATATGAAAGTTGTTGCATCTCAGTAAAAATTCCACATCTCGATGAACACTCAAAGTGATCTGATAATTTCTCATCACAATTAAAAAACAAAAATCAATGAAGGAGCATTTTGTTGGAAAGTGAACCTTTTCTTTGTTACCCGTTTTATATTGCTGGCATTATAAGTTGATTGTTCCTCAATGATTAACAAATGCCCCACCACAACCCCTAAAAAAAAACCTTCAAAAATACGATTTTTAAAAAAACACCAAAAACATTAATAGAGAGCAATGCAGAAATATTTCAATTCTTAACAGGAAATCTATTTGCAAATAAATCATCTTAATATGCCTTTTTGACATGAAAGCATTCTACAACTGTACTTAGCTACAGGATTCATATATTCTATCAAAGTAAACAACTCAAAGTTTGGGTGGGTGTCACAGCTAAGCAAATGATTCTACATCATTTCAGAAATAAAAACACAGTGCAATTTCATCAAGACAAAAGGAAAGGAACATTAGAAGAAAATGCAAGCAAACTGATACGAAAGAGAAAGAAGAACCAGCCTGACTCGTGAAGGCTAGTGTCGATGTGCGTTGGCAGGCCTGTCGAACAATGGATGGCATCAACAGAACATTGAAGTATGCTAATGGCTGTGGGAAGGAAGAAATTGACGCTTTGCGCATTAACCCTTCGTCAGAGCAAAAGAGCTCCGACGAAGGGTTAATTGCCAAATAGTCAGCATCTCCTCGTTTCTCATGGTGATTTGAACACTTTCATCAAAATTCTGTTGATTCTATCCATTGATATGGAAAAAGGACTGCTTCTACAATTCACAAAGTTTTGTTTTGTCTCTTTACCTCAATCTTACAATAGAAAGATCGAAGATAAAAATTACCCCCGGTTGGGGGTGACGGTCATCTCTGAAGCTCTGTAGATGTGGATCTCTGATCGGCTTAGAATGGCTTCGATGTCATCTTGTCTTTGGTTCAACGTACAGACGAAAGCCCGGGAGTAAAAAGGACAGAAAACCTCAGAAATCAAACTATATTTCTGAGTTATCCGGAGATAGATTTTGAAAATGGTTGATTTGGAACATTTATGATCAATGCGTCTTCAAAAGGATAGAAACCGGACCTCAGAAATCAAACCGCATTTCTGAGTCATAAATGGCAGATTATATTTTGACAATGATGATTTCACAAGTTTACAGCATTGGTGACCTTGACATTTGACCTTCAATCAGGTCTAAAGTCATACCGTCGTGCATCACTCATTGACCCCTACCTACATACCAAGTTTCATCAAGATTGGGCGAAATTGTTTTGACTATCACATCGACGATTTTCCAACTTTGAAGACACGTGACTCGATAACCAGGACGAATTTCAAAAAACCGGCCTGACCAATTTTAGATATTGTTCCATATTATCAGAATCCAAAGGAATTTCGAAGATCGGATCATAAACGGCGGAGGAGATAGATTTTGAAAATGGACGATTTCGCAACTTTGGAGTGACCTTGACGTTGACCTTGACCTTCAATCGGGTCAAAGGTCATACCGTCGTGCATCCCTCATCGACATCTACCCACATACCAAATATCAAGAAAATCGGAAGAAAAAAATGGGGACGTACGTACGGACGGACATCGAGACTTGTTTTATTAGGTCATCTCGTTAGAGATGACCTAATAAAGGGAAGAGGGGATTCCAAAATCACATGTAATGGTCAAATACACTGTATATCATGGCAATAAAGAAG
The DNA here is from genome assembly GCA_035128595.1 of Eptatretus atami. NCBI lineage: Eukaryota > Metazoa > Chordata > Myxini > Myxiniformes > Myxinidae > Eptatretus > Eptatretus atami. Next base: position 123,945,910 of record CM068952.1, on the reverse strand, counting down.
TCTACAGTTCCACTGCAACCTCTTCTTTACCCAAAATTAGTTGATCTATTATTAAGCCTCCCCCTATAGGATAAGAGAAAGCTAATAGCTGTTGCAGGGTTTGTTTCCACAAATAGTACCCCAATTTTTTTAATGGTATCACAGTTTCTTAGACCCCTAGGAATAATAAACCACCATTTAGGGGGGAAAATATATTTATTGTACATTTTTTTTTTCTTCCTGCACTCCCAATACTCCCAATTTCCAAGCTGTATCTCGGAGCCGGCTGGGACTTTCGGAATTAAATTTTGCATCAATGTGAAAAGAAAGCATGTGGAGTTGATGTAATTTTTTTTGACCTTGACCTAATTAAGGTCATGACCCAATTATAGATTAACATTTTCCACCATAACTCAACTCAGGTTTGTCCAATCGGAACGAAATTGCCCTTTCTAGATCGCCTCGGCCTTAGAGCTAGGCACATTTGCACTAAATTTACATCATACCCCTTTGAGTTAAAGGTCAAGGTCAAATGACAGTCTGAAAAAAGAAAAACGTGTTTTTTGTCATCGCTGAATTTTGCTAATGCGGAATCTCAAAGACCGGTGGCCGAAGTATTAAAAGGTCACCTTTCATCCTCTCTCCCTTCCAAGATGTTCATTGCATTATAAATATTGTACCTGCAACGAGTTGTGCACCTGATCTTTCCGGATTGTGATCCAATTAACAAAAAACACCTTTTTGATCATAACATGAATAATTTATGCCTGGTGTTGGCTTAATGGTTGGGGTGGTGGGCTTAGGATCCTAAGATTCTGAGTTCAAATCCCTCGGCAGTCGAATTAATACCATGTGGGGTTGACTCTGCCTGTCATCCTTCCGAGGTCAGCAAAATGAGTGCCAGCATGCTGGTATACTGTGTCTGAGTGGCGTCCAGGATTGTGCCCAATAGCCAAGGAGACTGCTTCGGCAGCACCAACGCTCTGCACAGAGTATGGTCCCAGTGGATGGATGGATGAATAATTTACCTCTGATTTTCATGATGTTTATTTCGTTTTATGGATAGGTTGTGGATGGGAACACTTTTTAAATTTACATTCTATCCCCAAATGCTGAAGGTCAATGTCATATGGCGGTCAGAAAAAAAAAATGCCATCATTGGATCTGGGGCCAAGGGTAAGTCGTGGGTAATCGCCAAGGATAAGCCGGCAGTGGCTTACCCTTGGCCATTGCTTTGTGATCGCAGATATCTAGTTTTTGGTGAGATTTCACGTGCACAGGAATAAATAAGCATAGCTTGGTCCAAAATAATTAATATAATGGGGCCATACAGGTCAAAAGATTTTTTTTAAAGCTTTGCAGACTAGGTAGAAAGAAAAAAGTAAAAAATGGACAAAACAACAACAACAATGAGGAGGAGGAAATCAGAATCTGGATGATAAACGCAAAAGAAGCATTTTTAGGAGAATAAGGCTGGGAAACGATGGCTCCAGGACATCTGAGGAGTTCCTTGTCAAGTGATACGAAAGTGGTCTTACCAGGTAATGATCAAAATTACCTGGCCGTAGCTGGAAACCATCTGATCATTCTAAATATTGGATGCAACATCTGAGCAACATGAAAACAGAATTTGATGCGAATGTGTTAATGGATTTTCCTCTACCCACATTAGATGTCAACTCACTGTTACTTTTGATTTCAATTAGTGGTCACATAAAAAAAATAGAACAGCACTCGGTAGTGCACATACCTCCACCAGGCTGAACAGTTTACATTCTGTAGCCCACTGATACTCCGGATCAGTGTCCATGCCCTAACGAAAATCGAATCAGCTTGTTCTTGTTACTTATCCAACTCATTCACCAAGTTCCATCCAAATCCTTTCATGATGTTTTAAGATATTGTGCCATATATTGTTTTTGGCCCTCTCAATGGTGAAAATCACTTTAAAATTCGAGTATCCGGATCCGGATCTTCACCAAAATCGAATCAATTTGTGTTTGTCATACACCCAGAATGGCCACCAAGTTTCGTACAAATCCATCAATACCTTTTTGAGATATCGTGATCACAGACAAACAAACAGATAGACAGGATGTGAATACATAACCTCCGTCCACCTTCAGTGGCGGTGGATAATTAAGTCACATTTCATCTTCTCTCCCTGGGTTTTGTTTTTGGACGCTATATTTAATTGAGGCTCGTATAAGAGCTAAGACACAACATATCGGGTAAGTCCAAGAGAAGGTCCCCTCAGATGGTAGAATATCATATTCATGCCACAGCTCTAATTTCAATGAGATTTTCATATCTGAATGTGAAATTTTATTAATCTTTGAAAGAAAATGGCAAAGTCATAGGTTTAAGGTGTGAAATCACTAAACTAATTCACATATATGCAAATTATGTGTTAAGTATGGGACAATTTGAAATAATGAGGTAGTAAAGTAAACCAAATTTACAACAATTTTTTTTACTTTTTTTTTGTATACATTGTCAAGGCTCATATGAGAGCTAAAATGGATGGACATGAATATTCTACCATGCCCTTTTAATAAACAAGAAAAAAATTGTTCACTTCATTAATGATGCAAATTAGGCCTGTTCTTAATAAGCGATGTCCCATACGTAACAATTTTACATGGATTTTTTGGGATTACACTGTAAGCTCAGAAATTTTTTATGCCATTTTCACAAGTTCTAATCCATCATGTATTGGTCATATATCCTGTATTTCTAGCTTAAAATAAAAGTAGATAATTAGTTCACAAGTAATTTTTTAATGTTACGCATGGGACAATACCGTTACATATGGGACATTTCTTGCAAAGTCTGTGGGAAAAACCACTACTTTGGCCAGTTGACATTTTGGCCATTCATGTATTCTCATGAGACCTGTCGTGCACACATGGCCCAGTTTAAGGCAGACTAAACAATATGGGATCATTCCATTTGTAAGGAGAGGTGTAACCTCCTTTTGAAGAAGATATGAGTTTTTGTTTATCATTATTTCAGGCACCTCTAAGTTTCTGTTTTTTCTTTGAGACATACTGGAATATCTATTTCCCTTTTACAAAAAATTAATACTTTCTTCTATTCCCTTGTGTATTCTAAAATTAATATTCTAGTAGAAAGTGGAAGTTGTCCATATTATAACAACGTTGCCAGATTTGATATTTTCATTCTAGTTGATAAATGTTTAGATCTACATATAATTGCTTCTATTGAATGTACAAAAACCCTGACGTCCTGAGACAAAAACAAAACTAAAATCTATATGAGCATAAAAAAAACATCAACAAATTACTCTATGCAAATTATTTTGTTTATTTTCATTCCTTGTGCACACATGAAAACAGATCTGTCCTTTGTGTACTGTCTGGGTTTAATCATTTTATATATTACATTGTTGTGTATGTCTGCAATAAAGTTGAGCATTTCATTTTTTTCAGAAGTACTTGCAAACCATAGTTAATATGATTCTAATTTAAAACCATTTTGCATTTTTAACACTTAATAATCAGACGATCACTTTGTTTCATATCCTACTACATGAATTGCTGAGTTTCTAATAGTTAAATGTTGGATCTTTGTGTAAAAATATGCTCAAGCCTGTTGATTGTGTTCTGAAAGGCAATTTACACCAACAATGTATACATCGCATGCAAAGCCTACGTATAATTTTGTCCCATACGTAACACAATCTTCGTGAACACTAATTAATCTCTTGATCACTGTATTTTTTCTGTAAGAGAATTTGTGACGAGTTATGCAAGTGTTTCAACTTTATCCACACTGAAAATTCTGGTGAATGATAAAATACTTTCAGAGGACTTTGAACTTGAACATATTTCTTTGAAAAATCATGTTTCTTGTGGTCTCGTACGTAACGAACCAGGTTTTATTTAATTACCTAATCATCCCAAGAACTAATGACATAAATTATTGTGGGTATTCTCCTTAGAGATGCCCAACATTAGAATAAAAAAACACTGAAATCAATGACTATCTCATTGCTTTTCAGAGGGTTAAACTTTCTGAATGTCCCATATGTAACATGCACAAATTCTTGGACTTGCCCTATAACAAAGGGAGCAGGAGACAAGAAGGGGCGAGAGAGGGAAACACAACAATAATGGAGAACAGGGACATTGGGAGATCTGTGGGAGAGGGATGGGGGAGGGGAAGGGGTGCACGGGATAAACAAGACGGACACAACAAGGACTTTCATGAAGGAAAACAGGGAATTTGAAGGAGGTGGGTTTGGGAGTGGATTAACCACGGTAGAAAAGATTATGGTTTTGGATGGGGGAAGAAAGATGGTGGAGAACAGCTGTTTTAAAGACCTGGAGGGAAGAGTGGGATTGAAAAGTGTGTGGGAGTTTGTTCCAGAGGTGGGGAAAAAAACGAGGAATGAAAGAGTAAAGGTGAGCAGTGATTCTTGATTTTGACAGTTTCACCAGAAGGGGGTTGCTGGCAGACCTTGAGTACACTGCAGAAATATTAGGACAAAGCAGGGGGTGCAAGGCCAGAGAGGAGTTGGTAGAAGACAGAAAGACCACCAGCCTGCCTGTGGTGAGAGAGTGAGAGACCCAAAGACTCAGCTTCATCATGGGAAATACTAATTATCATAAAAGGTGTGAGGCAGGAGAACCAGCCCAAAGGGGAGAGCAGTTCTCCATTAAGCTGTGGATGAAAGCTTTGTATGTGGTTAAGTGCTCAGGTGTGCCAAAGAAAGACTTTGCATGACGTCAGATGCCCAGTCAGCAACTGGCTTTGGAGGCCAACTTGGAAATGTGGCTTTACTAGGAAATATCATGGCAGACAGTGAGACCCAAAAGCTTGAGTGACAGAACTTTTTCAAGAGGATTGTTGAGAAAGTAGATGAGGGGTTTTTCCAGATGGTCCTTTCAGAGAGACAGAGTGAGAGTGAGAGATTTGTCAGGATTTTAAAAGACATGTTCCAAGGCTGGAGTACCCCAAGGCAGTGTTCTAGGCTCCAACCTATTCCCAATCTTCATCAACGATCTTTCTTACTCTCTGGAAATTCCTTTTTATCTCTTTGCTGATGACTCCAACCTCTGCCGTGAATCCCTCATCCTTCAGATAAGTGAAATTAGATTTCATCAGGACTTGTTACCAGGCTTGAAAGTCTATGAGCAATTTCAGAATGGTGCCAAGGAAGCAAATTTCAACAAAACAGCATGTGAAGATCCAAAATATGACAGAAGAAGAGCAGAAAATCTGAAGATCTCCGATAATGGTGTGTGGTATACATTGCAATGGCTGAAAGAAACTGGCTGGGTACAAGACAAGAAAAGGCCAGGAAGATCAAGAAGAACCTCCACAAGGCAAGACAAGCACTGGAAGTTGCTCAGCTTACACAAAAGAACAGTGGTTCCCAAACTTTTTTGTCCATGACCCAAAATTTGAAATCACATTTGCCTCGCAACCCAAATGATACTGGTACCTAGTGTAGCTATGATAAAAAAATTGTCAGAGAAAATGCTTTTGACATGAAACCCCCCCTCAAAAACTGAGATTTTGAGGGGGGGGGTTCAAGTTTGGGTCACGACCCTGGGTTTGGGAACCCTTGCGATAGAAGGAAATCGAGTCAGCAGCTGACAAACGAAATGAGAGCAGGCCTGAAAATTTCATCCAGCACTGTGTGGTGAAAGCTGATTGCAGCAGGTCACCATTGCAGAGTTGCAGTAGATAAACCACTACTGAGACCACATAATAAGGTGAAAAGAATGACATTTTCAAGGCAACACCAAGATTAAGCGACTGAACAATGGAATCGGGTAATCCGGTCTGATGAATCAAAGTTTTAGCTTTTTGGTTCTCAGAGATGCCAGTTTGTCCGAAGAAGACATGGAAAACGTTTGAAAGTAAGGTTTGTTTCCACAAATATGCTTGCAGCCTACTGTTAAACACAGTGCAGGCTCTAACTGTCTAGGGTTGTAGCTCAGATTTTAGTGTGGGTAAACTAAATGGGAAGCTAAAAATAGAGAAGGAGAAGCAGATACTGCAGCACCACACATTTCCAGGTGGAAATCGTGTAATCGGAAGAAGATTAATCTTCAAACAAGATGATGATCCTAAACACACTTCCAGTAAAGTAAAACAGTATTTGGAGAACAGGGTTACAGCTAGTGTACTCCAAGTGTTAGAATGTGGCCACTCCAGAGTCTGGGCATGAGTCCCAATTGAGGCCACATGGGATTACAGGAAGCATGGGTGAAAGAGTGATGGCACTCAAGAAAGCAAAGAGCGGACACACAAAGCATTCACTGATACTATAAAATGACACTTCTTGTAATTTACGTTTAAGCAGCTTGTTCATGCACATTTATCAAAGCTGTTAATTTACAATAATAAACCCTCTGACTGTTATCACCTATAATTTGACAAATTTACCTGAAAGTATGAACATCATTGGAATAACACAACACTTTGGGGGAGAGGGAGGGGAAAGAGAGTCTGGTAGAGAGAGAGCAAGAGAGCAGAGGAGAGAGAGCGGTTGTGGGGGAGAGAGGTTGGGGGGTGAGGGAGAGGGAGAGAGAGGGAGAGGGAGAGAGAGGGAGAGAGAGGGAGAGAGGGAGAGAGAGAGAGAGAGAGAGAGAGAGAGAGAGAGAGAGAGAGAATGATGTGAAAGACCTATTCCCCAAGAGAAGCAATTATTGTGAACCGATGGTGGGGGGGAAAACAAACACAATGTTTTTTGTTGTTGATAAGTAACAGGTTTCGTTCACTGCTGTACATCTGGGCTCTTCAGCCAACATGTCAACAAAGACATGTCCTCACCTCCATTTTCTCCTCCAACTCATGCAGAAACTCCCCACCAGGAGCAAGTGAAGGAACACTTGGGGAGCTCTTAGCACTGAGGATGGCACGGGCAAGATATTCAACACGCTGCTGCAGAGAGAGTTCAGTACTGGGGGTCGGTATAGAAAGATGAAAATGATAGGTTAAGCTTGATTTGCACTGGAGTGAAAGGTCACTTCAAAGAAAAAATAATTCAGCTTTATCTGTGAGAGGGCAAAAAGAGAGGAGACAAAAAAAGTTAACTATTAGAGAGTTCATAGAACACCTTACCCGGTGCATTCATGAGAAAAAGTACATGGGAAGGGTCTTTCAAAGTCTTGATTTGCATTTTGCACTAAACAAACAGCACTGGGTGTCAGATTACTTGCTGAATCTGACAGTTGCTCTGCTCTGAGGGCATGGGACGGCATAAATATTTTTCCAAGTCCTGCTAAATGTGTTTTTGAAATTCCCAAGAAGACGATTTGTGTTGTGCAGTGTTCAAATGTATAATTCAAGGGAAATAAAATAAAGGTTTTGAAGGCTGTAGAAAACAGACATAATTTGACATCGCGACATCAACCAATATGCCTCTGCCTACATCAAGTTTTTGCTTACTCTAACTTTGACCAAAAACCTCAAGATCATTTGACCTCAATGTCTAATCTGTACATATGGATCATGGTACATGTACATAGTTTAGTTCAAATCCCTACATCCTCAAATAACATTACCTGACATGACCTCTGACCTTTGACGCTAAAATCTAATCGGTCAATCTTTGCATCATAATATATATTTGTATCAAGTTTGGTCAAAATCCCATCATTGGTTCAGAAGTTATCACGGCAAAAGGATTTTACCAAACATAACCTCTGACCTTTGACCTCTTGACCCAAAAATATATTCAGTTCATCTTTAAATCGTTATACATACTTGCACCAAGTTTGATTGAAATCCCTTCAGCTGTTTTCAGGTATCACATTTTTACTGGATATGACCTCTGATCTCTTGATGCCAAAATCTAATCAGTTCATCTTTGCATCACAATATATACGGCTGTGGCCAAAAATATTGGCACTCTTGCACTTTTTTCAAATAACTCTTCGATCTGGACGAATTGCTGGCTACTTCAGAACAGTCCAGCGTTTTGTCTTGAACCATTCCTGGATGTTTTTTGAAGTGTGTTTGGGGTCATTGTCCTGCTGCAAGACCCATGACCTTCAACGAAGACCCAGCTTTCTGACACTGGGTTGAACATTGCACTCCAAAATGTTTTGGTAATCTCCTGATTTCATGATGCCATGCACACATTCAAGGCACCCAGTGCCAGAGGCAGCACAGCAACCCCACGTCACTGAACCTCTACCATGTTTGACTGTAGGGAAGGTGTTCTTTTCTTTGAAGGCTTCATTTTGTTTTCTGTAAACATAGAGATTATGTGCTTCACCAAAAAGGTCGAATTTAGTCTCATCTGTCCACAGAACATTTTCCCAGAATTTTGGCTTGTTCAGGTGTGTGCTGGAAAACTCCAGTCAGGCTTACTTACGTCTCTCTCTCAGCAGTCGGGTCCTCCTGGGTCTCCTACCATAGAACCTCCTTTCATTAAGTTGGCGACGGATTGTGCGAGTTGAAGCTGTCGTACATTGTGTCTGAAGGTCAGCTTCAATCTGTTTGGCAGTTGAATGAGGTGCTTTCTCCACCATTCAAACAATCCTTCGCTGCAATCTTCAATCAAGTTTTCTCTTACGGCCACGTCCAGGGAGGTTGGCTACAGTGCCATGGGCCTTAAACTTCCTGATAACATTGCGTTTGTAGCCTTGAGAATGTCCATGCTTGGTTACAATCTTGTGTCTGACCTCCACAGACAATTCTCTGGTTTTTATTTCTTAATAAGTCTCGTTAATTTAAGGCCGTCTCGTTAATTTTAAAAAACGGAAAAAAATTATGAATAAAACAAACGCACAAGTAAAATTCTTTCAAATTCGCATCCACACAAACTAGCGATCATGATAAAAATAGCAGACAATGCAACAAGAAGGAAAGCCACCTGCACATGTCAGCAAGTCGAGCGAGGACACATGCTGCATCTCCAAAGTTGTTGCTTTTCTCATGGAACCTCCAAAGAAGGTCAATGTAGGGCAGTGGGTCTCTCGCCTTCCGGCTCATGCGTTCCAGGAATGGCTCGAGGAAAGGTGATGACAGCTATGTTGGAGTTCCAGAAGAGTGAGGCACAAAATAAAGAAGGAACCAAGAATAATACTCTACCAAAAAGGTGCATCGTGACACAGCTTGTGTGTTTGCAAACAAATAGATGAAGATAATTGTTCCTCAAATTATTTTTGCACTTTACCCGGAGAAGTGTGTCTGTATGACCAGATGAAATGATCCATTCATACAAAGAAATGTGGAAGAGTTCATCCTCTGTCTGCTGGCAGAGTATCAGCAACTGTTCAAACTAAAAGAAGACACAGAAATAGGCAGAGTGGCTAAGAGACAAGAAGTCACTTCCTAGACATAGCCACAGATATCTAAAAATAAATAAAGGTATAAACTAATTAGGGGATCAAAACAATCATGGAAAATAAAAGTTGGGGATTAAAAAATATTTATTATCCCTCTAAGATAACCATTCACATGAGAAATGAACCACTGGACAGAACTAGTAGCTCTAAACTGGTGGATGGACTCGGGGGATGCATAGGCAGGTTTTAGGTGGTAAAAAAAACAACTAATTAATAGTCCTGGGGGTTGAGGGTGGGAGGGAAGACCCAAATTCTCTCTGTGTAAATGTGTATTGTATAGCGCCACCTCATGGAAACTGGTATTACAAGTCATAATAAAATACTTTTTGCACATCATAAAAGTAGGGGAATTAACATACCATAAAGAAGGGCTCTTTGTTCGTCAATTAAAAGAATGACCAAGCTGAAATCAAAAAATAAAATAAATCTGGAGATTGCTTCAAATGTGGGATATCTGAACTTGTAGCACTGTGCATCATCAAAAAAAGTGATTGCAAACAATTTGTCGTTATGGATAGGGTTTGTCGATGGAAATATACGTGAATCTCAGAAATGACTCGTACATTCACAAAATGAGAAAAATAACAAACGTGAACATTTTCAGGCCTATTCAAGGCAGTATCTTAGAATTAATCCTCACTCCTGAAGATGACGATGACTATGACTTTGATGACCCAGCTTATGCCTTCTTTAGATGAAACTCTGGAAAAATCATCTGTTGCATTTTTCAGAGAATTTATCATTCATGCCAAAGGAGTTCCTCATCCTTCTTCGTCAAGGTGTAACCGTATCTATATACAGTATTCTGAAGTGGTGAGAATAAGAATCTGGTGAATCCCAAGGAATATGACATCAACTGGTGAAGCCATACACCAATACATTGTCATAATCCTCCACTCTTTAGAACTTATCAGCTTAACGATATGCCGAGATCAATCTTGGGCGAACCTCATCTCCAGGTTGGCCTCGAGGGCTGGGCAGCACCTTGTTATACTCCATAGAGAGAAGCCTTTCAGAACTGCTCTCAGATCTTAATGATGTACAACGCCTTAAGTGACAGAGTACGACTCTCCTCTGTGGGCTGCTGCTGCATCATTTCATATTATGCTATGGTGTCCTGTGCAAGGTTTACGTCTCCTCTCCTACTGCAGAGGTAGGTTAGTGGCCTCCCCATCCTTCCCTCTCAGTGCTTTGTCCATCTCCTGCTTCTTCTGCTCACAGGAGTTCTTTCAGAAACCCATAACATTGTCACCATTCCAAAATCTCGGTTTACTGTTCACCTTCTGCACCACCTCCCCCACCCTGCGATTTCTCTTGAATGATTCATCTGAGTCTGCAAAGTCAATCTTCCCTCAAATCCATCAAGACCATTTAATGAATTGTAAAATTTGAAATTACATAGTTTTACCAAACAGTTTAAAGTAACATTATATAACTCAATTGAACATATATGGCATATAACATTTACATTTTGAGAAACAACATCCAAAGAAAGAAGAAATGTTTTCAGGGCCTATCCCTGGTCACAAAACATGGTTGCACCAACCTATTTCTTTACCCATTCCTCTTACTCATGAAAAACAGTTCTCACTAATATACTCCAATGACACTGGCAAATAACACTCCAAGTGTGACATAAATAACATGGATTAACAGTTGGCATACATGTTTAGCTGCTTCTTCATTGGTCAACAGATTGGGATCTGAAGAAGCTGCAGGAGGGCCAGGCTGTTTTGGAACTCCTGGAGACTGTGGACCAGCAGCTGCTTGGTTCACTACTTCTTGTAAGGTCATCGTAACTCCACGGTAGCACTCCAGCCTAAAAACAAACCATCTCAGCAAAAGACGTAAAAAAAATAAAAATAATCAAGACTTGTACCAAAAAGGGAGAAAAGCGACATGAGAAAGCATTGGTTCGAATATAATTTTTTTTTTTTAAAAGATCGAGAACCAAGAGTGTGTAAAAGACAATGTATTCTTACATGGTGGGAAAATAGTTATATAGCCAAGCATCATTGCTCATTCCTTATGCACATTTCAGGCAAGACAAACTCTGAAGCAGGTAGGCTAAAACATACAAGTGGTGTGCAATGAAACAATTGGCACGCACCGAGCAGCAAGTGCTTGTTGTCCATGTGTATCCATGCTTGACTGCTCTTGCCGATAATGGTGCAACGCCAGGCCCTGGGGGTCCAGTCGGCGTGCAGCAGCCAGACTCAATTCTACAACCCCCTCATAGAACCGTACTGCAAACAGGTTTATTACATTTTCAATAATTTTGTTTGTTGACATCAGCTTCTGAGAATTTGACTTCTCTTATATGATAAATGGATGAGTTGTATGTGTGAGGCATGTTTTTTGTGGAGTTCTACTGGAGGTTTCTGATGTGGAATGTGATGCACCAAAATGATATTCATGATCTTCCGAGTTGATTCGGCTAATTAACTACAAATAATCCGGAAGAATTCCCATGTTTTAAATGCACGCCATGTTAAGGCTTAATAGGTCCTTCCACGCCATGGCACTCCAATAACAAAAGATATAACAAAGAGAATGATAACATTTTAACAAAGCATATATGAATTAATACTAATAATATTAACAATAGTAATAGTAGTGTCAGTTAGCAATAATAATAACGAATGTATAATCCACACCCTGGCCCAAGCACATCTGGACTTGGTGAAAGGCAAGCTAATGCTCGACCAGTACAGCAGGTGGGTGTGCTGCAAGGCCGTGAGGACCAATAAAAATTTGGTCCAAGAGACCAACAAGCCCACTAGTTATAAACAATATCCCCCTTCCGCCACGCGGCGGGGGATAAAAATGAAGAGCTATTTACTGCTCTATCATTATCAATATCAATATGTTTACCGATGATGATATACTTACTGCAAGTGCATGGAAAAATATGGAAAAAAATGGGGGGGGGGGGGGGGGGGGGGGAGGGTGTGTAGGGTCATTATTGTGTCTTCTTCTTCTTCTTTCGGCTGCTCCCGTTCGGGGTCGCCACAGCGGATCATCCGTATGATACGCATCGTGATTTGGCACATGTTTTATGCCGGATGCCCTTCCTGACGCAACCCTGGTCACCTCTTACGACACAGGGAAGGGTCATTATTGTGTATACATGAACAACTATCGCCGGTACATGTGCAAATGCACTGGAGACCGCGTAACTGTGGGATTGAGGTGGGTTGGCATATGGATTTCTGGGATATAATCATGGAAACCAAAAAATAATTTTTTTTTTTCAAAAGTGCAATAAAGAGGTTGGAATAAAAACAGGTTTATTTAGTGTTGTTTTTTCTGAAGTTCCCAAGCGGTTCCAGACGATAAGCTCCAAGACCATTGTCGAGAGAATATAAATTTGACAGTTCAGACAATTGTGAAATTGACAGTTGACAGTTAGAAACTCCTCCCCTGTTTATTATCCACAACAAACCCTGTCGATATTGGCTGCAGACCAAAGGAAGATCGATCTGATGGGCAATCTTGCTGTACAGCTGCAAAGATTCTTGCAACAACCGTTCCCTCTCACCACGTGCATTTTCCTGCCGTGCAGCTTGCAGAAGTTCATTGGCCTGTAGTAACATGTATTTTGTTTAGAATTAATAATGGGATTAAGAATGAGCAGTAATCGCAACATTACAGATAAAAACGAACTAGTAACTTGAGAAAGAAATGGGGTGAGTGAGCAAGGAAAAAGTAATGAGAGCAGGGGAAGGGTTTGGGGTGTGAGGAATTGGTGATTTGGCAGCCACTGGGGTATACATGAAGTATTCCCCAGGAAATGGCAATTTGACATGGGTCGCTGGAGGAAAAGTGGGTGTGAGGATACCAGAAGGTAAGGGTCGTGGGGAAGTTAGGGGGAAGAGCAGTAATGAGTGGGATGGGCACAGTGCACGAGGCAGTGTGGGGAGGGTGAGCATGAATGAGCTTGAGGCCATGGTTAAAGGCTAACACAGAGAATATTGGGAGGGGGAGTAGGGAAGGAACAATAGGGGATTGGGCAGTGGTTGCAACAAGACAGACAAAAATAATGGAAAGGATATTAAGTTGAGGACAAAGAAGGAAAAATGGGTCAGTTTTGAGCGAGTGTAGAAGATCCAACAATGATTCTACAAAAAAAGCAGATCTAAATAAATATTTTAATGCAATATATTATGTACAGTGGTGGCTGAAAGGTGAGGACACTGAACTGGCACACACGAGTGTGTCGGATGAAATCCAGCTGAAGGCTACAGTATTATCCCATGTCATCATCGGATTGTTGGGGGGAGGGGAACCAAGTTTGCTCATTAATAACTCTTGAGGGGAGGGGAGGCATCTGCCTGCGTGTAGTGCAATGCCAGCCCGTACCATAAATAATGTGATTGACTTTTAATGCTCTTAGGGCAGGTGGAATGAGCACCAAAATGATACCGGTGAAAGCCAGCTCAACAAGCATTCATTTCACAGTCGTATAGAATAAACAATTAATTTCTTATCAATTTAATAGGTGTGCAAGTGCAAACATCGCATTGAAACAGTACACCGCCTCACAATCATTTGTATATTGACAGAAATATTGATGAAAGAAAATATTCATGTGGAACGTTTGTGTCAAAGTTTGGATTCCAAAAATAGTGCAGGTGTACAATTAAAACAGAAAACAAAACAAAAAAATGAATCAAAAGAGCCCAATTCATGTAGAATGGCTAGATCACCTCTTTAGAATTCACACGTGAGTATGACAGTATTTTTAAATTCATGTTTTTTTCAAGAAAAGAGCAGCTAGAAGCATTTTGGACTGTGCTCACGAGTTCTAGAGTTCTCAAAATTGTTTGTTTCTGGGACCATTGTAGGTTACAATTCCCGAAGAGTTATCGCTTCCGAACCGAGTTTTTGCACCACAGTTTCAAAACAAAATTACAAAACGTTTATTGTTTCAGCAAAGAACCATTTATGATTCGAACAAGAGGATAATTCTGGTTGGAATACAGAAAACAGAAGGTATGGATACAAGAAGAGGAACACCCTATTTGCAGGCCTGAAGTAAAGGTCAGATCTACTTTTGTAAAACTACTCCTGAATGCCCCGTCCTGTAATGCACTCCACGAAATGCAACATAAAAATATTAATTGAATTGCAAGCTAATTACCTTTGCCACCAAAAGTGGATGGAAGTTGTGTTTTCACAGCTGTTTGTTTGTTTGTCTGTGAGCACAATATCTCAAAAAGTAATGGACGGTTTTGGTCGAACTTTTGTGGACAGGTTGGGTGTGTGACAAGGACGAATTGGTTAGATTTTGGTGAAGATCCGGATCTGATAATTTTTTTCAGTGATTCTTCACGATTGAGAGATGGGGTCAAACACTATGTACAGCATGATATTTCAAAAAGTTGTGGACGTGTTCCGACAAAACTTGGTGGATGAGTTAGATAGGTGAGAAGAACAAGCCGATTTGCTTTTAGTGCAGATCAGGCCCATCAGTGGGATACAAAACGCAAACTGTTCAGCCTACGGAGTACCACTGAAGTTAAAAAAAAAATGCACTCTATGGAGTACTACTGAAGTTAAAAAAAAATACAGTAAATCCTCACTTCAAATATCATGGGTTTTTAGCTGAGATGAGTCATCGTTTGCGGCCCGTGCGTGTACGATTATCTCCCGTTATGAGCCTTTTGCTTCTCGTGCACCGTTTTTAATGGCACCCAAATGTAAAGCGATGGACAAAGGAAGTTGTGCCAAGAGGCAGAGAAAGGTTATGACATTGGGAAAAAAGATCGAGTTGTTAGATCGGTTGGCTTAAGGCGAAAATGCGGCATCTGTGGGTCGCCATTACGGGATCATTGGATGGACTGTGCGGTATATCCGTGAAAGCGAGTCAAATATCCGTTCAAGTGTTGCCGCCAGCGCTCCGTAAAGCGGAAAAGTGTCATTCCAGTCCCGTGATCCTCA
>CM068952.1:123901655-123917990 GCA_035128595.1 Eptatretus atami | reverse complement strand
TTGCAACTGTTGTGATGGCACATTATGGCGCAAAGAACCTGGAAGGTGTCGCTGTAGTGGAGGATAACTGCAAAGATGACAGCTCACCCAATGATGCAATGCAAAAGGAGGCACAAAAAGTGAGATAGAAATGACCATGAGAAAGAGGATTGTGGAGAGCATGCGGAATATATTGTACCTCGGATTGGCAATGGAAGACCCAGAAAACTGAGCACTGCGCTCCAGGAAGTTGTGAAGGGAATCGAGCCTGTTTAGCACAGCTTGCAGTAGCCCTGTTGAGGCACTGCTCTCCACCTGCCACAAGCATTCTTTAAAAAATATATATAATCTAGGCTCATGAAGAGGGGTGAAGGTAAAAGGCAATGGACTGACATGGCAATGGGGGATCAATCAGTTGGGATAAGCAAGAGAATGAACGAACAGGAAAGAGAGAGATAGGAAGAAAGGAAGAAACCAACTTAAAAAAGAAAAAGAGCAATCGGAGATTGCAAACCTCACAAGGATTCTTTTGAGTGACGTATTTTTATAACGTTTTCAGGTAAATCCAATATGGCTGCCAAACTTGTGACCTAGTCGTCATATGGTGTGACTTTTGTTCCTCATGGATAGGCGGTCATATGTGGAAAATTTTTGCCTCGATATTTTCAGCCATTTCAGAGAGAAGAATTTTTGAATGTTAAAAAACAAAAATAAACAAACCAATGTCACCCTTAGGGTGATCCGTATCTTGCCAAAAGGTGACCACGTGTGACTTCTTTAAGGTCCACACTGAGGTGAACAGAGCTGCTATCACCACAGGAAGCGACTCTTGAGGAATCTTGCCTACGAGAGATTCGATGAGAATCGTTCTACAGAGTAACATGAAAAATCTGCGTTTGCCTCATAATGTCAAAAATGACGTCATAATGTCTCAAGCTTGATATATCTAGAAAGCACTCATCGAGGTGTTCAATTGAGGTACTACACGATATGGTCCAAAACTTAAAATTGACCTGTGGGGTCAAATATGTTTGACCTTAGGCGCTAACCATGAAGGTCAAGGCAATCGCCACCAAAAATTAATCAGCTGAGTGCCAGACCATGAACTATAATCCCATGAAGTTTGAAGACGATCCGATCAAAATTACTCAAAAAATAAGGGTTTCGTCGACTCCCTGATTTGCGACAAAGTGACCTTGACCTTTGACTTGACCTTCAAAATTTTATGCGCTGAAAGGGACCTCTAATGGCCTCTGATATGCGAAGTTACAAAAATTTCCAATGAAAACTGTGCTCTGCAGAGTGATTTAACGTGATTACAGACAAAAAAAAACCAAAAAAACACATGAAGTCAAGGCAATCGCCACCAAATTTATCAGCTGAGCGCCAGACCATAACATATTCACATGAAGTTTGAAGACGATCCGATCAAAATTACTCAAAAATAAGGGTTTTGTCGATTACCCTGATTTGCGACAAAGTGACCTTGACCTTTGACCTTGACCTTCAAAATTTTGTGCGCTGAAAGGGACCTCCATAGGCCTCTGATATGCGAAGTTACAAAATTTCCAATGAAAAGTGTGCCTCTGCAGAATTTTTTTTTGTGAATACGACAACAAACAAACAAAAAAAAACATACAGACTGACTAACATATCTTACAAAAACTTCGTTTTGGCAAGATAACAATATGGCTGCCGAATCACGTGACCGATGACCATCAAAAAAATTTGTGGACAATTTTATCCCTACATGACCCTCAAAATTTTATATACTGATCAGATGTAGCGTTCTACACATGCAATTATGATGTCATAACAAAGGCAAGTCATAAACTATTTTATGACTATGAATTCATAAAAAATACCACACTCATTCCCCATAAGGAGTGCTTGCTATGTGCCACTTGTACACCCGTGGCTTGGGGAACACTTGTGTGAAGTTTCCCCTCGATTTGTCCAGTCGTTCTGGAGAATTACAGGGTAAATCCAATATGGCTGCCAAATCATGTGACCAATGACATATGTGTGAACCTTTTGTTCCTCATGGACAGGCGGTCATATGTGTAAAGTTTCGCCTCGGTCTGTTCAGCAACTTCAGAGAAGATGATTTTTGAAGGTTTCTTTTTGAAAAACAATATGGGTGCCGAATCACATGACCGATGAAGTCATGGAATATTTTTCTGTAGACCATTTTATCCTTAGATGAACCTCAAAAATTTTCAAAATGATCGGATGAGGCGTTCTACAAATGCAATTATGACGTCATAACGAGGGCACCTATGACGTCAATAAAAATAAATCACTAATTCCCCATGAGGAGTACTTGCTATGTGCCAAGTTTCCAATTTTTCCTTGGTGCGGTTTCAGAGACACTGAGGTCCAAAGTGTTTTCCGTTTTTCCAATACGGATGCTACATCACGTGACCTATGACATCATAATTATCATTGAAACATTATATATGAGTAGTCGCACCAATGGTGAAAATTTCGTCTCAATCCAACAAGCGGTTGTGGAGAAAAACACGAAAGTTCTGTGCGGCCAAACAAACAGAGACAGACAGACAGACAAACAAACAAACAAACGGACCCAAATGCAATACTCTCTCTGAATCCTTCGACGAGGGTAAGAGAGTTGGGTTTGAAGGCTTATTTGGGGTTGAAAAGATCGTGGGAAGTAGGGACATTGACATGAGATGGTGATGTAATGCCAACAAACTTTTGTCGACCCAGCGATTTTCTGTTTACAAAAAAACTGTTTAAAAAAATAAATTCAGTTTCTTGTTATCAATGGAAAAATAACCGATTAATTATTTGTGCACTTGCGTTGAAAAATACGTAACCTTTGGTGTGTGTGACTCCACATAATTAATTCCCACAGTGTAATTCCGAAAAGTAGAATAAAAAAATTACTCCGCAGTTCACCATTACAAGGAATACAGTCTACACTGTATAGACCTGGAGCATGAGCACGACAAATGCTCCACTCACGCCAATCGCAACTGCTTCGGATGAGCGTCGCAGTTAATCTCAATCAAATTTTGGCGCCAAATACTGAATAAAATTCAGCCTAACAATCTCTGGAAAGCCCAGGAAAAGTGATTCCCATTTTTTATTCATCATCAGAGGAGGAAAAACATTGAAAAGTTGCACCACATGGGAGGTCCAAGTGAATGGAAGCGCATTGTTAATGCTTTGGGTGGGGAAGGATTGTGGGCATCGTGCCAATCTTAAAGACTGGGCTTTGTTCCTCATGCTGTTAACTGTCTGTGGCATTGAAATGGAAAAGAATACCAGAGAGTTCCTATTGTCTTTTGCCAGCCCATCTCAAGATGAATAAATTCCATAACTAATCATTTCTGAAAAGCACCATTACACCGAAGCCACCTTTTCCCAACTCCTAAAAACAGTGAAGAGAAGAAAAACTCGTGAAGCATTAGCTATTAAATAATAACACAAAACTGTGTTAATCACCCACCAGTGTGAATTGTCGTCCAGCATCTGTATTCACCCGTTCAAAAGCAATATTCTCATTCCACAAGGTTCTAAACAACCACAGGATCCAAATAAAACAAACTTTCACAATTGATCGAACCAATGTTCATCTCCAATAGAGTGCAATTCAAGCACATTTAACACACCTCCCCACAGCCCAAATAATGTTCAACAAATGATTAATTGGAACAGTATGTGATGTAATTCACAAGGATATTGTACATTTGTATATTTAGAATTGCAATATATTGAGGTGTTTTATTTGCTACAGAGGCTAAAGGACCTCAAATCAAACAGATGTGTATGTAACAACATGAGACAAAAAAGGTCAATGTCACAAAACTAAAACACAATGGAGGTCAAACATAACATGTTTGAAGCAAACGGGTGAAACTGTTGACAGCACCGCATCTATTCCCCCATCCTTTAGAAATGTATATTATTTGGCTTGGGGATATTTTGCAGTCCTGCATTTTTATTGACAGCATTTTAGTATCTATCAAAAGTTGCCCGAGAGCATTCATGCCTGCTCTGCACAAACTCATTCAGAGTTTGAGAAAAAAAAAATCACGGCTAAATGCAAGGGCTAAATGTAGTTTTTCGAACTTTAGATTAAATTTGCGATGAAGACAATAACTATATTATGTGCTTATGCCACAAAGGTCACTATTAACTTTGTGTCTTCAGCAATGAGGGTAAGCTGCTGAAAGAGTAATAAAATCACACAACTTTCGATTCAAATACAAAGAAGGATACTTTATATTCAAGGAAAAAGTATGGCGAGTCAGTGATAGCCCACACTGCACGGCCCCATTTTGTGTGGATTTGCTCTAGCGCAAATTAAATATTTTGTTTTTAATTACCGGAAGAAAAAATAAAAATCAAAAAAGGATTTCAATCCATCGACCAAAAACGCGACCGCTACCGTTGACACCGCTCGCAGCCAATCAGAGCACATATCTGAGCACATCTCTCAACCAATCAACGCGCGTTGTTGTCTTCCTGCTTTGTGCGTTGCCATATTGGTAATTGTGCCAAAAGCCGAGAGCTGAAATTGAGTGTGTTATGGTGGATGGAGTCAGGTGTTGGTGCCACCATTGTTGGGTGTGAATTTGGTTTATGGGAGTCGTCTGAAAGGACAATATTGTAGAGAACAACAACAAAAAAAATTAAAGCATCTAGTCAGTCCATGACTTCCATAGTAGATAAAAAAATTAATCAGATCTCAGAGCAGTTTAATGGAGAAGATGGAGACTTTTATCCTCCTGGATTGAGAATCTGAATCAGGGCACGATGCCTTTAAACCAAGACAGTGATTATGGCGAAGGCGCTGAGTTTATATGATTACGTAAAAGAGCAGGGAGGCGAGGGATAAGGTGCTGTATTTATATGATGTAAGTGAAAGAGCAGTTTATATGATGAGTCCCTTGTGAAAGTTCACCCTCCCTAGCTCGTTTTTAATGTGGACGAAACGGTGCTTTTTATGAAGGGGATGCCATCCACTACATTCATTTCCAAGGAAGAGCGGCATGCCTCTGGTATCAAGGCAGTAATAGACCACCTGACACTTCTCCTTGGCTACAATGCTAAGACTTCTTGAAGTTAAATGGAACAATACACGGACCCCAGGCCGTTTTGCCCAGGAGTCGTCCCCGGCTGCTTTCCGGTTGGCTTTTCGTGTCGCCTGCGCCCTGCAGATGTGTTACATGAAGTGGCCCATTTTACCCGGTCGGGGACCGAGCCTGGGGAATGAGGTGTTGGGACCAGGGACCCCTCTCATCTACACATCTTCGGACCATCGATGACATCAAGGCCCGGAAGGACAAGTTGCTGGAATTTTACACCAAGTCAGAGACAGGAAAAGCTGCTGACAAGTGCCGTACTCTTATACAAGCCAAATATGGAGCAGCTTGATAAAGTTATTTACGAATGGTTTGCTCTCAAGCAAAGGGAGTACCAATCTCAGGACCGATGTTAATTCAGAAGGCAAAGTATTTTTTATGATCAGATGGGATCGACTGATCATTGTGCCTTTCCTGGTGGCTGGCTGGCCTGTTTCAAGCTGCGACATGGGATATGGCACAAAAGATACGGATACGGCAGACTCACGATCCAATAAATTTCCAGTATGGTGATGCAAAGCAAGTGATGATAATCCACTTCACAGTTTGACTGAAGGCAAAACTGAAGAGTGGTATGAAGTGGACCGAGATGTTGAAGTGACCCGTGCTATGACTGACAAAATTAGACAGTGTTAATCCAAACAAGGAAGTTGAACAACAAGAAGATGACTCAGAAGAAGACGACTTTTCAACTGAGCATGTCACTTGGGCTGATTCTGGTAAAGGTCTTGACACGCTTGTGAAGTTTGCTGAAAGGCAGAAAGTGGCAGGAAACAATGTAGCAGTCTGACAGAAAGAAATGGTTCAAGAAAGTCTCTGGAGTTTGACAAGATGATGAGCCCGATGAGTCTGAGAAAGTGGAAGTTGACACTTTAGATCATACATCAACTTCAAAAGACAAGTTTATGTTTTATAATACAGGTACGTTATTGTTTTGCATAATTCATTGGTAATTACCTTTATACTGTACTTTAATAATGTTATTATTACCTCTGCCACCGGAGGTGGGCGGAGCTTATGTTTTCATTCCTGCCTGTTTGGTTGTTTGTCTGTGAACAGGATATCTCAAAAAGTTGTGGATGAATTCAAACGAAATTTGGTGCACAGGTTGGGTGTGTGACAAGGACGAAATGATTAGATTTTGGTGAAGATCCGAATCCAGATCCCGATACGAGAAGTTTTTAAGCGATTCCTCACCATCACTGCACAAAGCCTTCATCTGCAGCTCGGTGAAATAGTGTTCCTGCCTCAGGCCATTCCCATCTTGATGCCGAGGAGACCAAGGCCCTCAACATCATTAGATCTCCTGCAATGAAGCCGAATCTCTGAGCCTGTTACTTCTACATCGCAGACAAGTCAGTGGCGTCTCTGTATTCTACCACCTCCTTTCTGGTCTTGCATTCTCTGCCCTTTCCATGTTCTGACCCCACCAGGTTGCTCCAAGGTGTATGTGTTCTGCCAGTAAACCACTTTGGTGAAACTCCCCAAATCTATGCTCATGACTGCCCACCTCGACTCATTTGTTCCTATTTTGGCTTACCCACAGAACAAACTTCCTCGATATTTTCAATCTCACTCTTCCCTCCAGGGCTTTTAGAGATGGATATTCACCTCCTCCTCAGGTCATCTCCCATCCATACCCACGATATTTTCTACGCTCATTAATGCCCAAGAAGCTCACCCCTTCCTTTCCACGTTATTGAATTTTCTCCCTCCAACCCCAACTTTCCATTTTTTGTTCCTTCATCATTTTATCCCAGGTTATCCCTTCTTCTTCTTATTGCTGTGTTTCAGCTTGTATCCAACTTGTTTATCGCATCCCCTACCCCTTCCCTAGCTTTCATTCTTACCCTCGTCCATTCTTTCTCAAAGTTATGAACTTCTCTATCCTGCTGTTGGTGTGTTTCCCACATGGGAAGTCAATGGAAAACCTTGGTGTGTTTCCCCGTTTTCCATTATATTCTGTTCTGTGTCCTTTCTTCCACAAGACTTGACTTTTCCCCCAAAAAGGGATCATAATTTTTGAAGGTCGTGATGTGTTTTCAACTGCTATGGCATATAGATAATTTATTACTTGCAAAATCAAAGATTTTCAAGTATATTGGTCAGTCGATTTTGTTAATCTGTTTGTTTGTCAATTGCCGACAGGTCATAATTCTAACCCGATCGTCATGAAACTTGACCAAGTCGTAGAGGTAGTTTTAACTGAGAATCCTGTTGATTTTGAGGTCAAATGTCATCTTGAGGTCAAATTTCTAAAATCGTCATTTTTCATCCGATTGAATAACAAGGAAATCCAACACAGGTGGAGGCCATTCAGCCCATCATGCCTGCGCAAGCACCACACCAACTCATCTACACAAGATCCAAGAAAGAAAATGCAAAAAATGTTCTTAATTAATGAAATCATTTTTTTTGTTTGTTTTTTGAAATAATTTTTAAAAATGGAAATTATACTTTAATAGTTGCACTCAACACAACAGTAAATAACATGCTTTGTAGCCAAAGAAAAATGCCAAGCTTTCTCCAAGGCCTGGCTGGAGCAGTAGGACTTGGACCATACACTGCTTGTGAACTTTTGTAACTGAAATTCAAGCCTTCGACAAAACTTCCCCCCAAAGCTAAACATTTCCAGGGTCCTTTTTGTTCCCAGTATAGCATTATTAACCAATGATAACCGATTAATTATTGATTAATTTACCAACAGATTTTAGATTTTATTTACCAACTTGATTTAAATTACCTTCATGACCCTCAATTATATGCACCTGCCAAAGGTGTGCACAGAGAGGAAGGGGGGTGGGCAGGCAATAATCAACTCCCCTCCCGCACTGCAATACTTATGCCTGCAGAGCTTCAGATAATGTTATTGTTGAAAGTGTAAACGTGTAAAATTGAGCTGCAGTTGAGGTCCAACTATTTTTGTGCGTCAATCTGTAATATAAACAACATTTCATCAAGATACGATAGTACGTGCAGCATATATAAATGAGTACAATGATGTTGCCATCGGAAGCCGCTGCATTAATTGCTGTTCATGAGGATGGTTAGCTAGCTTAGCTAACTTTGCCATGACATTTTGAAACAAATGGCAACGTCTAGTCATGTGGTGTCAAACTCATACAAGTCGGAGGGGATTGAGCAGTGGTGGGAGGGGTTTGGGGTTAGGAGGAGGTTGGAGTCAGGAAATGGGTTGGGTGGATGTGAATGGGATGCAGAGCAAATTACAGGCCCCCAATTTAAACTCCTGGCTAACAGCCTGCTCTCACTCTCCCTTTCTCTTTATTTTTCCTCTCTCACTCATATACGTTCCCCTGTAATTTTAATATATTAAAACATGCTTTTTCGGGATTTCACCCCTAGATCTTCCCCAAATGTTTGTCTGTTTAAGTAATAGGTTGTTGACTCAGAAGCCCATGTTTATGCAAACCTGAGGATTCGAGCGATGTATAGGCACACACCACTGTGCTTGCCAGAAAAATTGAAAATGGGGACACTGATGTTGCCATCAAAAGCTGCTGCAGCATCAGTTGAAGCAACAGGAATTGGGGTCGAGGCAGTAAGAGGAAGGCCTGGTGAGAACCAACAAGGATGGGAAGTAGGAATGGCAAGAAAAGTGGTGACCAAACACAGCTGAATGAGATCCAGGCTATGTAAGAATATCATGCAATGTTGTTAACATTTGAAGGTAACAGACAAACAAACAAACAGACAGACAGAAAGGGGTGAAAACATAACCACTTTCACCTTTGGTGGCAGAGGTAATAAAAAGAGAAGCAAGGTTGATTACAAAGGCACCTGGAGCTGGAGATCGGAGTAAATTGGTGTGCACAGGAGATGGGCTACCTTGAAATGTTGAGCCTGAAAATACAAGATTTTACAATGGAAAAACCTGAAAATGCAAATGCAAGCATTCTGTTTTAAGAGTGAAAGCTTGGTACAGTGGAGTAAAGGTATTAGATTTCAGGAAAGCAAACTTTGAGGGTATGATCAGAGATTTAGGTATTACAGAGTGGGACAAGCTAACAGGAAGACAATCGGTGTTAGAGAACTGGCCAGCCTTCAAGGAGCAAATGTGCACAGAGTAAGAATATTCTATTGAGGTATAAAGCTGAGGTAGGAAGTGATAAAGGTGGTTGAACAGTGAGCATAAGGAGTGCGATAAAAGATAAGCAGGCCTTTTCTTAGGCATAAAACAACAGCACTGGAGTCAGACTCAGAAATAACGAGAAGAGCACTCGATGGAGTGCATACCTCTGCCAGGCTGATTCGTTTACCTTTTGTATCCCACTGATAGTCTGGATCTGGATTCTGACCTGAACCAAATTTAATTGGGTTGTTCTAGTCACTGAAACAACTCATCCACCACGTTTCAACCAAATCCGTCTGCAACTTTTTGTTCTGATCTTCACCAAAATTGAATCAATTCTTCCTTGTCACACACCCAAACCGTCCACCAAATTTCATCCAAATCCGTCCATAATTTTGTGTTTGATATAGTTTCTGGCCCTATCGATCTCTCAATGCTGAAGAATCACTTAAAAAATTAAAGTGTGAGGATCTTCACCAAAATCTAATCAATTCGTCCAAGTCACACACTCAATCTGAACAGAATTTCATCCGAATCCATCCACAACTTTTTGAGATATCCTGCACACAAACAGACAAACAAACAGACAGGGGTGAAAACAAAACCTCCTTCCACCTTGGGTGGCAGAGGTAACGAGGCAAGCCAAATAGAATATGAGGATATGGCCAAAAATATTAAACACCAGCAGGTACCAGCGTAATGCAAAATGTGACTTCAAACAAGGAACTCTTTCACCCCCCCCCCAAATCCCAAGTCCTCACCCCCCCCCCTCTCAAAGCCTCAACCCCTCTCCCAACTTTGTTGCCTCTTCCCCCCCACCCCAAATTCTCTATCCTCCCCTCCCCCTTTCTTCTTTCAAGTCCTCAACCCCCCCACCCCACCCCATCATACACACCAACCCCAAGTCTTCAACCCTCACCCACACCCAACTCTCTGTCCTCCCTCCACCTTTCTTCCCATTCTTCAAAGCAAGAGGAATTCTTACTCTACATATTGTTTCTCCAATGGTGATTATCATTACATATTGTTTCTCCGGTTCCAATGATGATAAAATAAAATGCATAAAACTACCACGTGCAAATGTTTGTCCAGTTTTGTTTTTATCGTCTCCTTCGATTGCTCCCATAAATAAATTAAAAAAAAGATTGAAATAAACCATTCCAGTAAAACAAACAAACAAAAAATATTGTATGCTTCTCACATTAAAGGTTAATAATACACACCTGGGCTAGAGGGTACAGCAGGAGGCATAGTTCCTTTCGTATTGATGTGAGGTTCACCGCCATATCTGCACAAGTGCACACCAACGCACGTGCAAGCATGTCATCTGCACAAGCACGTAAAACTTCACTCGCTCTATTATTTATTTTTTTATACACTTTACCATCTCCACCACCAACCCACACCCTTGAATTCGTTATCGATTAATTTAGAAACACTTTACCATCTCCACTACAGACCTTGAATAATATATTTATTTATTTGGCTTGTGCCTGTTGTCTCGGTACGGCCTGCAGGACAGTGGAGTGCATCAACGGTACGGGCTACGTTTGGTCCTTGTGCCTGTAGACTCAGCTCGGTTTTCCTTTGTCGGTCAAATGGACCGAGAGTATGTGGCTGGGCAGTTTTAAAAAATACACCCGAGCGGGTTTGACGGTCAGCTTGGATACAAAACTTGATGCAACCGAGTGTTAATCAACCCTTAAGCCGCTGTCACACCTTGACGATTTAGCCAGCGTATGCCGATTTATGAAAAAATTGTCTAAAACGCTGGCACACTTCGAATACGTATGGGTACGTTTTATTACGTAAGAAGCACGCTGAAAAACACTGCCATACGTCGTAGTACGCTGGCTTTAAACGTTGTACTTTGGGTTGTCCTCAAATTTGCATGCTTGAAATTTTACAACGTATGCCGGCGTATGACTCACACGTTCCGCTACGCTGGCCATAAGTTGTAGGCACGTTATGCGATCGTTGACACACGTCGACACACGTTACTTGTAAGTTACTCATAAGTCGAAACACGTCGAGTAATGTTTAGTGTACCCGAAACTTATTTCTAACCTATGAGTAACGTTTTGTAAGCACGCTACACGAACGTTGTTCACACTTCACAACACGTTACTGAAAGTTCCTCATACGTCCAAACACGTCAAAGTAATGTTAGGGTACCCGTGACTTATTTATAACTATGAGTAACGTGCTTGGGAATTATTTGTAAAGCGATGTCCTACGCACAAATACGTATGTAGACGTATTTGACGTCTTCAGGACGACACAAGAACTTACTGAACGCGTTTCGAACTTACAGATACCGTATAATGGCGTATTGGCAGCGATTAGGGAATTGGTATATAAAAAGGGGCTCGCAGGAGGAACCCGTCTTTTTTTTAGACTTCGTGGTGAGTACACGTCATGTCATTCCGAGAGATGGAAGATACGGCAAGGCTGAGACGACAATACCTACCTGTCCTCCAACATCAACATGACCTCATCGAGTTGACACTGCACCAGTTGCGATGCCAATAGAGCCGGAGAAAGAAGACGTGAACAGAGGAGAAGGACTGGGTCAGACATGGATCGGGAGCGACGGACCATTACGGCATATATGACCAGCTCATGGTGGAACTCCGGAACGAGGACCATGCATCCTTCAATCAATTCCTGCGAATGCCCCCAGCGATGTTCGACGAGCTGCTAGCCAGAGTGGGTCAAGGAAAACCAAGCAGTACACCTTCTACAGGGATCCGCTTGAGCCTGGCATGAGGCTGTGCACTGCAGCCTGCTGCTGTTGGTGCCGTGACTGCAGTGCTGTGGAAGCGATTTAACTCGTTCAATGAAACGATTCAATTGCCGAGCACCAGCGTCCAAAAACAATAGGCGAGTGACAGGCATTTATTTAATTCAGTGTAAATCATTTCAATAGTCCAGTGAGCGATTTAAATCGTTCAATGAAATGATTTCAATGCTGAGACCAGGTCCGAACAATAGCGAGTGACAGCATTTATTAAAAGTGAAGTTGCAGCATGAATAGAAAAACTCACGTAATCGTCACGATACGCTGCCACGCTATGCATACGTTAGACTATCGTTGGGCATAGGTTGTGCACGCCTAAAACACGCAATCAATCGTTGGTATAATTATCTATAAGTTATCGAAGCGTTCTGTGTTCATTACTAGTACATTATGCATTTGTCCAAGTCGTTTTGAATACTTTAAAAACTGAAACAAAAAAAAAAGTCGTGGGAATGAGAAAAAAAATTAGCCGAAAAGAACAATCGAACAATGGTGCAAAGTAGTCTCCTATTCGTGGACGCAACGAGGATCCATCATCACCACACCTCCCCAATCATGCTCACCTACTACTACTACTACGACACGCTCACCTAATACTACTACTACTATACTACTAACACGCTCACCTAATATACTACTACTGATACTACTGACATTGACATTACTCAACACGGAGTCTGGAACACTGACGGGTTCCTCTTGTGAAGCCATTTGTATATACCAATTCCCCAACGCTGCAAATCGCCATATATGGTAGATGTAAGTTAGAAACACGTTCAGTAAGTGCTGTGGTCGTCCGGAAGACGTCAATCAAATTCGTCTACATACGACAATGTGCGTTTGAGATACGTTACACATAGTTCAAAGCACGCACACATAGGTTCAAAGCACGTTACTCATAGATAAAATAAGTTTCGGGTATGCTAAACATTACCTCGACGTGTTCGACTTATAAGTAACTTACAAGTAACGTGTGTCCGACGTGTGACAACGATCGCGGAGCGTGCAGAAAAATTATGCCCAGCGTATGCGGAACTTGTGAGCCATACGTCGAGTACGTCGTAACATTTTCAGCATGCTTAAATTTCACGACATTACTAGACGTACCACGAATATGACAGCGTACGTTCATGTTTTCAGCGTTTCTAACGTATACACAACTTACCCATACCGTATTCGACGTGTGCCAGCGTTTTAGACACATTTTCATAGGTCGGCATACGCTGGCTAATCGTCAAGGTGTGACTGCGATGTTTGACACTTCCAATTTTCAGGGCGGTTATGATTTAAATCGGCGTTGCGGGCAGTTTTTAACAGGCTACGCACGAGTTCGTCGGCGATACGTGCAGCGCGCTATGCCTAAGTTAAACTATCGTTGGGCATAGAGTTGTGAACGCGAACAACAGGCCTAGCATTCAGTTGGTTATAAGTATCTATAAGACAACCAAAACGTTCTGTGCCCATTACTAATAGTTTTATGCATGACGACCAACACGTTGAATACGAAACCAAAAACTTAAAAAAAAAAACTCAAAACTTAGCGTACGCCAAACGTTTAGCATACATTTTTATACGGTTGCCATTGCGGTAAAACGTCAAGGGTTGTAGACAGCGCCTTTATGCGACACGGAAGAAAACAGAATTCAAATTGATATAAAATAAACTGCGAGGCACTCCGAAGCAAAAACTCCATATTCTAGGAATCATTCCCAACATCATTATACAATTTTAAAACCCACGTTTATGGCCATGAAATAAATATTCTAAGTGTGTGCATTTAATGGCTGTATCCAGGACAGAGCCGGACCCCAACTAAAAAGGACCCTCGGACCACCGAGACGCTCAATCACTCGCTGCCTGCACGTCTGTGCGGCATCACGTGACCAGCCAGTTCGCCGTCGGATGAAATGTCCTAACAAAATCTTAAAACGTCCATTTTTCACCAGAATTCTCTCAGATACTTTTTGAGTACATCTCCAAACCATCTAAAATATAAACATTAATCTCACAGACACAACGAATAAGCAGTCCCTCAGGAGGACAGGTTACGAGGTGAAGCAGTGTATGGAAAGTATGTGGGGTTCCTTCCAGAGTCTCACGGTTATTTGAATTGAATATATTTTCCTCATTAAAAAGGTGTGTTTCTCAGCGGATTTGCACAAAAATTATCTTCATTAAACGTGTAGCTACACCAGAAGGTCCCAAAAATGAAAACAAATCAACTAGAACTTAAGATAGCCTCGTTATATGGCATGGAAACGGATGGAAGCCCATGGAATCTTCCTCTCGCTGCAATGCATTCCACACAGACCGAGGATACAAACATTCAATTTTCACAAAACTTGATGCAACCGAGTGTTCATCAACCTTAGCGACTATAAAAGTGAAAACAGAATTTAAATTGAACTTAAAATAACCGCGAAGCCGTGTTGAAGAGAGCGGACCTCGTTGCCCAATAAACAGGGCCAGACGACAGAGGTAACGAGAAACTAGTTGGTCGAATTAAATCTTCTTAACTAGCCGAAACCCCGTCACAGACGGATTCCGTTCCATGAGCCCAATATGACAACCAGTGGTGGCTCTTGTAAGAGCTGGATCCCAGTCGATGTACTCCATGGCCTTACCTAATGAGGCCTACAAAACGTCCTTGTACACGACATTTTTTGTGTACACTACTCCTGTGTGAAGAAGTCCCCTGATTTGTGCACGTGTCGACTTTGACGTACAAACACCGTGTCAAAACTTCTCAGGTCACAGTACCGAGAAAAACGTGACGTGACCGCTAGGAGGAGCACAAAATTGGTCCTTCAGTATTAATATAAAGATACAATGTTTCTTGTTACATTTTTTGTGTCAAATTCACATTCTGAGGTAGTCAGCATGTGCAGAAGAGGGTTTTACATTGCAGTCGCATTTTCGAGGAGTGGAATTACACCTCTCAGCGGTAACGGTCAGTCGACGACGGACGTAATGACGTCAGGAAATGACCGATGATGTCATGACGTCCTTACGCCTCTCAGCGGTGACGTCACACGTCGCCATGTAAACGAATGTAAAACGAAAAGTGTTTATTCTGCTTCAGAGTTGAAAGTTGACCTTTGCCACTATGTGCGATGCACTCTTACAGGTACGAAGTTTCTTTCAGTCCAGGTCACAGTACCGAGAAAAACGTGACGCGACCGCTAGGAGGAGCACAAAATTGGTCCTTCAGTATTAATATATAGATAATCCCTATGAAACCCATTATGCATTATAGCCATCCGATGCTTCCTTATAGGCCATTCGACCAAAATGCGAAAAAGGGCTCAGACGATCTATAGAGAGCAACTAGTATTATCATCGTGTCAAGTTAGAACTCAATCGGCCGAGATGTCTCGGAGGAGATAGAAAAATAAAAATTGTTGAGACAGACAGACAGACAGACAGACAGACAGAGGACAGACGAATGGATCTGAGGACATCGAACAATTATATTAGGTCAGCGAGCTGACCTAAAATGTGGATCTAGGGCAAGGGGTCGGAGGAGGTCTGAGAGTTGGAGTCAAGGAGCAGATTTGTGCGGTGTGATGAGGGTCAAACTGGGTGGGGTAGGGATGAGTGCCTTGAGGGTAGGGGAGAAGAGTCAAGTGTGGAGGGAGAGCCTAGGGGTGGGCAGTGGGCGAAGGTGGGGAGCGAGTAGAGAAAGAGTAGTGTGTGTGTGTGTGTGTGTGTGTGTGTGTGTGTGTGTGTGTGCGTGTGCGTGGCGTGTGCACACAAAGTTATAACAGGCTAGGGTAGTGGGTCCAGCAGGTCACGCGCTGGATTGATGACCAGAGCATCCCAAACTTATCAAGATGTTCTAGCTCTGCCAGGTTGGCAGCGGTTCAGAAGCGAGTTTCACCGAGTAGTTTGAATGTGGAATCAATGGAGGGGGGGAAAAGTCGAGGTGGTGGAGATGATGCAGAGGAGGTTGAAGTGCTGCATGTGCAGGGACCAGATGGAAAAAGAGACAGGGTAAGGAGGTTGGTAGGAGGATACAAGCTGTTGCACGTAGGTGGGGATGGGAGGAGTACTGGCGTGGGAATAATAATATTGGAAAAGATCAACAAGCAGGTTGTCAGAGTGGAAAATGGGAGGGACAGAAAGTTATGGCATGGTTGGTGGGACAGAGGCAAATGGTTTGTTTAATATCAGTACATAGGTCACAAACGGGAAGGACTGGGGCAGAGAAGCAGGAATTCAGGGACACACTGGAGAGGATGGTGGGAATGGCTGAGCTGGACATGATGCTGTGCATTGCAGGGGACTTTGACATGCATGTGGGAGTAGCAGAGCCAGGTGAAAAGGAATGTGTTGGTAAATTTGGTTGGGGA
>CM068952.1:123885357-123899289 GCA_035128595.1 Eptatretus atami | reverse complement strand
AAAGGAGAATCACCTGCTTGAAATTTAATTATTTCTAACAACTTCTAAAGGTGCCAATAATATTGTTACGGCTGTGGAAATTCGCAGAGCACCATATAGGTCCTTAGATCAGTTATGTCGATAAGTGACATTCTGGAGCCCTAAACGCACTTGAACGCCCTAAGGCACTTGATGCGCCTGAGGAGGCACCCTGAATGCCCTGGAGAATGGCACCTGATGCCCTGGAGGCACTTGATGCCCTGGAGGCACCGATGCCCTGGGGCACTTGATGCCCTGGCCATGGAGCACCGGATTGCCCTGGGGCACTGATTCCCTGGAAGGCACCGGATGCCCTGGGGCACTGATTGCCCTGGAGGCACCGGATGCCCTGGGGCACTTGATGCCCTGGAGGCACCGGATGCCCTGGGGCACTTGATGCCCTGGAGGCACCGGATGCTTGGAGAAGCACCTGTTGCCTGGAGGCACCGGAATGCCCTGAGAGCACGGATCCTGGAGCCACGGTGCCCTGGGGCCACCTGATGCCCTGGGGCACTGATGCCCTGAAGCTAGCATAGCAAGGAATTGACTGGGAATGACGTGCTCTTTG
This sequence comes from Eptatretus atami, assembly GCA_035128595.1. Lineage (NCBI taxonomy): Eukaryota > Metazoa > Chordata > Myxini > Myxiniformes > Myxinidae > Eptatretus > Eptatretus atami. The sequence continues at coordinate 123,898,703 of CM068952.1, read as the reverse complement.
GAACACTTTGTCCTTGTTATATCATAGGGCCATCTTGGTAAACTTATTCTGTGGTTATAAAATCAAGCTTTATAGTACCAGTATTTTGTAGCAGCTTGGTAAATGCAATTTGTACGTACTTCCTAACATTTTTACCCAATCATGGAAGTGAACCTAAATTGGTATGTAGTAATGATCCATGTGAAACTTGCCATTTAAATCATCACTTATGCAGAAGTAAAATTGCTATTTAAGATGTTCTATCAGATACATTTCAAATTTCGAATAAGATTTTGTAAGCTTCACTATGATGGGGAAATTTTGCAAAATCTGAGAGTTTTTCACATTTGAAGGTGCCAAGATATGCAGAAGGGTCATAAGAAATTGTACTGCTTTGAGAATTGTTCTATTCTTATGTATAATGATATATATCAAACAAAAATGCATTTTCAACCATTTTGGACAACATATACAACATACATGTAACCAATTTCTAAAAAATGAGCTATAAAAATGGAAAAATAGCCTGTGTTTTGGATAAAAAAACATTGCTTTGTAAGCAACTATATCCATAGGACCCATAGCAAAGTATACATTTTCTGAAAGCACAGACACTTGGGCATTATTATAACATTAAGATTGTTTATCTTATTAAAACTGGGTTCAATTTCTAAGCTTCTCCTCATTTAGGACCACAGTGTACACAATACCATGCTACAAGCCTTAATCTAGTCCAGCCCAGTCGAGTTCAGCACGTGTTATACACAGTGATCGATGTAAAGCGACAAAATATATATGCATTTAAAACCATATTTTACAAAGCAATACATTTTATACAGTTATTCTGCAATGGGGTTCCTTGTCTTGTTGGGACGTGAAGGCACCAATGAGGTTTGTTTTGTCTTGTCGTATCTTAGCCTTTTAGAGCTAGAGTGCCAGGCGGGCATGCCTCAGTTGGGCACAGCACTTGGGTCAGTCCAGTGGCAGTAAAGCTGACCTACAGCATTATTGCTCTGTGCCAAGAGTGGGAGTAGCATTTGGAACCCCAAGAAAGTGGCAGGTGCGCTCAAATCTTTCCATGATGCATACCGGTACACCAATGATCACAGAGCTGCCAAGGCTTAGGATGCGAGCATGCTCACCCTTCCTGCCTGGAGCACAAACTGCTGGTGGTCATCATCACTCCCCAAGGGATGTGCTTATTCTTTCTCTTCTTGCCAGCATTTGAACTTGTTATTTTGCCATCCTGCCTTTCATCACTCATCCCTTAATTTTGTACAGATTTGTGCCTTTAGATGGGAGGATTGTTTCAATAATTTGTAGTGCTGGCCGATTAGAAAAATTGACCATAACCAATTACCAATTTAAAAAGAAAAAAAAAATTGACCGATGCAGATGCCATTTAATTAAGTTGTAAATAATGACGTCCTCGAGCATTGTACCCACGTGAAGTTGAATACCATGTCGGATTGGTGCCGTGCCCCGCGATTGACGTTATTGAGTGGCTATGAATCGATACATTTTAAATCCTTCTCTAATGGATTGGTGCATCGAACGGCACAGCATCCTGTCATTTAATATACGAATGATGAGCTACCGTCTATTGTGCTATTCAATAAGCTATTGACGGATTAAAATGAAGCATTTCATACTTGTCTGGTTGTGTTTAAAGCAAGTTTTATACGCAATACAGTACAAGGAGTCCCGGTTGCAAAGGGATTCCATTCTGAACAATCGTTCATACAGTAAGTAAATTAATCGGCTGTTGACTCCGGTGTTATAAATTGGTGGTATCGGTGCACGAGGTGGAATATTCACCCGGTGATTTAACAAGTTTACCGGGAGACCAACCACTACCTTGTTTCCCGTGCTTGCATAGTTCAAAATAAGGAAAGTGCCACGTTTAACGGTTTTAATATTTAAAGTCCACGAAGCTCAGATTAGTTTTGAGAAAGATGAGGTTATCTGCCAGGCTGAACATTTTATGTTTTGTACTCCATTGATAGGCTGGATCCAGATCAGATCAAAAGTAATCCCTTTAACAGCTCTCTGAAGGCTATACTGAGATGTACTAGGATGACATCAGTGATCACAGATGCAAGTAATGAGTGACGAATTAAAAGAAAGAGGAACAAGTGAACCAAAAAATACAATCCAGAAAAAACCAAAAATTAATTTATATATTTTTCCATCTGCAGGAAGATCAAGCATGTGCTACAAGCCTAGCTCTAGCATGTCCCGTGCAGCACATGACACTGAGTGTCCAGCTGGGCACACGTGCCTTCTTTCGTGAGTCTCAGGCATCAAGATTAAAGGTGGTCATTTGTATTTTCAAAACAACACTGAAGGGGCTATTGTGGATGTGAGGGTTTTAAACACTTGCTTAAGAAGAAGCAATGTCAGGGAGTTGACTTATGTTTGAGCAAAATCAGATTAGCAAAATGTAAGTATTTTTTTGAGAAACTTATTATGTTATTCTAATCTGTATGCACATGTGAATTTTACATTATTTAATTTCTTGACATGAAGGTTGGGAATGTGAGGGGCGGTGCTTCAAATTCATACCAGATTCTTGCTCCGCTTCATTCCTGATTACCTGATGTATCCTCTTCGTGTTTCTTTCCAATTTTCTGTTTTGACTTTTTAACTCAAAGGAAATAAGAAAAAAATTATGAAATGCTATAATTAAAGGAAGCAAGACACAAGGATGACATCAATGAATGATAGTGTCATCGTTCATTGATGTCATCCTTTTATGATGATATCAATGTTGACACTACCAGGGGGCTCTGACAATTGTAAGAGTGTTAAGCTAAAGAGAGAAATGTCAATAAATCTTAATTAGCATAAACATGACAACTTGTGTGAACTTTGTTAAAAATGTAAACTTAACGCTTGTACAATTTTAGAGCATCTTGCAACTCTTTCACACACATCTGCTTCTCCCTTCACCCCACCTGCAAATGCTTGTGCATACGAGTACTTACAACTCGAACCACCTTTTGTCACAAATCATGTGTTGTATGTCCACAATATTGATGCCCATGTATGGGGCACAAAATCCTCCATCGTAGGTTAGGTTGGTTAGGTATGCGCTGGAGCAGCGCGTCGATGTGTCCACTTTCGTCGGTACCCCACGGGCCTCCGTCTGACCATCCCCCTGGCAGATTCCTAGCTCATCCCCATTTCCTTGAGATGTCGATCAACCTGATGCAACCATGAGCCACGCGGTCATGCTGTTGGCCTTCTCCACTCACGAGGCATCCTCGCTGAGAGAAATCTGGTGAGTAGGATCAGCATTAGGAAATGAGCCACATATCCAAACAGCCACAGCTGATGCTCACGCACTCTACAGGTAACAAATCTCATTTGAGTCTTTCTCAGCAACCGCTCGTTGGACACAAAGTCTGACCAGCGATAGCCAAGGATTCTCTGAAGAGAACCTGGTACCAAAGCAGTTAAGTCTTTGTCTCAGATCTTTTGTAAGAGTCGAAGTCTCACATCCGTAGAGCAAAACTGGAAGCAACAAGGACCTGAAGACTCGGACTTTTGTCCTCCTGCCTAGTTACCGACACTGCCACACCTCATGATCCATTGAATCCATGACTCCCCAGCCTGACTCAGATGTCTATTGACCTCTGGCTCACAACCTGCAGAGACATGAATATCACTGCCAAGGTAGTGAATCTCTCTGTGACCTCAACATCCTCACCGCAAACAGGTACAGACAAGATGGCAGCATCCAAGATGTCATTGAAAGCCTAGATCTTTGTTTTGACCCAGAAACTCAGATTTCAGCGGCTCCGATTCCTCAATCAGTGCCTCGAGGGCCCCTACAAGGACATCCAGTGTTTCCAAAAGGATGACTGCATCATCTGCGACATGAAGGTCAGAGATCTTCACATTCCCAAGTGATGCGCCGCAGCTTGATCTCTCCGATTATTTTCCCCAGAATCTCGTCCATGCAAGCGTTGAAGAGTGTGGGGGCCAATACACACCTCTGAAGAACTCCATTAACAACTGGAAATAAGTCGGAGATGGAACTTCCACACCTCACAGCACTCTCTGTACCAGAGTATAGTTCAGAAGTCAGATCAATAAACTTTGGTGGCACCCCACGAAGACCGAGAATCCTCCAGATGGCATCCTGATCACTGAATTGAAACTTTGCAGAGATCAACATAGGCTGTGCGCAGCCCCTGCCAAAACTCTAGTCTGCGTTCAGTGAGAACGTGGAGAGCAAGGATACGGTGAATCATTGACCTCTTTGGTGTAAAGCCCGACTGCTCTGGGGGCTGGTGCTCGAGCAGATGATGGCGAACCCGATAAAGAATTATCCTCGCAAAGACCTTGTCCGCACCGAGAGCTGTGTAAACCCCTCGGTAGTTGTTGTAGTCCTGGCAATCACCCTTCCCTTTCCAGAGAGGGACAATGAGGCCCCTTTTCTAGTAGTTGGGATGATGCCTATGCTCCAAACAGCACAGACAGAACTGCATGCAACAATACCTGGCATTTAAGCAAGCCACAGATCTGATCTGGCCTGATCTCCTCGCCCAGACAATGTATGACCACTGGATAAGGCACCACACAATAAGCATCAGGATCATTCTTTTTTCCATGTTGCTGCCTACAATACATCGGGTGTATTGAAAGTCCACCTGGTCGTGTCAAAAACCTCCACATAGAACCTGTATGCTCAGAGCAGATCAACAGTTTCCACTCGGTTGATACAGTTTGGTATCCTGTCTTACTTCTCAAACTCTCTTCTATTGGTATTTAAGGCCAACTCCACACATGGCTGACTGACTCCCTCTACTCTTGTAGCCAATGTGTGGCTCTCAATGGAATCCTTTCGTCTGCTCTCCTTGTCAAGGCTGAAGTACACCAAGGCAGTGTTCTGGCCCAGTTCTATTCCTAATCTTCATAAATGATCTCTCTGTCTGGAAAATTATTTATATATTTACTCATGACTGTACCTCTGCTGTGACACCCCTCATCCTTCACACAGGCAGACTGCAGCCTCTTCTCTCTTCAGACCTTGACAAAATCACAGCGGTGGCAAACACTTGGAATGTGTCTTCTTCTTCTTCTTCTTCTTTCGGCTGCTCCCGTTAGGGGCGCCACAGCGGATCATCCGTTATGATCCGCATATGATTTGGCACAGGTTTACGCCGGATGCCCTTCCTGATGCAACCCTGGTCGCCTCTTACGACACAGGGATATGGTACACCTATTCTAACCGGGGCATCACCGGGCCAGTACACTGGTACTCACTTCGCCGACCTCGGAAGGATGACAGGCTGAGTCAACCTCCTGGTGTGTATTAATTCAAGCGGCCAACGGGGCTTGAACTCGGACCTTTTGGATCCAAGCCGCTACCCAACCACTATGCCAACACCAGGCTAATCTCTCTTCAATCCTGATAAATCTCTCTCTCACTATCTCTCTCCCCAAAAGGACCATCTGGCAACCCCTGCCCCATAAACTACTTTCTTAACAATCCCCTTGAAGAAATTCAGTCATTCAAACTCCTGGGTCTCATGATCAGCCATGACTTCTTGGTCAAACAACATTTCGAAGTTGGCGCCCCAAAGCCAGCCGCCGACTGGCTATCCTCTGTCGTACAAAGTCTTCCTTGGCACACCTGAACTCCTTTCCACCTACAAGGCCTTCATCCACAGCTTGATGGAGTACTGCTCTCCTCTCTGGGTATATAAATAATCACATAATTCAAGGTGGTACGTATGTTGATGGCGGTGATGGTTGGTTACGTGCACGCAAATAAATAAATAAATCCAAAATGCTGTGTTGGTTGTGGAAATGGGAAAGTGGATATCTTCTCCTCCTCCTCCTTCCTTTATAAAAGGGTGAGGTCCGATGGCACCACGCTTCTGCCCTGCCTTGACCATGATACTCCTACACCTCCCTCTCTCCTCAGCCAACTCTCTCCATTCTCCAACCACCCAACGGATATTCCTCATCACAATCCTCCCATCTCAGCCGCGGGCTTCCTCTTTTCCTCCTTGCACCCTCAACCTATCTCATCCATCCTTCTATCCGCTCTCTTCACTCCCAAAATCCTCCTCACCAAGTTGTTCTCAAAATCTGCAGCCTCTGTTGTCTCTCTGTCAGTGCCACTGTCTCAGACCATAAAGGTAGGCCAGTGTTACACATGACATCAGAACTTTCCCTTTCAATTTTCTTGATATCTTTCTGTCTGCCATTAATTCCTCCACCCTCCTCCACACATTCACAACCACCTGAATCCTCCTCCGCACCTCTGCTTCGGACTTACCATCCCCGGTCACTGTGCTCCCAGATACTCAACCTATTTCCCTGCCTGATCTCCTTCCTCTAACCTGATATTCATTTATTTTCTCTGCTGCCCGATTCACATCACATCAGTCTTCTCCATACTTGTCTTCAGCCCATGCTTCCCAAATGCCTGCTTCCATTCCCCAGTACTTCCTGCATCTCCACCCACTCTCCACCACAACAGCCAGATCGTCCGCATACAGCATCCTCCCATACTACCCCTTAAGCTCACCTTTTTGCTTACCAGCTCCATCACCATGATAAACATGAGTGGGCTGAGTGCTTCCTGCCTCAAACCGATGTTCACGCTGAACTCCTCAGACTTCCAGGACAACCAAAACTCTTCCCTTCGTTTCCTTGTTCATCCCTTCACCAACCTAACTTCTGCTTCCGGCACTCCCATCCATCCTGGTGTCGCTATCCCATCTTCGGGACAGTGTCCGTGGCCTTCTCCAGGTCACAAATCCCAATGCCATCTCACTTTGCACCTCCAACCTCTTCTCCACCAGCTTTCTCAGCGTGAATATCTCATCCGTTGCGCCCCCTACCCTTTCTAAGCCCTTGCTGCTCTTCGCCAATCTCTATCTCCACCCTATTCCTTATCCTCACATCCAGAATCTTCTCCAGCAGCTTCATTACATGACTTAGGAGTGTAATGCCCCTGTTCTGTTGCGAATTTGGAAACTTACTGCACTCAACATTCAGTAGTCCCTATAGAACATTATATCGGTAAGTATGTGTTTATAGATAGCTTCCTTGCCCTTGTCTAATGGGAATTAAATGTACGTGCGCTGTGCATTATTTTAATAGTTAGGATTTTTACACCCTTATAACAACAACAACACGCCTTCACCTCCCTTCCTCACACCGACGCCATTGTCTTCCTGCGTTCGACCACGTACGTGGCGGGGTTTCCTCGCCACCAGAGCTCCGACTCCGCCCCAGAGAGATGGAATGTTCCCGCCGACCAATGAGAGGCGAGATGTCTCAGACATCGACTTCTCACGAACCCTCGACCAATGGGAGGCATGAGACACCACAGACATCGACTTTCTCACGAACCCTCGACCAATGGGAGGCGTGCGACACCAGAGACATCGACTTTCTCACGAACCCTCGACCATGGGAGGCGAGACGTCTCAGACGGTGATCCTTCCCACGACACCCCTCTCGCAGGAGAAATGCATATAAGAAACGCCAGGGCCTTGGAAACAGTGTGAACGTCAGCGTCAGGGTTGGGCGTCAGCGTCAGGGTCAGCTTGGCAGTGATCAGGTTTGAGGTGCCGGAGATCGACTCGTCTGTCTGGTCAGCTTGACAGTGATCGGGTTCGAGGTGCCGGAGATCGACTTGTCTGGTCTGGTCGGCTTGGCAGTGCCTGGCGTCCGACGCTTTTCCTCCGTCCCTAGTGCTTGGAGTGGCATCGTGTTGCGGGTTCGAGTCCCGGCGAGCCGGATCGTCGAAGACCACACGAGGTGGACAGGTCAAGTGCAGGCTCTGGTCTCCAGCTCCCTTTCTCGAGCTGGAAGACTTCAATAAAGACCATTGGGCTCCACTTCTGTGTGTGGGCCCATCTATAAGTAAACTATTAAGTGCTTGTGCATTATTCGCATTTCATTTCTATTAGTCGTGATAACTTGCTTCTTACGTGCTCCCTTCCTTCCCCACCTATTATAAATAAACCATGTGTTAAATGTATCAGTTCGTTTTTGTGTTTTCTTTATTGGTTTGACATGCTGCGTGTTGAAATTAGCCAGGCTGTTGCGCTGTAAAAGGGACATTTGGACCGACGAAAGCTCGGTGACCATCCGCTCAGGTCGCACACGGTTCGAGTACGCTAGCGACTCGTTCCGTACGAGCATCGTCGAGGGTGAATTTCCCCGTAGTTGGACGGCGTGAGTACTTAGGTAAATTTGAGTTAGACAAGTGGACCCTACCTCACGCCGTCGAAATATTGGCGAACTTCGGTCGATAAGGGACCCGTCGGCTCCGGAGTTATCCGGGTGACGACCTATACATTCCGGGTGATGGCGGAGTCGACCCTGCAGCTCCATCTGGTGGTCGTGCTCGCAGCCGATACCCGGCCCCGCAACAGTACTTCCCCGGAACTTGAACATCGCCCTTCCCCTTTCATATTGGCATAATTAACCCTGTCCTCCACTCCTCCTGAATTGAACCCTCTCTCATACATGTGTTCAACAGCCTCTTCATCCAACTGATTCCTGCTTCTTCCACTGCAATTGTCATCTGGACACACCTCATTAATGCCTGGCGCTCTTTTCTTTTTCATCCTCTTCAATGCCGTCCGCACTTACTATCTGTGATCTCCACCAACTCCACTTTCCCCTCTACATAATACGGTAGCTTCAGCTCGCTGTTGCTTCCTTCCCGGTCAGTAGCTCTTTGAAATACCCTTCCCACCTTCAATACTGAGCCCCCCGCCTAACACTAGCCACCCGCCACCATCCTTAATCACCCCCGCCCCCTATGTCCGTTCCATCATCATCCCTGTCACGAGCCAATTTATACAGTCGTGGCCAAATATATTGACACCTTTGCACTTTTTTCAAGTAATGCACCATTTCTTCCAGTAGATTGTTGAAATTAAAATATATTTTGGTATCCACAAATGTATTTCTTTTGTTTTCAGTGGAACAAAACAAAAAAAGCTGAAAAAATACTAAATCTTAGCTTATGCCACACATAAATCCTAAAATGGCCTGGACAATATTGTTGTGGATTCTCGCCCGCCGGCGTGGGCATGACCGCTTCTAGCCAATGGCGGCCGCTCTCGCCCACGGAACAGACAATCCAGTCGCAGCCTTCCGGATCAACCCGAAATCCCGCTACGGGTGTGTTTTGATGCACACCACAGCCTAGTCAACACTCTACCCGCGCTACAGGGTCAATCGCCGAATTGTCATATACCTAATTAATCGCGCGGGCAGACTACGAGAGACTGTACCTCAACGGGGCCGCTTGGAAACGAGCCGCTTAAGCAGCTCGCTTCGTTTTGGGATAACCGAGCAGCGGGTATTATCGCGTAGTCCCGTTGGACCCGATCACTTTATCGGCTATTTAAAAACCAACTATTATTCCGAATGCAATACGGCAGTTCAATGGAGGGAAAGGACGCAACGAACAGGTTTACATTCACACAAGGACATTTATTATAATAAAGCATGTATGCAGGCATGCACATATGCAATTAAACAAGGCAAAACACGTATGCAATTATACAAGGCCAACACGCATGACAGGAGAACTACAACGTTCTACACAATCACTTAACAGTTTTTACTACTTAGTAGACACGGCAAACACATCATTCATGCAAAGAACAAAGAAAAACCCATCAAAGACAAGGGGGTAGACTGGACCTCTTGGGTCTTTATGAATCACAGAGCTGTGTAGACCGCAAAAGCTCCGAGAGGCCGGGCTGGGCTGGTACCTTCACCCTCGTGGTGACTCACTAGGGCGACCCTCGCCGTCCCTCTCCGGCGACCCTCGCCGTCCCTCTCCAGCGACCACGGTTAAGGCGCTGTCACACCTTGACGTTTTAGCCAGCAATGGCAACGTATAAAAATGTATGTAAAACGTTGGCGTACGCTGAAGTTTGAGGTTTTTAAAAAAGTTTTGGTCGTATTCATAACGTGTTGGTTGTATGCATAACGTATTAGTAACGGGCACAGAACGTTTCGTTGTCTTATAGATAACTTATACCAACGAATGCTTAGCCTGTTGTCGGCGTTCACAACCTATGCCCAACGATAGTTTAACTTAGGCATAGCGTGCTGCACGTATCGCCGACGAACTCGTGGCGTAGCCTGTTAAAAACCTCCGCACGCCGATTTAAATCATAACCGCCTGAAAATTGGAAGTGTCAACATCGCAGTCACACCTTGACGATTTAGCCAGCGTATGCCGACCTATGAAAATGTGTCTAAAACGCTGGCACACGTCGAATACGGTTTGGGTAAGTTGTGTATACGTTAGGAGCACGCTGAAAAACAATGAAGTACGCTGTCATATTCCGTGGTACCTAGTACGTCGTGAAATTTCAAGCATGCTGAAAATTTTACGACTTACTCGACGTATGGCTCACAAGCTCCGCATACGCTGCATAAGTTCTCGGCACGCTCCGCGATCGTTGACACACGTCGGACACACGTTACTTGTAAGTTACTCATAAGTCGAAACACGGCGAGGTAATGTTTAGCATACCCGAAACTTAATTTTAACCTATGAGTAACGTGCTTTGAACCTATGAGTAGCGTGCTTTGAACCTATGTGTAACGTATCTCAAACGCATATTGTCGTATGTAGACGAATTAGATTGACGTCTTCCGGACGACCACAGAACTACTGAACGTGTTTCTAACTTGCATCTACCGTATAATGGCGATTTGGCAGCGTTTAGGGGAATTGGTATATACAAATGGGCTTCACAAGAGGAACCCGTCAGTGTTCCAGACTCCATGTTGAGTAGATGTCAATGTCAGTAGTATCAGTAGTAGTAGTATTAGGTGAGCGTGTCAGTAGTAGTAGTAGTAGTAGTAGTAGTATTGGTAGTAGTCAGTAGGTCCATGTCAGTAGTAGTAGGTGAGCGTGATGTGGAGGGTGTGGGTGATGATGGATCCTCGTTGCGTCCACGAATAGGAACTACTTTGCACCATTGTTCGATGTTCTTTTCGGCAAATTTTTTTTTTCTCATTCCCACGAGCTTTTTTTTTGTTTCAGTTTTTAAAGTATTCAAACGACTTGGACAAATGCATAATGTACTAGTAATGAACACAGAACGCTTCGATAACTTATAGATAAGTTATACCAACGATTGATTAGCGTGTTTTAGGCGTCCACAACCTATGCCCAACGATAGTCTAACGTATGCATAGCGTGGCAGCGTATCATCGACGATTACGTGAGTTTTTCTATTCATAGGCTGCAACTTCACTTTTAATAAATGCCTGTCACTCGCCTATTGTTTTTGGACGCTGGTGCTCAGCAATTGAAATTGTTTCCATTGAACGAGTTAAATCGCTTCCACTCGACTATTGAAATGATTTACACTGAACGATTTAAATAAATGGCTGTCACTCGCCTATTGTTTTTGGACGCTGGTGCTCGGCAATTGAAATCGTTTTCATTGAACGAGTTAAATCGCTTCCACAGCACTGCAGTCACGGCACCAACAGCAGCAGGCTCAGTGCCAGCCTCATGCCAGGCTCAAGCGGATCCCTGTAGAAGGTGTACTGCTTGGTTATCCTTGGACCACTCTGGCTAGCAGCTCGTCGAACATCGCTGGGGCATTCGCAGCGGAAGTTGATGAAGGATCCATGGTCCTCGTTCCGGAGTTCCACCATGAGCTGGTCATATATGCCGTAATGGCGTCGCCTCCCGATCCATGGTCTGACCCAATACCTTCTCCTCCGTTCACGTCTTCTTCTCCCGGCTCTTGGCACGCAACTGGTGCAGTGTCAACTCGATGAGGTCATGTTGATGTTGGAGGACAGGTAGGTATTGTCGGCTCAGCCTGCCGTATCCTCCATCTCTTGGAATGACATGGACATGTACTACCACGAAGTCTAAAAAAAAGACGGGTTCCTCCTGCGAAGCCCCTTTTTATATACCAATTCCCCTAATCGCTGCCAATACGCCATTATACGGTATCTGTAAGTTCGAAACGCGTTCAGTAAGTTCTGTGGTCGTCCTGAAGACGTCAAATACGTCTACATACGTATTTGTGCGTAGGACATGCTTTACAAATAATCCCAAGCACGTTACTCATAGGTTATAAATATGTCACGGGTACCCTAAATATTACTTTGACGTGTTCGACGTATGAGGAACTTTCAAGTAACGTGTTGCAAAGTGTGAACAACGTTCATGTAGCGTGCTTACAAAACGTTACTCATAGGTTAGAAATAAGTTTCGCGGTACGCTAAACATTACCTCGACGTGTTTCGACTTATGAGTAACTTACAAGTAACGTGTGTTGACGTGTGTCAACGATCGCATAACGTGCCTACAACTTATGGCCAGCGTAGCGGAACGTGTGAGTCATACGCCGGCATACGTCGTAAATTTCAAGCATGCAAAATTTGAGGACAACCCAAAAGTACAACGTTTAAAGCCATCGTACTACGACGTATGGCAGTGTTTTCAGCGTGCTCTTAACGTATACAAAACGTACCCAAACGTATTCGACGTGTGCCAGCGTTTTAGACAAATTTTTCATAAAACGGCATATGCTGGCTAAATCGTCAAGTGTGACTGCGGCTTTAGGCACGGTACGGCAGGCCGCACGCCTTGGCTCCGCTGCGCTCTGATTTCTCAACTCCACCACCCCTCCATCGACCAATGAGAGGCTGACAGACTCCACTGCACTCCCAGACCGCAACTCCCAGACTGTAGCTTGACTCCGCTCCCAGACCTCCACAACTCTCAGACTGTAGCTCGACTCCGCTCCCAGACCTCCACAACTCCCACTCGACGTTTCCACGCGCCCGCTTTATAGCCCAGGCGCCCGCCCTTGCTTCCCGCCCCTTCTTCCAGCACGCGCGGGAACCTTCCAGAAGAAGGGCGTTTTTTCTCTTGGATCGAGGCCTTTCTTTCCCTTTTTCATACCCTCATTGCGTCTGATTCCGCTCGCAGGGTTTGTCTTGGGGGGGGGGGGGGTGAGGCCGTCGTCCGTTCTCCCTGACAAATGCCAGGCTTCTCGCAACCGTGTGCCGAGGTGGAAACGCGGTGGTGGTGGTTATGGTGGTTGTCGTAATGGTGGCGTGGCTGGCGTTTTGTGGTGGTCGTGAGGGTGGTGTGGTGGGCGGTCGTGGTTAAGGTGGTTGTCGTAATGGTGGCGTGTCTGGCGTTTTGGTGGTCGTGAGGGTGGTGGTTGGGCGGTTGTGGTTAAGGTGGTTGTTCTGAAGGGTTGTGGTGGTTGAAATGCGGTTGGTCCAAAATAACGATAGCAAAAGAAAAACGGCTACCTCAAAGATCACAGCCCGGCACACGAATAATCCCTTAAACATTGGTGGGGAAATCTATCTGAACACAG
>CM068952.1:123868157-123884879 GCA_035128595.1 Eptatretus atami | reverse complement strand
AGTGGCTATGTTAGGCGGGGGGCTCAGTATTGAAGGTGGGAAGGGTATTTCAAAGAGCTACCGAACCGGGAAGGAAGCAACAGCGAGCTGAAGCTACCGTATTATGTAGAGGGGAAAGTGGAGTTGGTGGAGATCACAGAGAGTAAGTGCGGACGGCATTGAAGAGGATGAAAAAGAAAAGAGCGCCAGGCATTAATGAGGTGTGTCCAGATGACAATTGCAGTGGAAGAAGCAGAATCAGTTGGATGAAGAGGCTGTTGAACACATGTATGAGAGAGGTTCAATTCAGGAGGATGGGAGGACAGGGTTAATTTGCCAATATGAAAGGGGAAGGGCGATGTTTCAAGTTCCGGGGAAGTACTGTTGCGGGGCCGGGTATCGGCTGCGAGCACGACCACCAGATGGAGCTGCAGGGTCGACTCCGCCGATCACCCGGAATGTATAGGTCGTCACCCCGGATAACTCCGGAGCCGACGGGTCCCTTATCGGACCGAAGTTCCCAATATTTCGACGGCGTGAGTAGGGTCCATTGTCTAACTCAAATTTTACCTAAGTACTCACGCCGTCCAACTACGGGGAAATTCACCCTCGACGATGCTCGTACGGAACGAGTCGCTAGCGTACTCGAACCGTGTGCGACCTGAGCGGATGGTCACCGAGCTTTCGTCGGTCCAAATGTCCCTTTTACAGCGGCAACAGCCTGGCTAATTTCCAACACGCAGCATGTCAAACCAATAAAGAAAACACAAAAACGAACTGATACATTTAACACATGGTTTATTTATAATAGGTGGGGAAGGAGGGAGCACGTAAGAAGCAGAGTTATCACGACTAATAGAAATGAAATGCGAATAATGCACAAGGCACTTAATAGTTTTACTTATAGATGGGCCCACACACAGAAGTGGAGCCCAATGGTCTTTATTGAAGTCTTCCAGCTCGAGGAAAGGGAGCTGGAGACCAGAGCCTGCACTTGACCTGTTCACCTCGTGTGGTCTTCGACGATCCGGCTCGAGGGACTCGAACCCGCAACACGATGCCACTCCAAGCACTAGGGACGGAGGAAAAGCGTCGGACGCCAGGCACTGCCAAGCCGACCAGACCAAGACAAGTCGATCTCCGCACCTCGAACCCGATCACTGTCAAACTGACCAGACCAGACGAGTCGATCTCGGCACCTCAAACCTGATCACTGCCAAGCTGACCCTGACGCTACGCCCAACCCTGACGCTGACGTTCACACTGTTTCCAAGGCCCTGGCGTTTCTTATATGGCATTTCTCCTGCGAGAGGGGTGTCGTGGGAAGGATCACCGTCTGAGACGTCTCGCCTCCCATTGGTCGAGGGTTCGTGAGAAAGTCGATGTCTCTGGTGTCGCACGCCTCCCATTCGGTCGAGGGTTCGTGAGAAAGTCGATGTCTGTGGTGTCTCATGCCTCCCATTGGTCGAGGGTTCGTGAGAAAGTCGATGTCTGAGACATCTCGCCTCTCATTGGTCGCGGGGAACATTCCATCTCTCTGGGGCGGAGTCGGAGCTCTGGTGGCCGAGGAAACCCCGCCCACGTACGTGGTCGAACGCAGGAAGACAATGGCGTCGGTGTGAGGAAGCGAGGTGAAGGCGTGTTTGTTGTTGTTATAAGGGTGTAAAATCCTAACTATTAAAATAATGCACAGCGCACGTACCTTTAATTCCCATTAGACAAGGGCAAGGAAGCTATCTATAAAAACACATACTTACCGATATAAACTGTTCTATAGGGACTACTGAATGTTGAGTGCAGTAAGTTTCCAAATTCGCAACAGAACAGGGGCATTACACTCCTAAGTCATGTAATGAAGCTGCTGGAGAAGATTCTGATGTGAGGATAAGAATAGGGTGGAGATAGAGATTGGCGAAGAGCAGCAAGGGCTTAGAAAGGGTAGGGGGCAACGGATGAGATATTTCACGCTGAGAAAGCTGGTGGAGAAGAGGTTGGAGTGCAAAGTGAGATGGCATTGGGAATTGTGGACCTGGAGAAGGCCCACGGACACTGTCCCGAGAAGATGGTGATAGCGACACCAGGATGGATGGAGTGCCGGAAGCAGAAGTTAGGTTTTGGAAGGGATGAACAAGGAAACGAAGGGAAGAGTTTTGGTTGGTCCTGGGAAGTCTGAGGAGTTCAGCGTGAACATCGGTTTGAGGCAGGAAGCACTCAGCCCACTCATGTTTATCATGGTGATGGAGCTGGTAAGCAAAAAGGTGAGCTTAAGGGTAGTATGGGAGGATGCTGTATGCGGACGATCTGGCTGTTGTGGTGGAGAGTGGGTGGGAGATGCAGGAAGTACTGGGGAATGGAAGCAGGCATTTGGGAAGCATGGGCTGAAGACAAGTATGGAGAAGACTGATGTGATGTGAATCGGGCAGCAGAGAAAATAAATGAATATCAGGTTAGAGGGGAAGGAGATCAGGCAGGGAAATAGTTTGAGTATCTGGGAAGCACAGTGACCGGGGATGGTAAGTCCGAAGCAGAGGTGCGGAGGAGGATTCAGGTGGTTGTGAATGTGTGGAGGAGGGTGGAGGAATTAATGGCAGACAGAAAGATATCAAGAAATTGAAAGGGAAAGTTCTGATGTCATGTGTAACACTGGCCTACCTTTATGGTCTGGAGACAGTGGCACTGACAGAGAGACAACAGAGGCTGCAGATTTTGAGAACAACTTGGTGAGGAGGATTTTGGGAGTGAAGAGAGCGGATAGAAGGATGGATGAGATAGGTTGAGGGTGCAAGGAGGAAAAGAGGAAGCCCGCGGCTGAGATGGGAGGATTGTGTGAGGAATATCCGTTGGGGTGGTTGGGAATGGAGAGAGTTGGGGCTGAGGGAGAGAGGGAGGTGTAGGATATCATGGTCAAGGCAGGGCAGAAGCGTGGTGCCATCGGACCTCACCCTTTATAAAGGAAGGAGGAGGAGGAGAAGATATCCACTTTCCCATTTCCACAACCAACACAGCATTTTGGATTTATTTATTTATTTGCGTGCACGTAACCAACCATCACCGCCATCAACATACGTACCACCTTGAATTATGTGATTATTTATATACCAGAGAGGAGAGCAGTACTCATCAAGCTGTGGATGAAGGCCTTGTAGGTGGAAAGGAGTTCAGGTGTGCCAAGGAAGGACTTTGTACGACAGAGGATAGCCAGTCGGCGGCTGGCTTTGGAGGCCAACTTCGAAATGTTGTTTGACCAAGAAAGATCATGGCTGATCATGAGACCAGGAGTTGAATGACTGAAATTTCTTCAAGGGGATTGTTAAGAAAGTAGTTTATGGGCGGGGTTGCCAGATGGTCCTTTTGGGGAGAGAGATAGTGAGAGAGAGATTTATCAGGATTGAAAGAGAGATTAGCCTGGTGTTGGCATAGTGGTTAGGGTAGCGGCTTGGATCCAAAAGGTCCCGAGTTCAAGCCCCGTTGGCCGTGAATTAATACACACCAGGAAGGTTGACTCAGCCTGTCATCCTTCCGAGGTCGGCGAAGTGAGTACCAGTGTACTGGGCCCGTGATGCCCCGGTTAGAATAGGTGTACCATATCCCTGTGTCGTAAGAGGCGACCAGGTTGCATCAGGAAGGGCATCGGCGTAAAACCTGTGCCAAATCATTATGCGGATCATAACGGATGATCCGCTGTGGCGACCCCTAACGGGAGCAGCCGAAAGAAGAAGAAGAAGAAAGACACATTTCAAGTGTTTGACCAGCTTTGTGATTTGTCAAGGTCTGAAGAGAGAAGAGGCTGCAGTCTGCCTGTGTGAAGGATGAGGGGTGTCACAGCAGAGGGTACAGTCATGAGTAAATATATAATAATTTTCCAGACAGAGAGATCATTTATGAAGATTAGGAATAGAACTGGGCCCAGAACACTGCCTTGGTGTACTTCAGCCTTGACAAGGAGAGCAGACGAAAGGATTCCATTGAGAGCCACACATTGGCTACAAGAGTAGAGGGAGTCAGTCAGCCATGTGTGGAGTTGGCCTTAAATACCAATAGAAGAGAGTTTGGAGAGTAAGACAGGATACCAAACTGTATAACGCAGTGGAAACTGTTGATCTGCTCTGAGCATACAGGTTCTATGTGGAGGTTTTTGACACGACCAGGTGGACTTTCAATACACCCGATGTATTGTAGGAGCAAACATGGAAAAAAGAATGATCCTGATGCTTATTGTTGGGTGCCTTATCCAGTGGTCATACATTGTCTGGGCGAGGAGATCAGGCCAGATCAGATCTGTGGCTTGCTTAAATGCCAGGTATTGTTGCATGCAGTTCTGTCTGTGCTGTTTGGAGCATAGGCATCATCCCAACTGACTAGAAAAGGGGCCTCATTGTCCCTCTCTGGAAAGGGAAGGTGATTGCCAGGATACAAACAACTACCGAGGGGTTACACAGCTCTCGGTGCCGGACAAGGTCTTTGCGAGGATAATTCTTTATCGGGTTCGCCATCATCTGCTCGAGCACCACCAGAGCAGTCGGCTTTACACCAAAGAGTCAATGATTCACCGTATCCTTGCTCTTCACGTTCTCACTGAACGCAGACTAGAGTTTTGGCAGGGGCTGCGCACAGCCTATGTTGATCTCTGCAAAGTTTCAATTCAGTGAATCAGGATGCCATCTGGAGATTCTCGTCTTCGTGGGGTGCCACCAAAGTTTATTGATCTGACTTCTGAACTATACTCTGGTACAGAGAGTGCTGTGAGGTGTGGAATTCCATCTCCGACTTATTTCCAGTTGTTAATGGAGTTCTTCAGAGGTGTGTATTGGCCCCCACACTCTTCAACGCTTGCATGGACGAGATTCTGGGGAAAATATCGAGAGAGATCAAGCTGCGGCGCATCACTTGGGAATGTGAAGATCTCTGACCTTCATGTCGCAGATGATGCAGTCATCCTTTTGGAAACACTGGAGTCCTTGTAGGGCCCTCGAGGCACTGATTGAGGAATCGGAGCCGCTGAAATCTGAGTTTCCTGGGTCAAAACAAAGATCTAGGCTTTTCAATGACATCTTGGATGCTGCCATCTTGTCTGTACCTGTTTGCGGTGAGGATGTTGAGGTCACAGAGAGATTCCTTACCTTGGCAGTGATATTCATGTCTCTGCAGGTTGTGAGCCAGAGGTCAATAGACATCTGAGTAGGCTGGGAGAGTCATGGATTCAATGGATCATGAGGTGTGGCAGTGTCGGTAACTAGCAGGAGGACAAAAGTCCGAGTCTTCAGGTCCTTGTGCTTCCAGTTTTGCTCTACGGATGTGAGACTTCGACTCTTACAAAAGATCTGAGACAAAGACTTAACTGCTTTGGTACCAGTCTCTTCAGAGAATCTTTGCTATCGCTGGTCAGACTTTGTGTCCAACGAGCGGTTGCTGAGAAAGACTCAAATGAGATTTGTTACCTGTAGAGTGCGTGAGCATCAGCTGTGGCTGTTTGGATATGTGGCTCAATTTCCTAATGCTGATCCTACTCACCAGATTTCTCTCAGCGAGGATGCCTCGTGAGTGGAGAAGGCCCACAGCATGACCGCGTGGCTCATGGTTGCATCAGGTTGATCGACATCTCAAGGAAATGGGGATGAGCTAGGAATCTGCCAGGGGATGGTCAGACGGAGGCCCGTGGGGT
This sequence comes from Eptatretus atami, assembly GCA_035128595.1. Classification (NCBI taxonomy): domain Eukaryota; kingdom Metazoa; phylum Chordata; class Myxini; order Myxiniformes; family Myxinidae; genus Eptatretus; species Eptatretus atami. The sequence goes on along the minus strand of CM068952.1, from coordinate 123,879,238 downwards.
ACCGACGAAAGTGGACACATCGACGCGCTGCTCCAGCGCATACCTAACACACCTAACCTACGATGGAGGATTTTGTGCCCCAATACATGGGCATCATATTGTGGACATACAACCATGATTTGTGACAAAAGGTGTTCGAGTTGTAAGTACTCGTATGCACAAGCATTTGCAGGTGGGGTGAAGGGGAAGCAGATGTGTGTGAAAGAGTTGCAAGATGCTCTAAAATTGTACAAGCGTTAAGTTTACATTTTTAACAAAGTTCACACAAGTTGTCATGTTTATGCTAATTAAGATTATTGACATTTCTCTCTTTAGCTAACACTCTTACAATTGTCAGAGCCCCCCTGGTAGTGTCAACATTGATATCATCATAAAAGGATGACATCAATGAACGATGACACTATCATTCATTGATGTCATCCTTGTGTCTTGCTTCCTTTAATTTAGCATTTCATAATTTTTTTCTTATTTCCTTTGAGTTAAAAAGTCAAACAGAAAATTGGAAGAAAACACGAAGAGGATACATCAGGTAATCAGGAAATGAGCGGAGCCAAGAATCTGGTATGAATTTGAAGCACCGCCCCTCACATTCCCAACCTTCATGTCAAGAAATTAAATAATGTAAAATTCACATGTGCATACAGATTAGAATACATAATAAGTTTCTCAAAAAAATAACTTACATTTTGCTAATCTGATTTTGCTCAAACATAATCAACTCCCTGACATTGCTTCTTCTTAAGCAAGTGTTTAAAACCCTCACATCCACAATAGCCCCTTCAGTGTTGTTTTGAAAATACAAATGACCACCTTTAATCTTGATGCCTGAGACTCACCGAAAGAAGGCACGTGCTGCCCAGCTGGACACCTCAGTGTCATGTGCTGCACGGAGCATGCTAGAGCTAGGCTTGTAGCACATGCTGATCTTCCTGCAGATGGAAAAATATATAATTAATTTTTTTGGTTTTTTAACTCTGGATTGTATTTTATTGGTTTCACTTGTTCCTCTTTCTTTTAATTCGTCACTCATTACTTGCACTGTGATCACTGATGTCATCCTAGTACCATCTCAGTATAGCCTTCAGAGAGCTGTTAAAGGGATTACTTTGATCTGATCTGGATCCAGCCTATCAATGGAGTACAAAACATAAATGTTCAGCCTGGCAGATAACCTCATCTTTCTCAAAACTAATCTGAGCTTCGTGGACTTTAAATATTAAAACCGTTAAACGTGGCACTTTCCTATTTTGAACTATGCCAAGCACGGGAAACAAGGTAGTGTTGGTCTCCCGGTAAAATTGTTAAATCACCGGGTGAATATTCCCCACTCGTGCACCGATACCACCATTTATAACACCGAGTCAAAGCCGATTAATTTACTTACTGTATGAACGATTGTTCAGAATGGAATCCCTTTGCAACCCGGGACTCCTTGTACTGTATTGCGTATAAAACTTGCTTTAAACACAACCAGACAATATGAAATCCTTCATTTATATCCGTCAATAGCTTATTGAATAGCACAATAGACGGTAGCTCATCATTCGTAATTAAATGACAGGATGCTGTGCCGTTCGATGCACCAATCCATTAGAGGGATTTAAAATGTATCGATTCATAGCCACTCAATACGTCAATCGCGGGCACGGCACCAATTCCGACATGGTATCAACTTCACGTGGGTACAATGCTCGAGGACGTCATTATTTACAACTTAATTAATGGCATCTGCATCGGTCAATTTTTTTTTTCTTTTTAAATTGGTAATTGGTTATGGTCAAATTTTTCTAATCGGCCCAGCACTACAAATTTATGAAACAATCTCCATCTAAAGGCACCAAATCTGTACAAATTAAGGGATGAGTGATGAAAGGCAGGATGGCAAATAACAAGTTCAAATGCTGGCAAGAAGAGAAAGAGATAAGGCACATCCCTTGGGAGTGATGATGACCACCAGCAGTTTTGTGCTCCAGGCAGAAGGGTGAGCATGCTCGCATCCTAAGCCTTGGCAGCTCTGTGATCATTGGTGTACCGGTATGCATCATGGAAAGATTTGAGCGCACTGCCACTTTCTTGGGGTTCCAAATGCTACTCCCACTCTTGGCACGAGCAATAATGCTGTAGGTCAGCTTTACTGCCACTGACTGACCCAAGTGCTGTGCCCAACTGAGGCATGCCCGCCTGGCACTCTAGCTCTAAAAGGCTAAGATACGACAAGACAAAACAACTCATTGGTGCCTTCACGTCCCAACAAGACAAGGAACCCCATTGCAGAATAACTGTATAAAATGTATTGCTTTGTAAAATATGGTTTTAAATGCATATATTTTGTCGCTTTACATCGATCACTGTGTATAACACGTGCTGAACTCGACTGGGCTGGACTAGATTAAGGCTTGTAGCATGGTATTGTGTACACTGTGGTCCTAAATGAAGGAGAAGCTTAGAAATTGAACCCAGTTTTAATAAGATAAACATCTTTAATGTTATATAATGCCCAACGGTCTGTGCTTTCAGAAAATGTATACTTTGCTATGGGTCCTATGGATATAGTTGCTTACAAAGCATGTTTTTTATTCCAAACACAGGCTATTTTTTCCATTTTTATAGCTCATTTTAGAAAATTGGTTACATGTATGATTGTATATTGTTGTCCCAAATGGTTATCTCTCTCTAGTAAGTGCGGACGGCATTGAAGAGGATGAAAAAGAAAAGAGCGCCAGGCATTAATGAGGTGTGTCCAGATGACAATTGCAGTGGAAGAAGCAGGAATCAGTTGGATGAAGAGGCTGTTGAACACATGTATGAGAGAGGGTTCAATTCAGGAGGAGTGGAGGACAGGGTTATTATGCCAATATGAAAGGGGAAGGGCGATGTTCAAGTTCCGGGGAAGTACTGTTGCGGGCCGGTATCGGCTGCGAGCACGACCACCAGATGGAGCTGCAGGGTCGACTCCGCCGATCACCCGGAATGTATAGGTCGTCACCCCGGATAACTCCGGAGCCGACGGGTCCTTATCGGACCGAAGTTCCCAATATTTCGACGGCGTGAGTAGGGTCCATTGTCTAACTCAAATTTACCTAAGTACTCACGCCGTCCAACTACGGGGAAATTCACCCTCGACGATGCTCGTACGGAACGAGTCGCTAGCGTACTCGAACCGTGTGCGACCTGAGCGGATGGTCACCGAGCTTTCGTCGGTCCAAATGTCCCTTTTACAGCGGCAACAGCCTGGCTAATTTCCAACACGCAGCATGTCAAACCAATAAAGAAAACACAAAAACGAACTGATACATTTAACACATGGTTTATTTATAATAGGTGGGGAAGGAAGGGAGCACGTAAGAAGCAGAGTTATCACGACTAATAGAAATGAAATGCGAATAATGCACAAGGCACTTAATAGTTTTACTTATAGATGGGCCCACACACAGAAGTGGAGCCCAATGGTCTTTATTGAAGTCTTCCAGCTCGAGAAAGGGAGCTGGAGACCAGAGCCTGCACTTGACCTGTCCACCTCGTGTGGTCTTCGACGATCCGGCTCGACGGGACTCGAACCCGCAACACGATGCCACTCCAAGCACTAGGGACGGAGGAAAAGCGTCGGACGCCAGGCACTGCCAAGCCGACCAGACCAGACAAGTCGATCTCCGGCACCTCGAACCCGATCACTGTCAAGCTGACCAGACCAGACGAGTCGATCTCCGGCACCTCAAACCTGATCACTGCCAAGCTGACCCTGACGCTGACGCCCAACCCTGACGCTGACGTTCACACTGTTTCCAAGGCCCTGGCGTTTCTTATATGGCATTTCTCCTGCGAGAGGGGGTGTCGTGGGAAGGATCACCGTCTGAGACGTCTCGCCCTCCCATTGTCGAGGGTTCGTGAGAAAGTCGATGTCCTGGTGTCGCACGCCTCCCATGGTCGAGTTCGTGAGAAAGTCGATGTCTGTGGTGTCTCATGCCTCCCATTGGTCGAGGGTTCGTGAGAAAGTCGATGTCTGAGACATCTCGCCTCTCATTGTCGCGGAACATTCCATCTCTCTGGGGCGGAGTCGGAGCCTGGTGGCCGAGGAAACCCGCCCACGTACGTGGTCGAACGCAGGAAGACAATGGCGTCGGTGTGAGGAAGCGAGGTGAAGGCTGTTGTTGTTGTTATAAGGGTGTAAAAATCCTAACTATTAAAATAATGCACAGCGCACGTACATTTAATTCCCATTAGACAAGGGCAAGGAAGCATCTATAAAACACAACTTACCGATATAACTGTTCTATAGGGACTACTGAATGTTGAGTGCAGTAAGTTTCCAAATTCGCAACAGAACAGGGGCATTACACTCCTAAGTCATGTAATGAAGCTGCTGGAGAAGATTCTGGATGTGAGGATAAGGAATAGGGTGGAGATAGAGATTGGCGAAGAGCAGCAAGGGCTTAGAAAGGGTAGGGGGGCAACGGATGAGATATTCACGCTGAGAAAGCTGGTGGAGAAGAGGTTGGAGGTGCAAAGTGAGATGGCATTGGGATTTGTGGACCTGGAGAAGGCCCACGGACACTGTCCCGAGAAAGATGGTGATAGCGACACCAGGATGGATGGGAGTGCCGGAAGCAGAAGTTAGGTTGGTGGAAGGGATGAACAAGGAAACGAAGGGAAGAGTTTTGGTTGGTCCTGGGAAGTCTGAGGAGTTCAGCGTGAACATCGGTTTGAGGCAGGGAAGCACTCAGCCCACTCATGTTTATCATGGTGATGGAGCTGGTAAGCAAAAAGGTGAGCTTAAGGGGTAGTATGGGGAGGATGCTGTATGCGGACGATCTGGCTGTTGTGGTGGAGAGTGGGTGGGAGATGCAGGAAGTACTGGGGGAATGGAAGCAGGCATTTGGGAAGCATGGGCTGAAGACAAGTATGGAGAAGACTGATGTGATGTGAATCGGGCAGCAGAGAAAATAAATGAATATCAGGTTAGAGGGGAAGGAGATCAGGCAGGGAAATAGGTTTGAGTATCTGGGAAGCACAGTGACCGGGGATGGTAAGTCCGAAGCAGAGGTGCGGAGGAGGATTCAGGTGGTTGTGAATGTGTGGAGGAGGGTGGAGGAATTAATGGCAGACAGAAAGATATCAAGAAAATTGAAAGGGAAAGTTCTGATGTCATGTGTAACACTGGCCTACCTTTATGGTCTGGAGACAGTGGCACTGACAGAGAGACAACAGAGGCTGCAGATTTTGAGAACAACTTGGTGAGGAGGATTTTGGGAGTGAAGAGAGCGGATAGAAGGATGGATGAGATAGGTTGAGGGTGCAAGGAGGAAAAGAGGAAGCCCGCGGCTGAGATGGGAGGATTGTGATGAGGAATATCCGTTGGGGTGGTTGGAGAATGGAGAGAGTTGGCTGAGGAGAGAGGGAGGTGTAGGAGTATCATGGTCAAGGCAGGGCAGAAGCGTGGTGCCATCGGACCTCACCCTTTATAAAGGGAAGGAGGAGGAGGAGAAGATATCCACTTTCCCATTTCCACAACCAACACAGCATTTTGGATTTATTTATTTATTTGCGTGCACGTAACCAACCATCACCGCCATCAACATACGTACCACCTTGAATTATGTGATTATTTATATACCCAGAGAGGAGAGCAGTACTCCATCAAGCTGTGGATGAAGGCCTTGTAGGTGGAAAGGAGTTCAGGTGTGCCAAGGAAGGACTTTGTACGACAGAGGATAGCCAGTCGGCGGCTGGCTTTGGAGGCCAACTTCGAAATGTTGTTTGACCAAGAAAGATCATGGCTGATCATGAGACCCAGGAGTTTGAATGACTGAATTTCTTCAAGGGGATTGTTAAGAAAGTAGTTTATGGGGCAGGGGGTTGCCAGATGGTCCTTTTGGGGAGAGAGATAGTGAGAGAGAGATTTATCAGGATTGAAAGAGAGATTAGCCTGGTGTTGGCATAGTGGTTAGGGTAGCGGCTTGGGATCCAAAAGGTCCCGAGTTCAAGCCCCGTTGGCCGCTTGAATTAATACACACCAGGAGGTTGACTCAGCCTGTCATCCTTCCGAGGTCGGCGAAGTGAGTACCAGTGTACTGGGCCCGGTGATGCCCCGGTTAGAATAGGTGTACCATATCCCTGTGTCGTAAGAGGCGACCAGGGTTGCATCAGGAAGGGCATCCGGCGTAAAACCTGTGCCAAATCATTATGCGGATCATAACGGATGATCCGCTGTGGCGACCCCTAACGGGAGCAGCCGAAAGAAGAAGAAGAAGAAAGACACATTCCAAGTGTTTGACCAGCTTGTGATTTTGTCAAGGTCTGAAGAGAGAAGAGGCTGCAGTCTGCCTGTGTGAAGGATGAGGGGTGTCACAGCAGAGGGTACAGTCATGAGTAAATATATAAATAATTTTCCAGACAGAGAGATCATTTATGAAGATTAGGAATAGAACTGGGCCCAGAACACTGCCTTGGTGTACTTCAGCCTTGACAAGGAGAGCAGACGAAAGGATTCCATTGAGAGCCACACATTGGCTACAAGAGTAGAGGGAGTCAGTCAGCCATGTGTGGAGTTGGCCTTAAATACCAATAGAAGAGAGTTTGGAGAGTAAGACAGGATACCAAACTGTATCAACCGCAGTGGAAACTGTTGATCTGCTCTGAGCATACAGGTTCTATGTGGAGGTTTTTGACACGACCAGGTGGACTTTCAATACACCCGATGTATTGTAGGCAGCAACATGGAAAAAAGAATGATCCTGATGCTTATTGTGTGGTGCCTTATCCAGTGGTCATACATTGTCTGGGCGAGGAGATCAGGCCAGATCAGATCTGTGGCTTGCTTAAATGCCAGGTATTGTTGCATGCAGTTCTGTCTGTGCTGTTTGGAGCATAGGCATCATCCCAACTGACTAGAAAAGGGGCCTCATTGTCCCTCTCTGGAAAGGGAAGGGTGATTGCCAGGACTACAACAACTACCGAGGGGTTACACAGCTCTCGGTGCCGGACAAGGTCTTTGCGAGGATAATTCTTTATCGGGTTCGCCATCATCTGCTCGAGCACCAGCCCCCAGAGCAGTCGGGCTTTACACCAAAGAGGTCAATGATTCACCGTATCCTTGCTCTCCACGTTCTCACTGAACGCAGACTAGAGTTTTGGCAGGGGCTGCGCACAGCCTATGTTGATCTCTGCAAAGTTTCAATTCAGTGAATCAGGATGCCATCTGGAGGATTCTCGGTCTTCGTGGGGTGCCACCAAAGTTTATTGATCTGACTTCTGAACTATACTCTGGTACAGAGAGTGCTGTGAGGTGTGGAAGTTCCATCTCCGACTTATTTCCAGTTGTTAATGGAGTTCTTCAGAGGTGTGTATTGGCCCCCACACTCTTCAACGCTTGCATGGACGAGATTCTGGGGAAAATATCGGAGAGATCAAGCTGCGGCGCATCACTTGGGAATGTGAAGATCTCTGACCTTCATGTCGCAGATGATGCAGTCATCCTTTTGGAAACACTGGATGTCCTTGTAGGGGCCCTCGAGGCACTGATTGAGGAATCGGAGCCGCTGGAAATCTGAGTTTCCTGGGTCAAAACAAAGATCTAGGCTTTCAATGACATCTTGGATGCTGCCATCTTGTCTGTACCTGTTTGCGGTGAGGATGTTGAGGTCACAGAGAGATTCACTTACCTTGGCAGTGATATTCATGTCTCTGCAGGTTGTGAGCCAGAGGTCAATAGACATCTGAGTCAGGCGTGGGAAGTCATGGATTCAATGGATCATGAGGTGTGGCAGTGTCGGTAACTAGGCAGGAGGACAAAAGTCCGAGTCTTCAGGTCCTTGTTGCTTCCAGTTTTGCTCTACGGATGTGAGACTTCGACTCTTACAAAAGATCTGAGACAAAGACTTAACTGCTTTGGTACCAGGTCTCTTCAGAGAATCCTTGGCTATCGCTGGTCAGACTTTGTGTCCAACGAGCGGTTGCTGAGAGAGACTCAAATGAGATTTGTTACCTGTAGAGTGCGTGAGCATCAGCTGTGGCTGTTTGGATATGTGGCTCAATTTCCTAATGCTGATCCTACTCACCAGATTTCTCTCAGCGAGGATGCCTCGTGAGTGGAGAAGGCCAACAGCATGACCGCGTGGCTCATGGTTGCATCAGGTTGATCGACATCTCAAGGAAATGGGGATGAGCTAGGAATCTGCCAGGGGGATGGTCAGACGGAGGCCCGTGGGGTACCGACGGAAAGTGGACACATCGACGCGCTGCTCCAGCGCATACCTAACCACACCTAACCTACGATGGAGGATTTTGTGCCCCATACATGGGCATCAATATTGTGGACATACAACCATGATTTGTGACAAAAGGTGGTTCGAGTTGTAAGTACTCGTATGCACAAGCATTTGCAGGTGGGGTGAAGGGGAAGCAGATGTGTGTGAAAGAGTTGCAAGATGCTCTAAAATTGTACAAGCGTTAAGTTTACATTTTTAACAAAGTTCAACACAAGTTGTCATGTTTATGCTAATTAAGATTTATTGACATTTCTCTCTTTAGCTTAACACTCTTACAATTGTCAGAGCCCCCCTGGTAGTGTCAACATTGATATCATCATAAAAGGATGACATCAATGAACGATGACACTATCATTCATTGATGTCATCCTTGTGTCTTTGCTTCCTTTAATTATAGCATTTCATAATTTTTTTCTTATTTCCTTTGAGTTAAAAAGTCAAAACAGAAAATTGGAAGAAACACGAAGAGGATACATCAGGTAATCAGGAAATGAGCGGAGCCAAGAATCTGGTATGAATTTGAAGCACCGCCCCTCACATTCCCAACCTTCATGTCAAGAAATTAAATAATGTAAAATTCACATGTGCATACAGATTAGAATAACATAATAAGTTTCTCAAAAAAATACTTACATTTTGCTAATCTGATTTTGCTCAAACATAAATCAACTCCCTGACATTGCTTCTTCTTAAGCAAGTGTTTAAAACCCTCACATCCACAATAGCCCCTTCAGTGTTGTTTTGAAAATACAAATGACCACCTTTAATCTTGATGCCTGAGACTCACCGAAAGAAGGCACGTGCTGCCCAGCTGGACACCTCAGTGTCATGTGCTGCACGGGAGCATGCTAGAGCTAGGCTTGTAGCACATGCTTGATCTTCCTGCAGATGGAAAAATATATAAATTAATTTTTGGTTTTTAACTCTGGATTGTATTTTATTGGTTTCACTTGTTCCTCTTTCTTTTAATTCGTCACTCATTTACTTGCACTGTTGATCACTGATGTCATCCTAGTACCATCTCAGTATAGCCTTCAGAGAGCTGTTAAAGGGATTACTTTGATCTGATCTGGATCCAGCCTATCAATGGAGTACAAAACATAAAATGTTCAGCCTGGCAGATAACCTCATCTTTCTCAAAACTAATCTGAGCTTCGTGGACTTTAAATATTAAAACCGTTAAACGTGGCACTTTCCTTATTTTGAACTATGCAAGCACGGGAAACAAGGTAGTGGTTGGTCTCCCGGTAAACTTGTTAAATCACCGGGTGAATATTCCCCACTCGTGCACCGATACCACCATTTATAACACCGAGTCAACAGCCGATTAATTTACTTACTGTATGAACGATTGTTCAGAATGGAATCCCTTTGCAACCCGGGGACTCCTTGTACTGTATTGCGTATAAAACTTGCTTTAAACACAACCAGACAAGTATGAAATGCTTCATTTTATATCCGTCAATAGCTTATTGAATAAGCACAATAGACGGTAGCTCATCATTCGTATATAAATGACAGGATGCTGTGCCGTTCGATGCACCAATCCATTAGAGAAGGGATTTAAAATGTATCGATTCATAGCCACTCAATAACGTCAATCGCGGGCACGGCACCAATCCGACATGGTATCAACTTCACGTGGGTACAATGCTCGAGGACGTCATTATTTACAACTTAATTAAATGGCATCTGCATCGGTCAATTTTTTTTTTCTTTTTAAAATTGGTAATTGGTTATGGTCAAATTTTCTAATCGGCCCAGCACTACAAATTATTGAAACAATCTCCCATCTAAAGGCACAAATCTGTACAAAATTAAGGGATTGAGTGATGAAAGGCAGGATGGCAAAATAACAAGTTCAAATGCTGGCAAGAAGAGAAAGAGATAAGGCACATCCCTTGTGGAGTGATGATGACCACCAGCAGTTTGTGCTCCAGGCAGGAAGGGTGAGCATGCTCGCATCCTAAGCCTTGGCAGCTCTGTGATCATTGGTGTACCGGTATGCATCATGGAAAGATTTGAGCGCACCTGCCACTTTCTTGGGGGTTCCAAATGCTACTCCCACTCTTGGCACAGAGCAATAATGCTGTAGGTCAGCTTTACTGCCACTGACTGACCCAAGTGCTGTGCCCAACTGAGGCATGCCCGCCTGGCACTCTAGCTCTAAAAGGCTAAGATACGACAAGACAAAACAACCTCATTGGTGCCTTCACGTCCCAACAAGACAAGGAACCCCATTGCAGAATAACTGTATAAAATGTATTGCTTTGTAAAATATGGTTTTAAATGCATATATTTTGTCGCTTTACATCGATCACTGTGGTATAACACGTGCTGAACTCGACTGGGCTGGACTAGATTAAGGCTTGTAGCATGGTATTGTGTACACTGTGGTCCTAAATGAGGAGAAAGCTTAGAAATTGAACCCAGTTTTAATAAGATAAACAATCTTAATGTTATATAATGCCCAAGTGTCTGTGCTTTCAGAAAATGTATACTTTGCTATGGGTCCTATGGATATAGTTGCTTACAAAGCATGTTTTTTATCCAAACACAGGCTATTTTTTCCATTTTTATAGCTCATTTTTTAGAAATTGGTTACATGTATGATTGTATATGTTGTCCAAAATGGTTGAAAATGCATTTTTGTTTGATATATATCATTATACATAAGAATAGAACAATTCCTCAAAGCAGTACATTTCTTATGACCTTCTGCATATCTTGGCACCTTCAAATGTGAAAACTCTCAGATTTTGCAAAATTTCCCCATCATAGTGAAGCTTACAAAATCTTATTCCAGAAATTTGAAAT
>CM068952.1:123825288-123857037 GCA_035128595.1 Eptatretus atami | reverse complement strand
GTCACCAGCACACTGTAGACGCCTTTGCTCACTCAAGGGATACGGCACTACACCGTCGCATCACCCTGGCAACTGTATTAGGTACGGATCACCCTGCGATAACTTCGACGCTCTGCTACGCGGGTCACCTTAATCGCGACCGACGGCCTTCAGAACCATATATTTCGATAACGACGCGTCAGAGGCAGTCGGAATTCCCTGTCTAACTACACATTTAACCTAAGTACTCACGCACCGTTCAACTACACGGCGGAAACGATAATCTACCCTCGACGCCATGCTCGTATACGGCAACGCTACTTATCGCCTTCCTGCTCAGCGTACCGATAACGTACGCTGCCCGCACCTGAGCGATAAGCGACTCATCAGACAGCTAATTTTCTCTGCGTCTATGTCCAAATGCATCCTTTCAAGACGGCAAGCCAAGCCTCGCTAATTTCAAACGACGTGCAGCATGTCAAAAAACCATTAAAAGCCCCAAACACCAAAATACCGACTTACTGCAACGACATTTCTAACAACCGCAATAGCACCGTTTAATTCATCATATAAAGTTGGGAAAGGAAAGGACGACACCAGGCACTGTATAGACCAGCAGAGCTCATATCACACAACGCTAAAGTTACATGAAATGCAGAATATAGCAACCCAATAGAGCCACTAAATTAGCTTCATCACTCCTATACCGCCATGCGACTGCGACTATCACTGCAGCACGTGGACACAGCCACAGCGAATTATGTTCTGCTTACATTTTCAAGCTAACTCAATGCTCTGATCCTGACAACGAGATAGCAGGAAGTAGACATGAAGCTCGTCAACTTGCGAACCATTGGTTACCACTACGATGTGTCCAGCCTTCTTCGACGCATTCCGCGCTTCCCAGACAGGAGACAGTACGAAGACCCGCATATCAACGATAGCACACTCATCAAGCACTAGCTTGACGTGCTCAGACACAAGCGATCGGCACGACCTTAGCCACTTGCGCAGCTGCTTCCTCCCAGACAAGCACAACAGTATCGCACTGAACTTCGCCCCGATCACGCGCACTCTGCCTCACATTCAACTAGCACTCAGAGTCCTGTAGACAGAATACCAGAAACGTCCGCTAGACCGAGTACACAAGCATCTACCGCGGCCACATCAATGCCTAGCAATCACCGCTGCGCCCTACAATCACGTCACTAGACCCAGCACGCCATTGACGACCAACCCTGCACACGCTGTGCACGAACTCACTAACTAGTTACAACTGTACCATGAGACTACACGCATCTTGTCTATACATTTATGACTACTTTCGCCTATGCTAGGCCCCACGACAGACTCGCTACCGTCGTGGCGGAAGCGACGATTCAGCTCGCATGCTGACAGACACGTAATCCCTTCGCCTCCAAGAACTGATCGAAGAGTGGCTACTACGGGTTGCAAGAACTAGTCCATGATCACGCTACCATACTGATTGTCAACGCACAGCCCATACACAAGTGGTGACGGGACGTTGCGTGCTCTGACTAGCATCAGAATCTTGCCACCATCAAATAGGTCGTGACGTACAGTCGCATTAGTTCATCATAGGCCTCACCAGTTGGACCGACGGGTTCAGTTGGAGCCAACCAATGTCGACTACATATAATCAGACGTCTGAAGATCAATCTGTCGGCACTCTCTATCGCGCCCTCATAAGCGCGAGCAACCATTCTCTATACATCATACTCTAGGCGATTGCTCAGGCAGCGTCTACACAACGTAAGTGCGCCGATGATACAGACCGGCCCACGATACCGTGTTCCTCTGAGACGACTCACGCCGAAGATCATGGCCGTACCGTGAAGTGACTACGGTAAGCGAGTCGAAGCCGCATGCTTGTTTAGTTTCAGCACTCTAGAGATAAAGGCCTCTGTATAAAATACACTAAACTATCTTAACAAATTACATGCCCTAATCAGATCAGCACACTGCTTAGCATCTATAATTTACCTATTAGCACCTGAAACGTGCGCAAGGAATAAGCTATATCTCAGACTAAGTATACGAACTATACATTATTAACGACATACGCCAGTGATCATAATAACAACATTCGCTTACACTATAGGACTAACTCAATACTAACGAGCAATCGCATAAGACAGACTGCAGATAGAAAGTGTCGATTCAAGAGATATCCGCATAGCAGAACATTCAGGCATCTAAACATCCGGGTAATGCGCTACTTAGATTTACATAGCTCTAATATCTACGATCAGCTGTCCTAATAGAGTGTCAGAGGCATCATCTACGCATGCACACGAATGCAGGCTGATAAGATATAACGTGGAGTGGAGAGTCAACTTTGAGGCCAACTTCGACTTAGTAGTCGCAGAGATACAGCACACGAGTCCACTAAGAATGAGACGGCCTGTCCTTAGAGACCTCCAACTATCTCGACATCACTCACCTACAATACCTCTGCCGTGATACCAAAGACATCAATGCGCCAACAGATGCAGCACGTATGTGTACAACCGCTAAAGCAAGAAAGCTGTGCGAATTCATGAGTCAGGTGATTAGACGCATAGACGATTGAACAACAGTGCAAGATGACCTCGGCATTGAATACGCATCCAGTCATTTGCCTAACGGACTTGGCCAGAACGTGGCCAACTACGGGACCCACTGTCCCGAGGAAAGGGATGCGTGATAGCGACACCAGGATGGATGGGAGTGCCGGAAGCAAAGTTAGGTTGGTGAAAGGATGAAACAAGGAAACGGAAAAGGAAAGAGTTTTTGGTTCGGTCCTGGGTACTCGAGGGGGGAGTTTCAGCGTTGAAAACATCGGTTTGAGGGCAGGGAAAAAAGGCACTTCAGGGCCCATCATTTATCATGGTGATCGAGCTGTGTAAGGCAAAAAGGTGATCCTTAGGGGTAAGTTATGGGAGGGGATGGCTTAATGCTGGACGATTCTGGCTGTTGTGTTGGAGAGTGGTGGGAAGGAGATGCAAAGTAACTGGGGGAATGGAAAGGGCAAGGCCATTTGGGAAGCATGGGGCTTGAAGGGGACAAAAGTATGGAGGAAAAGGACTTGATGTGATGTGAATCGGGGGGGGGCAGCAGAAGAAAATAAATGGAATATTTTCAGTTAGAGGGGAAGGAGATTTCAGGGCAGCGAAATAAGGTTTGAGTATCTGCGGATAGCACAGTTGACGAGGCGATTGGTAAACCGAGCAAGGCATAGGTTGCGGGAAGGAGGATCTCAGCGTGCCGTTGTGAATGTTCGTAGTAGGAGGGATGACGTCCTATCGGAATATTAAATCGCAGCCACAGGAAAGATTAATCTCAGCAAATATGAAACGTCGCAGCCGAAATGTTCTGCATGTCAGTGTGCAAAACACATGCGTCGCGCTACACTTCTATCTCGCGTCTGCGCAGGACTACACAAGTGCATCCTCGGACAGATACAGCCAAGCGCACATCAGCACCATGCATGCCATCTACGCATGACATTAGACTGAACAACCGTTGCGATGACTCTAGTCGAGCATGACCTATATCTTGCGACACATGTAATTAAGGAAATCGTGATAGAGCGATCGCCAGCGTCACGCATCCATAATAAGCATAGCCGCAGACGGTCCCAGTACCAATTCCGCTATGCAAGCTATGAGCCTGACGCGCTCTGGCTAAGCAAATGGAAAGAGCCAAACCCCGCGCGCAGGGATGGATGCCAAGTGCTGTCTGAATGTCCCCTAAGGACATATAAATTCGTTCTCGCGATGGTGCGCTATCAGATGCACGATATGAGACGACGATCAGACAGTATCGACGCACATAGCTCAACAGACACGTCATCGCAGCAGTTCCGAAGCTTGTATACGTCTAGCCTAATCACACTCTCGTCTAACTGCCCAGAGCAAGCTTAAGATCCAAGCAGTACGCAGTCGTTGTGCCGCGTATAAGCACACGAGATACACAGGACCTTCACCTACATATATAATCACACCGACGCTCTAAGCACATGATAGAAGAGGAGCAAGCCATATCCAACTAAATCTCCGCATGCTAATACTCACAATCCATCATCAATCGCAATTTTTTAAAGATTTTTTCATTTAATTATATGATTGCGGTGCACTGTAAAACTCCAACCATCACACACGCCCCATGCCAACATTCACCGTCACCATCCTATGAACAATTAAAACTGCTGATATATTTGTAATCAACTATATAAAGCCAGACTGCTCATAGCCTGCAGTTAGTCAGAATCACTTACCACACACTCATGCATCCCCGTAGTTATATGATAGCAATTCGTCAAAGTGAACCATGACCCAGCTCTCATCACCGTGGATCTCCATCGTCGCAACGCTGCTGTACAAGCAACACTGCCGACCTGATGTAACAGCAGACAGCTCCACGGTTTAGGCGAGAATCCTGCGCGGCTGGACTTTGTGACGCAATCGTTCGATCACAGAGTCGTTTGACCTAACATGACTAACCGCTATCATACACGAGCTGCGCATGCATGCAGCAGAGACATGCAGGCTCCCTCCAGCCTCTTCGAATGATACTCCTGACAATTACATACACCATAATCGCTGCGTACATTACGACATACCGGAGTAAATCGCTAAGCTTCTACATTGACGGCACGCTGCGGAGCGTACTGCCAATAGCCACCTATCAACAGAAATTCACGGAGCCTTACTATCTACAGTAGACTGATGAGAGAGAGCCACTAGTAGTGATGAGTGGAGCACCCCCACTACGATGCCCAATTTCTACCATTCAGAACTAGCGTACAATTGAGACCGAATGATTACTCGAACACATACAGTGTAAGTTGAAGATCGCGCATAAGACAATGTGCACGCATTCCTAAGTGGACACAAGAACGCTATATCTACATCTCCGCCAGACGTAGCGGTCTTAAAGGATTCGCAATACTGAGTGTCCCCGAGTCTCCAAACGCCCTATAGACACGAGCTAACCGCACTGGTAAACGATTATTAGCTTTACCACACCCAAGCTAGCAAGAACCGGACCACAGAGTTGCATCTGCAGACCGTCCAGCTCGCATACCCACATTCTCCAACTCCCGCCACGGTCTCGCCTATGAAACACAGGAAGTTGACCACAGAAATCAGCCAGAAAGTCAAACTCAGTAGTACTTGGCGCGCCAACACCGGTGACTGTCCACGGCCCTTAGCAATATGAGCTTGTAAGTAATCTCCTGTGTCGCGTAAGCATGGCGAACCAGGGTTTGCATCAGGGAAGGCACTCGGCCGTAAATAACCGTGGACTGCCAAAATTCATTATGGCTGGCATGATCAATAACCGGAATAGCATCCGCTTTGCGGCGCGAACCTCTAAAACAGGCAGCACCGCAAGAAGAAGCAAGCCAAGAAAATAGATCACTATTCACAAAAAGTGTTACGACGATAGCCTTGGTTGATTTTAAGTCAAATCGACTCTCTGTAAGACGAGCACAGGCTGCAGTCTGCCAATGTGTGATATATGGACTAGTGAGCTGGCCTGCCTCTACTAGGCAGATGGTACAGCTTCACATGACAGTACTAAAATATATACATATAATTATTGCCATGACAAGCAGCAGGAGATATCATTCATTGAGAGGCATTAGCATAGAACTTGCCATGCCCACAGCAACACTGCCATCATGATTGATTAATCTTATCAGCCATCATGAACAAGTTCAGCGCTCGAGAGCCCAGTCACGGAATAAGGCATTCCATGCCAGTAGCCCCACACATTGACGCATCAGCAGTATGAAGAGACGGTCCTAGTCCAGCTCATTGCTGTGCACCATGTAGGCGTCCTGATTCATGTAATTACATACAATAGAAAGTCAAATGAAGACCATTTGGCACCACCATTGCAGGAAGTAGATGCACTATGAAGCGGGACTCACAAACTGCATACACCGCCTAGTTGGACAACAGCCATACTCGGATCTGCTCCCTGAGCATCAACAGGATTCTATGTGAGAGTTCTATTGACACATCGAACCAGGACTCTCATACACCGCAGTCAGTATTGTAGCACACTATCAGCGGCCACGATGCGAGCAAAGATGTCAATGGCACTCTTAACCTCGATTATGGCTTTATGGCGCTGCTTCTTTATTTCATTTCCTGGCTGACCTGATCCATCTCGAAATGCTCGACGATCATCTACATTGCTGCCTGGCATCAACAATGACATGCCAGAGACTCAAGACTGACTCGTCTTAAGTGACCCAGCCCACATCTCATGCATCCTGTAGGTCTTGCTACAAATGACCACAAAGGTGACAATTGCATTACGCATGCATGTTCTGTACTGTAGGCTGGTTTCAGATGCAATAACGGACATATGTTGCATTCCCTAACACAGGACTATGAAACAGGCCTAGAGACCGCTTGCATATAAGTTCCTCATCGTGAGAACGTCGGTCGAAGGGTAGCATTGCAGCCGACCTACTTAGAACCAAACTACTGCCAGCAACTCCAGGTTTCACACAGCTCACCCAGGTAGAATACTCCGTGCCCACAGAGGTCTACATATAGCCCATGACAGTCTATCGACTATACAATTCATAGTTAACCTCATGGATGTTCTGCAGTCATCCTGACTTCGTAGCCAGCACAGCACAGCCAGCATGTCGCCAGTCGTCTTAAGCACCAATCCGCAGGAGCTCATGCCCATATCTACCGTAGATAATCCTTTGCCTCTCACGACTTTCCTCACTAGGACAACGCAGGACTAAGAGCGCAGTTATTAATCAAGCCCAGAGGGGCTCTGGACGGCCAACACCTAATGATCGCATCTCTCGGCAAGACAAGCCTTCATATCCAGTGACTGTATACAGCAGTATTGCAACTGAGTCCAGGAATTCTCGGTCTATCCTGTCAGGCTCTGTTGCAGCCAATAGTCTTATTGACTTGAGATCTCTTGAAAACCTTATACATCACCTGGTAACAGAGCTATGCTGCAGGTGAGGTGTGTGGCGACAAGTATCATCCATTCTCCGACTTAATTTCAGCTTACAGTGTAACACCTTGCGGATGTTCACTTACAGCAGCATGCATGGTGTTTGTATCTTTGTGCTCCCCTCAACAACTCCTGCCTAAACGCCATTATAGCTAACATGCTGGAGTCTCAGCATATGGCACGTACAATGATAATCTGCTACGAAATGGCTACGGCAGAATTATTTCTGGGCAAGCAGCATCAAGACCTGCTCGCGCGCAGCCATATCTCACAAATTAGGGATATCGATAGACAAGTATACCTCATGTCACATTCATAGCCTCGCCGAACACGATCGACTATGCAGTATACACTCCTTCTGATCCAATACGCTAACTTAAACGTATGTCTCCTGCCTGGCCCTGTCCTCACTAGCACGGAGCCAATCTGCATAGAGCAGCAATCGGAATTAGCCTGCTCGGGACAAGAGGCAAAAAGCTGCACTTGATACATTTTCGTGCAATCCCAGTCACAAAGCGAAACCGAATCTATCAGCGCTGTTCTGAATTGAACATACTCTCATAGCTTCTACGCATCTTCGTCATGAAACCTGTTTCTGACGTATCGTACTGGAGGACATATGTGACGTCACAGCAGGAGATTCACATTACCTGCGACAGTGAATATATCAGGTTCCTCTGACAAGGTTGTAGCATGCAACGAGCACGTCGTAATTAGACATAACATACATCAGCCAGTCTGGCCGAAAGTCATAGGATTCACATGTTGAATCATGAGGACATCCGCGGGTACAAGTAATAATACGTCTCGGATCCTGTCAACTAGCCAACGTCGAACCGACGACAACAATGAGGCTCATGCCACGTATATATCACTCGGTCTCTACTGTTCAGTCATTATACACACTAGTAATTTGCTCTGACAGACTGCTGTATGGCCACGCACTTCTGACTCGTTATACAAAAGCCATCTGAGACAAACAGCACTTTTAACATGCCTTTGGCTCTACCCAACGTCACTTACTTCAAAGCCAAGATCCTTCAGCCAGCTAATCTGCTGCCACGTCAGCCACTATGCTGCTTCCAACTGAGCTGCGACTGCTTGCTGAGAACAGCACTCAAGATAGAGGATTTAGTATACTCTGAGAATTAAGACTCAGCTGCTAAGTGATCAGAATCAGGCCATCAGGCCTGCTGGCATGTAGGACTCACGAATTGCCCTCAGCCTCTTGAAATGTTCGTCATTCATGATATTGCTCACTTAAGCATCCATCCCTAACTACACCGCAGGCAGAGTTTCACGTATCCTCTAGGCCGACCGGATATGACTTCGTGGTGTAGTGAAGCAGAGCGCCAAACTAAGCCCCTGTCACTATGCTGCACTGGCTCACCGTCCATTGGCGCCCTTGCATAACAGCCCGACATCGATCTCGACATCTCAGAAGAACTAAGCAGCGCAGCTATCTTGAGCATAGAGTATACTGCCAGCGACGACAAATTCTCAATAATCTACGATCGCTGTCAGCTCCTATAGGTAATCGCGTCAGCACGCCTAGGAACAGCCGCACTGACTCGAGTCCACCGACTGAAAGCTGCGCACCACCATGCGACTGCGCTGCTCAGCGCATCGACCGTATGCCACTCAACCAGGCACCTGATATCCCTAACGACTTGACGGAGATATTACTGCTCGCCCCCATAATACCAGTTGACGATCTTTTCAGCATCAATATTCAGTGGACAGTACAACCATAGACTTGTCTCGACACAAAAATCGATACCGCAAGTTCGACTTCGTCGTACGAACGTCTAACTTCTGTGTCACTGCACAAGCATTTGCTCAGACTACCGGCTCAGCACGGTAGCGCATTATTGCAAGAGTAGTCCGAAGACCATGTCGTGTGAAAGCCAGTGCGTAAAGCAGTCTTTACTGATCACAAATCTTGCTACACGAGCCTGATCATACCTTAATAGCCCTTTACATCATACCTCTTAATATCAATATCAGCTTTACCAACCACATAGAGTTGACCCATTGCTTATATAGGAGCATATAAGAATTATCAAGATCATCCTCTTCTCTTAAGCCCTTAACACTCCATAACAAAGTTACTGTCGAAGAGCACCTGTCCACCCTAGCTTGCTACAGTAGTAACACAGGTAGATATCATTTCAAAGTAAACAAGCGAAATTGACAAACAACATCCGAACGGATGCACACACTTCAATACGATATTTTCAATTGGCGAATAGATACACATACCCTCTTAAAGTATGTCGATTCGCTTACCTTAACATGTCTCATAGCGCCGAGTTCATAATTGTGATACTGATAATTTCCTGATCACGACGTAAACCAATGTACATAATAACAGCAAGAATACGACGCAACACTTGCCAAATCGCTAAGTGTGCGGAAGATATACAGACTCATGGTTAAGCTGCAGGGAAAACTACTAGCCTATGCTGACCACGGCCTAAATTGGAATCTAGACTCTGAGTACTAGCGTAACTTGAACCGCCACACGCCCCTACACATGTCCAACCACCAGACACATGATAATTGCTCATAGGAAATCCATAAACTAATAACGTCATACTAAACTTCAGCCATGACATGCGCATATACACAGATGATAATAGCTAAACATACATAAGTTCATCAATTTAAATATAACTACTCATACACCATTTTTGCCTATATCTAGAACTTGCCCTCCAAACTATCAAACGTCTAACTCCCTACGACATGCCCTTCCTACTCGTTAACGCATCAGCCTCTGTTATTAACAGCCACATCACAGCATCCCAAATCTAGTCCAGCCCTCCCAGTGACGTTTGTTGAAAATAACCATCAAGCACCACCTTCTAATGCTAATAGCATGCTCTGAGACTCACCGAATAAGAGCCCGCGACGTTCATGTCTGCTCATGACCTGGACAGCACTCACTACGCCAGTGTCATGCCAATAGTCTGCAACGAAGGCCAGCATGACATAGAGCCTATACGACTCTGTAGGCAACTATAGCTGCATACTTTCCTGCAGTATGGAGAAAAAATATTATTAAAATTATAATTTTTGGGGTTTTTACTCTGGGCATTGATATTTTATTGGTCTTCACTTTGTTCTTCTTTCTTTCTAATATCGTCACTTCACTTTTACTTGCCACTCATGTTGATTCCACTGAATGTCATCTCAGTACCATACTCAAGATATAAAGCTTCAGTAGAGCTGTATAACAACGCATTACTTTAGAATACTGCCTATCATGGAATCAGACCTAATCAATTGAATCGTACAAAACGATGAAAAAAAAGATAGATTCCAGCCCTGGCAACGATAACCTCAATACTCTATCTACAAAAAACATTATATCTTTGCCAGCTTCGTGACTTTAAAGATTACAAATCAGTAATAAACGTTCGGCACTTTCCTTATTTTGAATATAGCAAAAGCACGGGGGATGGAAAACAATGGTACAGTGGTTGGGTCTTCCCGGTAAACTTGTTAAATCACCGGGTGAATATTCCACCCACATCGTAGCCACGATACCATCCATTTATAACACCGCAGGTCAACAGCGATTAATTTAACTTACTGTATGCAACGCCCATATGTTACAGAAATGGAATCCCTTTGCCAACACCGGGATCCTTGTACTGTTATATGTCCGTATAAACTTGCTTTAAAAACACAACCCAGACAAGTAATGAAATAGCCTTCATTTTTATATCCGTCAAGAGTCTTTATTTGAAATGAAGCACAATTAGGACGGTTTAGCTCTATCATTCTGTACATACTAAATCATGAACAGAGATAGCTCGGGTCTAGTACGTTACGATGCACACACCTCATTAGAGAATAGGATTTATATAATGAGCTATCGATCTCATAAGTGGCCACTCTAAATAAGCACCGATACCAAATCGCCCCAGTCAATTCTCATACTGCTTCATCACACTCCACGATAATCCATTCAGGCACAGCGCACCAAGATCCGACTATGTCGGGTATCCACTAATCACGTGCGCGGTACATATGCTGTGTCCTTTCCGAGGACGTTTCATTTATTTACAAAACTTATTAAATGGCATTGCGCATCGGTCAAATTTTTTTTTCGTTATTAACAACTGTCCGTAATTATGGTTATTAGCGTTCATAACATTATTTCTAATTACGCTCAGCACTACAAAAATATAATTAGCAAAAACAAACTTCTCATACTATATATCAGAACAAAGTCTCGTACAAAAATTAGGACGCATGAGATCGCATGAAAGAAGCCCATGGATGCAATAATAACTCTAGACTCATAATATAGCTACGGCAGACGCAGAAAGCCACATAAGGCGGCACATCTTGATGGCCAGTTGCATCTTGATGACGCACTACCAGCCAGTTGTTGCTCCACGCCGCCATTAGCTCCTCGATCAATACCGTCGTATGATGGGTATGCAAGCTCTATACGCTCCGACCACTCGTACATTCGACTTCGCATGAACTCTAAGTCCAGATGCCATCCTCACAGGCGGCCACTTGTATCGCGTATTCCACGCATCACTCGAGGAGCGAACCAAGTCTACTCTTGCCTACGCAAGCCCATCTACGATCGCACGCATTCCTAACTTACAGGGTTCAGCGAAACATGCATCACTTTGTCCTCACACTTCCTTGCGACAGTAGGCAAATACATAAATATGCATTATACTATGGGACAGCATACTGCACTCGCCACTGCACCACATAGCCTAGCGATTCGATCGAACCACGACTGAGCAATTCAGCGCCTGCCGCACTACCTAAGACCTACTTATAAAGGACCATTAAGTCATACGCGCACAAGCAACGCAACAACTCTCAATGGGGCCCTAGCCTACTACACGCATTGCTATTACCCCACAGGACGCTACATACAGACAACCGAACCCATATGCGTAGTATCTCAACTAAAGCTGTATCAGCTAAATGGTACTAGTTCTTACGTAAAGTGATGAACCTACCGTTTTTCAAATATAGAAGACAAAATAAACTACTTATTACTGCTCGCTATACATCAGCACTGTCACTGACTAGGTGATCTGACCTAATAACAGCCGCTATCGGTCCTGCATCAAACTACGCCTACTTTACAAGTATCTAGTCATTAATCGCCGCCTAGTCTGATGATCAGCTCATATCGATCTTCAACTCCAGTGCGTATGGATCTACTCACTGATGCTGACCGCTTGAAACATGGCAGGAAGCAAACCGCCATTACTTGCACATAATTACGCATTAACCATGTCAAATCTTTAATTAGATGAAAACAATTCTGTAAAGTGTCTCTACAATTTAATAATTGCGCAAGTTGATACTCGTACGAGCTACTTCACCAGCCCTAAACAAGTGTACTTCACTTATTGAGCTACTAAGCCACAGTCGTCCGACATAGCTCACGACGTACTAGCTCTCGACTTACAAGCATCGTAATATTTTATCATACACATCGCCGACTATATTATTATACCATAATTTATAGCTCATTTTAATGAAATGGTAATCAACACTTCATGTCATGATCTGTCATATAGTTCAGATCAAACCAGTGGATCTGAAAATAGCATTTTTGTCTGGATATTATAATGATTCATTATAGACACTTTCAAAGCATATAAGAACAATTCTGCACAAGCCAATCAGCATACCAATTGATTACTTACATTATGTCTACCTTCTAGCTAATATCTTGGGCACCTCTCTAATGCTAGTGCATAAACTCTCAGATTTAGCCCAATAATTCCCCATCTATAGCTGAACAGCTTTACAAAATCTTATTGCCAACGGAACATCTTGACGACCACATCGCAAGCTTACTGATAGATACATCATTACATATTCAGCAAATCTTCTACTTCATCGCATAACTGGGCTTGTCTATGAGCATTTAATAATCAATATCATTAGCCAAGGATTTCAACTATGGATCATCTACTACATATACAATTTTTCACGGTCGTTCCACTTCCAACTCGATTGGGTAAATAAATGTTATGCGCAAGTAGCGCTAAACAAAATTGCATTACAAGCTGCCTACATATACAAAATACATTGACTAGTAAGGCTCATCAGTCAGATCGATTACTACTAATCCATGCATATGAAGTGAAGCTTATACTTCAGAGTAGCAGCCCTATTATTGCATTTATAGCAACAACGAGACAATAATGCTGTCAAGAAGCACGGCTCTATCTCACCACACATGTCTACAACGTTACTCCTCTGCCTTATGCTAGCCTAGTCTAGACCGTGACTTTCAACAGCGCATTATTCCAGCTACTGCCCCCAGCCCGGTAGTGACGTGTCCATACACGGTACAGGAGTCCGCAGCCCAGGCACTCCGGCTGTCCTTACCACGGGACGATCAACAAGTGTGCTAAACTCTGCACGACACCACCAGGTCCAATACCGGTGAACACTCCTAGGATCTCTAGCGCAACTACGGATGCTCCATCAGCACTCCGGAATGCCTTCCAAGCGCATTCATGTAGCCCCCCAGGAGCATCGCGCCTGCCTCCAGGTCCCGCGCTATCAAAGCTGCCCCCACGGGCATCACCGTAGCCACTCTACACGAACGGCAAATTCAAGGTATGCCCCACGGCATTCGTGCCCTTCCATGGGCATCATAGATTGCCAGCACGGCCACATCGGCGGTGCTCCAGCCGCGCATCAGTGGCCCAGCATATACTCAGCATCTTCGAGGCTGCCTCCAGGGCACAATACAAGTGCCTCCTGGAGCATCATGATTGCCTTCCCAGGCACAGGCAACTCAGCGTCTAGCTTCCTACCGCGCATTACAGTGTCGCCTATACATGGCGTCAGCCTGCGGCTTATGGAGCATTCAGCATGCCCTTCAGGCGCCCCATCCAGTCGGTAAACCTACCATAGCCTGCCTTCCCTGCCCTGCTACTCTCTCTTGATCTTCACCCAACGAAAGGTTTGCATTCACATTAAAGGATAGAAGAACTAGACGAGAAAGAAGTAAATTGAGACACGCAATAAGCAAAGAGCAAGATAGGATATGGAACGCAAGGCTGACGCGCTCATCCTTTAAATAGAATGCGGCTTACGTGCATGTCGTCCTACAAGCGCGTACGGACATGCGCTAACATACTCATATCTACCAACAGGCAATCGTATTGTGTTCAGTATACATGTGAACTGACAAACTCGAGTCAGTTAGGACAGTCTACTCCTGTAACGTCTTTGAAACGAGACATCTGGCACATTTTAATCTAAAAGATTAGTTAAGTTTTTAGTCACAAGATTGTATAATTCTATGCAGTTTAAGTTATGCGTCTGCAACTACCATGAATGTCTATGACACTAAACCGCCTCATCATTAGGAACACCCAGATACTAATTCATGCATGATTATCACCTATGCAGCACTTAGCACTACATCTGGCTTCGCTCCTACCTGGCGTCACAATATATACCAGCCGCTGTAACACACTCGAATATTTCTTCCCACTATTATGATTATGTTTACTCAACTTGGGCTTGCCATATCATACGTCTTATACTATATGGCCATCGGACAGGCCACCAATATTGTTATAACTAAGAAATTCAGATACACTGGAGAGCTCACAAGACACGTCCTAGAATACGACGCATCAACAGTGCCCGATCAACCACTTCTTGCCACGCCTGATCTCACGGAGACTAATCAATCCAGCGAACACAGGCCTCTCATAGGAAAGCAATATACTAAGCGCATCGCTGAAAACCAAATAGACATCCTCCGGCAATACCCATAATTATGCCGAGTGGTATTAGCGGCGGCTACTTAACATCTGATTATAGGCCAAGAACTTTCAATTATTACATTATAGCCATCCTCATTTAATTAGAGTCACCGTCACCTGTATCTCCTGATAACATAGTGCTCAAGCATATACAATTACTTAGCACTACATACAGACACTGTACATACATACTTATGCAACTCTAGTAACTCTCGACGAACTCTCACAAATCATCGGCCAGTTTAAGTAAACATCAACACAATCCGGGATACATACTGCAACATCACATATATGAATGTCATAACAGATAAGTATGCATAGGCCTGGAGTTATTGCGTAGCAGACACCACGAAGCGATAAGCACTAACCACACACATCGAAACTGGCATGCCATTGCAGTCACGACTCGCATTTCTGACGTAAGAGCCAACTGTAACGTCTCATCACAGCCGATGGCATATGCCCTTGGTTACAGTATAACCACACAGTCGACGGAGCCTTGGACGCATGCGCTGAGTGAGGACTTACCTCACTGTACATGCTAAGTACTTAACAGCACACCGGAGTTAGCACCTAGCCGGCTGCCGAGTGCTGTGCAAATGCCGATTGCACCCATTTCGGCCGTCCCGCACATGATGATTGCTTCCATTATTGGAATATTGTCAAAAATATAATATCAATAAACTATAATAGTATAATATATAATGAAATGGAGCCAGCAGAAGACAAAGAAGTCTTTCAATCGATAAAAAATAATGAACCCATTTTAAGACCCTCAGATAGACAGCATCACTCGTACAACCGTGAATGTTTGTGTCTTACATAATAATACTAGACTTGCAAATTAATCCTTGAGTACCGTATGAAGAACGCGTAGCAAGAATATTTGCAACATTACCTAATCATGTATGTCCGCACCCACACTGAGTGTATTACCAGACCAACGACTAAGCAGCAGCCACGGCTTAAGCTCAGGGAGCCGTTAAAACACTTTCAAAAACACTGTATGTCATACCTACGCAACAAGCGATGCAATTTGAAGCAGAGAGAAAGTCGAAAAATCAAAGCTATTAGGTAAACAGACACAGAGGTGCCTGAATTCGTTCACTGCAGCTGTAACGAAGCAATCAGGTAAATCAACAGCTGCACACTTCTAATGCACTTATGCTCATTAGCACCTAAATAAGCCTGACAATCAGCATATACTTACGCAAAAACATATCAATTAGCTAACTAAAACACCATCTACTAAATTTTGAATGTTGCGACTCAGGAACGGTTGCATTTATGTTTAATATTATGTTAAAAACATTTGGGATTTTCATTGAATGACAAAACAGAAATAGCACTGCACACATGAGTTTAAGCATAATTTATTCAACAGCCATGCAATTGATTATGCAAACAATTACTTGGCAGTGCATAAAAAAAAAGCAAATTTTTTTCTAGGCTCTTTGAGTGTTGCATTGCTTGCTCGTGGAAGGCGTATTCGAACACTCACATCAGTGCATTCAAAACACTAATGTGCACGACGCAGCTAAGCCATTGAGGCCAGTACCTTAGGCATAGCGCCGCAACACTATTAATGCCATCCGACCTACACTGAAGCACGTCCACCGTAGATTTAAGGAAAGCTCTAGGCACGGCACGCGGGCGGTGGATAAACCGATCATGGATGTCGGATATAGCACGCGATTGATGTGTGTTGAGGCCACAGACCGTTCATATTGAATCGGTAAAGCGTTCCTGTGACACAGCATAAAGCACTATTAATCCTCCATAATCGAAGCCAAGCGCCCGCCATGGCCGCCACCATCTACCGTAGCCTCATCTTGAGTGCATCCTGTACTCCAGTCAACTAGCAGTAATATTACGTCGTGGCAATCACCACTTTTATACTAACAGACGCCTCTCGCTCTTTTCTACTAACGAGCGATCATACACTGCTGCTGCTAACTGTATGCTATAAGTACGAACTCATATTTGATGCAATGCTTTCAATGCCGCAACACTGCCAACAATGCCACCATCAATACGCAAATACACGACATGAATTACCAGTTTTTTGCTCGCCAATCGGACAGGACACATGACGAGTCAATCATAGCTGCTCATTGTGACATATTCACTATATAGATTAATAATGTGCACACTCTGCATACCGGTGAGTAAGACGTGACAAGACAGCATACCACTCCTTGCTTACAATTGCAATAGCATAATATTTGCTGTTCTCGCTAACTCACACATACGTATACGTAGTCATACTAATATACGTATTGAGCCCATGCTCAGTAATATAACTAATTATGCCACTATAAATACTTGAAAATCGCACTCACTATCAGGACATCCCATCACTAATATTCGCCTACTAACTGCCTGGTGAGTGATGACCAGTGTGAGGCAGCACCAATACCCCCCACTAGGGCTTTCTATCTAGATGACAATGGCCAAAATAGATAACTGACGAAAGGGGAAGTCTATTGACTAGCCTTACAACACCACAGCGAGTAGCTCGCTGAGATACTCTCCACTCAGGTCTGCTAGCTTCCAAAACAATCAACTAGCCTGCCTGTATGTTACGCATCAAAATATAGCAATACGAGACAGAGCTCAGATAAAGCCAGGAAGATAGCAGTCAGAGAGGCCAGACAGCAAATTAACCTAGATTAAAATTTGTAACACTGTACGGGCTTTAATTTCTACTTATCACCTCTCTAAATTCTCACCACAGGCAAGAAACGTGCCAATAAAAAGCTAATGCGTCATTATAGCCAAACCTTATAATAAATACAGAATAACTTAATCTGCTAGAAAATTTATCACCTATTTAAAACATCAGGACACGGACAATTAATTATCTTCACGGTCAAAAATAGCACACAGCCAGAATTCATAAATGTCATGGATATATGGAGTTGGGTCGACCCCATCGTAAGAATGGGAAAGTACCATTCAACACATGGCCTAGGTCTACCCACGCCACCTATATAGACATAAAGCCATACCTTCAACGTGGACAAGAGCTCTGTGTGGTGTAAGCTTTAATAGGCGTCGCCAGAACATAACCATAAAGATGTTCTGCACTACATAGCGCCCAGCAAACAAACCACCGCAGTAATTCAACACATAGCAACGCTCTCATTCCATGGCTTCAGCGCAATAGTAGCCATAATACACATACTATAGCAGACTAAGCGGTGAGGAAAGCTGGAGATACTAGTCCTCAGATCATAATAATCACCGAATGCTATTTACCGTGTCCTCGCTGACTCAACAAGTATCGTTATCGTCAAATCAGATGGAGATACTTACTCATTATCTACAAAGACCATGTCATTTAGCGATTCGTCATATACAAAGCAGATTCTGCGTATTCAATTCGCTATCTCCTGCAATGTCCGACTTTATTCATCATCAGACAACGCCATTTTCATACCCACCAGCACCTAATTACAAGCAGCTAATTATTCCAATTATAACCGATCTCGGCTGCAAGCGGATAACTGTAAAAGCTTGATATAACTTATTCTTTCATTTATTACAGGTTGATAGGCCACAGTAGCCTGGATTAACTCTACGTATTAACTACTCGAGCGCCTGCATGAACGAGAATATTGTCCAACTAGAGTTGGGATCGCACAGCGAGCGACTTGCCAAAGCACGGACTCTCCTCTATATGGACGAGTTTACCTCTCGTGATATGCAACTCTTAACTGCGACATGGGCATCTCGCAAAAATTTCGTTCATGCTTTTACATGGCTATGAAAATTTAGCTAGCAAAAAATTCAGGAAGTCGAACCTCGTTACGTCTTCGGCAGGTAACTCATTGTACACTGCATCGCAGCGTCCGTTATCGGTGGCTGAGCACGCGACCGCTAGACAGCGAAGCGACAGTAGATGTCGGGTACACCGAAAACAACACCGGGAATTGAGATCGTGGCCTTTTGGATAAGTCCGGAAAGGCCACGGGGTCCCCTACTGCGACCATTGAATCGCAATTATTGGACCGCGTGGACGGCGTAGGGTCACAATTGCTCAACTTCCAATAATAACCTAATTTACCCACAGCGTCACAAGTTGACCCTGGGAAATCACACCGTCGCTGCTAGACCTCGGCAGAAGAAGGCGTCTTAACGCAGCCCGCACGTGTGTACCGAAGCGGGATTCAAGGCCCGTCGACGCAAAATGGACAATTTACGCGCCTCCTACACACCAGTGCCAACAGCCAATGAAAAGAACACAGAGAACCGAAGCTGGAACAATTAAACACAAGAGGATATTTATTTAATTGGCGGCAGCGGAGCACGCAAGAGCAGAAACGCGGTACTGAAGATAGCCAATTTATGTACAAGATTTAGCTGTTTACTTAATAGGATGGCGCCACAAAAACCAAAACGCACCCAAAAAGAAACGACCCGTCAGGTCTTTATTGGAGCTCCAGCTTGAGAGAAAGGCGAGCTGAGATGTCGCAAGCTCTCCGGACCTCTCCGCTCTGCGTCGTCTTCGACGAGGTCCCTGGTTTGTGGCAGGGACTCAACCCGCCATCACAATGCCGCTTACCAAGCCCAGGGCAGGGCGTCGCTGCGGGACAAGCTCGCAGCACACAGGCCACAAGAGAAGTAATGCTCTGTAGGGCGGACCCCAGGAAGGCGTCGCTGGCTTCCAGGCAGACCACCAACTTCCGAGCACGAAAGAACAGCGCACAATCTTCAATCTCTCAAGACCAGAAGACAACTCTCAACAACAAACTCTCTGCTTTTGACGCCCACCGCGACTTTCTTATCCACGCTCCCCACTCCCTCATTGGGCAGAGAGAACACTCTATGCCCATTTTGGAGCAAAGGCCAGACGGAAACGCTTGTGCCCTTATGTTTGTTGTGGACAACTAGAGGGAAATGCTTGTGCCCTATTTGGCGTGAAGCCGCACACCACGATCAGAGAAGCCCTGCCTAGCACACACTGGACTCCGCCCCGCACACGTGCAACGCGTGCCGCTTGAGCCATGATGGTACGGAAAGGGTCGAAGCAGTCGTCTGTCGTTCGTTGTTGGTATATTTAATCCTAACGTGACAAAATAACTCACAGCGCACGTACAATTTAATCAACCTCATTAAAATAGGTTGGACCCCGCATAGACAACCTACTTATCGATATAGCTTAGATTCATAGGACCTATGCTGTTAGTGTGCAGTTAAAGCTAGTACCATTCGCAACAATATGTTCAAATTTCAGGCAACGCATTTCCCCGCATTCTTGAGTTTATTAACGAAACCTCTAATTCACGTTGGTGCTCTGTCCAGTCTCGTCCAGTCAATCCGCCCCCCAAAATGTGTGTGCCGCTCATATCGCAAGGCTCAGACACTGAAACGCAGTCTGCAACTTGGAACTATAACATCAGAAATAAGTCTAATCATGGCCTTTCACAACGAGTTCCACAGTGCCAAAGCTTCTTTTGCTTGTTTTGCCATTTTTTCTTCATATTCAACCATCATGCCTATCCACAATAACTGACAAAAACATCATAGCAAATCTGTTTGTTTTCCACGGGTAGGGACAGCACTATCTATCAGTTTATGGTATATGCATCACGTAAGAAAATTATTTTGTTGCTATCAAATAGTGTCTACAAAATTGTATGTACTCATTACCCTGCCGCGAAAGCGGAAAAAGCAGGGCCTCACAGCATCTGGAACGTATTGTAATGACATGTCTTGTACGTCGTACGCTGTACTGCGTTTGTTTTGTAGATCGAACTGTCGAGCGAGGAAATTGAACTTTACATTACATGACATGTGCTAAGTGGTCACTCTTTTGAGGTCAACAAACAGCCAGAGATCAACAGAGGCCGATTTTCAAAAATCATCAATTTTCATCAGAGTTGACTATTGAATTTGCATCAGGGTTTTAAACAGCCAGTTCATGAATTAACCAGACATTATATTTCGAGGCCGGCATAAAAGCTTAAAGCTCATATTAGGCCATTACTGGAAGTCCTCCAAATTCATCCATCAGGACTTGAAATTATAACAGGGTTTGCATATTCAGGTCACCAAATTCAGCGTCACATGGCACAAAGGTGAGGATTGTGGTGCCCGACCCACACACCACACACACAATATATTATATATATATATATAATACATATATTATACATTTTTTTTTACTATTATACACTATCTATATATTATAATATATATATAATATATATATATATATCCGTCATTGCGCCGCTTAACGACGTTGCGGGCACGACAGATCGCATATCCGCACGGATCTGCGCTCTGAAAAAAAAAAATTTAAAAAAAATGTTAACTTTTTGGAAAAAATTTTTTTTTTCCCCTTAAATCGCCGAGTGATGCAGCCTCAGTATTAAAATGCCACATACAATTTGTAATCTGTACAGTCATAATACCTCATAATGTTAATAAAGCGACAGTCGTCGCCCCGTTAAATTGCGATCGGTTTGAGATCCATAAATGTATCACGAAACAAAAAAGATCGCGTAAATCGGGATTCAAGGAAAATCGGCTTTCAACCGAACCATGTTGCACGTTTACTTCAGCAAGTAAATTACCTTTGATTGAGAAGTTCCTGAATAAATCAGTCTGTTCTTGTCGACATTAAAACACAATTTGTTTTTAGTAGCAGTAGTTTATGTTTTCAAAATTCGCACTGTTCCGAAATCTTCTCTTCTTCTTCTTTCGGCTTGCTCCGTTAGGGGTCGCCACAGCGATCGATCCGATGTCCGCATCGTCATTTGCACAGTTTTAGCCGGATGCCCTTCCCTGACGCACCTGGTACGCCTCTTTACGACACAGGGATATAGTTACAAAATAGTTTCGCACTGTTCCGAAATATATCACTATGCAGGTGCTTTTCGTTGCATTTGTAAATTATCAACATCGTGCAATGTTACGTATTTAAATCCAAACGCTATTTATTCACTCTTCATAATCGAATGCGAGAGAGAGATTGTTAAGCTGCTGTCTAAACAACCGATGGCCGTCATGAACAGCACAAAGGTAATCTTAACGCGTCTTCGTCTCTCTTTTGGATGTGTGTTACAATTGCCGACAGTTCTCAGTACAATAACGTGCTGTACAGGTTGTATCCGGGAGCAATGGCTAACCATATAGCCTTAGTGTGTCTGGTTTGTGAGTACGATGTTCTGAAAACGAAAACGAAAAAAAAAAAAATGATGTTCGCACACGACGACGTCGCTTAACAACGCAGTTTTCAGACGTAACCCGTCGTTAAGTGCGCGATCACTGTATCATATAATATTATATATTTAAATATATATCATACACACATTAACAACTATATAACATACCACTACATTTACATAACATATGTTATATATTATATATATATCATATACGTGTATTACTATATCATACATATACATATATACATACATACATACTATACTAGTGTATACATTACTTATTCTTTCTTTCGGCTGCTCCCGTTAGGGGTCGCCACAGCGCGAATCATTCGTTATGATTCTGCTTAATGATTTGCACAGGTTTTACGCGGTGATCTCCTCCTAGACCCTGGCGCCTTTATTCAACGGATCTGTAACTTTCCAAACCGGGGTATACACCGGCCCAGTACACGTGGATACTCACTTCGCCCCTCGGAAAGGATGACCAGGCTGGTCGACTCTGGTGTATTAATTCATGCCACGGAGGCTTGAACTCGGACCTTTATGGTCCATGACACCGCTGCCCTAACCACTGCCGCCAACACCGCTTTATATATAACTATATCACTACGTATATCATATTACTAACATCGGTGATCATATTATACATAACATGTACATATACGATATACACTACATTTATGCAAATATATAACTACAATTATATATTTATATACTCCATAGGTAATCTACATAATCTTCTTCTTCTTTCGGGCTGCTCCCCTTAGCGGGTCGCCCAGCCGGATCAGTCGGCAGTTTAGATCCGCATAATGATTTGACACGTTTTTATGCCGGAGACCTTCCTGACGCAACCCTGTCGCTCTTCCGACACAGGGTATGGTACCTATTTTAACAGGATACACCGGCCCAGTACACGGAACTCACTCGCCGACCTCGGCAGTGAGACAGGCTGATGTCATACCGCCTCGTCGTGTATAATAGCGGCCAACGGGCTTGAACTCAGTCTTTGGATCCCAAACTCAGCTACCCCTACCAGACCCAAACACCGGCTTTATGTTATATACATTATATATTGTTGCGGGCCTGGGGTCGGTGCGGAGAATGACCACAGTGGGAAAGCTTGGCGTTCTCCTCACCAAAACTCCCCGAACTGTGTAGGCGTCGCTCGGATTACTCGCGAGCCGCGCGGTCGGTTTAACGACCATGGAAGCCATATCTCAAACTGCGTGCGTAGGGTTTTTTGTCTACATCCAATGTACTAGTCACCGTCTGCTCGGGCTACGGGGATCCAGCCCTCAGGAACGCCTGGCCAAACCGGATTCACTCTACTGTCAGCCGGTAAAATTAACACGCACCGCGACACTCTGCCCCAACTTTCCGGCTCGGGCAGTCGAGCGGGCTTCCGGACGTCCCGGCTGCATTGTCCGATTCCGGGGATAAACCCGCCTAAAACTCAGTCCGAACCATGCTGGACCATTGCAAGAAGGTACGCGAAACGCACTCGGAAATTTCTGTGATGATTTATTTACAGTAAATGAAGACACAAAGCAAGATTACCGAATGCAAGCAAGGAATTTAACAATGATCCAAAAACACTTATTCTGTCTACTTAAAGACGGCCCACATGCAGACATACAACAAAATGAATAAACCAGAGTTCTTTAGTTGGACTCTCGCAGCCCGAGGAGAAGACGGCTGGATGGTCAAGTCCGCTGGGTACCTGACCGTAGGATGAAGGAAGGGTGTCGCCGATGCGGCACCTGACAAAGGTCGCTTAGGTTTGTCCCGCTCCACGGTGTGGGACTCGTGGTTCGTGGCAGGACCTCGGGTGGTGACATAGCGGGGTACGGAGGGGGGTAGGGATCCTCTGTTCATTTCCTTATGGCAGGCGCAGCGACATGTTTAGCCACCTCACGCGTTTCTGCTTCAACACTCCGCTTCCCAAAAGAACTGCACGCTCCAACAACACCCTCGAGCCCTGTCCAAACGTTGTCAGAAACCCGTCGCGAACTCCCCAGACCCTTCTTCCTCACTCGATCTCACCACCCAACCCTGGTAAACCTCGAACACATTCGTAAACACCAGCCTCGAGAGTGCTCGGAATTTATGGACCTCCATCAACGGGGGGGGCCTCGCTCGAAAGACCTCACTCCCCGCCCCTGATTGGGCAGGCTCCCATGACTCGCCCTCCTGGGGGGGTTTCTGCCCTGCGGGAAACCCCACCCCTTTCCCGCGGGTTGTACTTTCGGAGCAACATATCAAATGTTCAAAGGTCGTGCGTGAAGAGTTACGCGTTTGTGGGAGCGAGGCCTGGGAACCGCGAGATCTTGCCTTGGCTGTCCGGTGCGAGAAGAGTAGTCGTGGTGGTGGATTTGTGGCGCAGGGTCATGCAGATGGGCATGGTTGTTAGATGGCTTGTTAGATGTTATAACCTAACTAAAGAAATCGCAACGCACGCCTCTGATTCTCCCACGAGACAAAAGGAAGGGATCTGACTACACAATACTTGACGACATAACTGACTTTTGGGACATCTTATGTTGAATGCATATGGTTTCCAGATCCGTAACAATATGTATATCCATTCATTGGGCCATACTATGTGCAGAGCGTTGGTCTGCCTCAGCAGTCTCCTGGGCTGTTGTCGCAATCCTGCGACGGGGTTGCCACTCCGACGCAGGATACCAGCAAGCTGGTACTCATTTTGCCGACCTTAGAAGGATGACAGGCTGAGTCAACACCACCTTGTATTATTCAACAGCAATAGCAGGATTTGAATCATGACCTCAAGATCCCAAGCACACCACTCCAGCCATTTATATTATATATATATATATTATATATATATATATATATATATATATATATATTATATATATATATATATATATATATACCACACCCACAGACACAAACTCAGCTTTATGTATTAGATTTAGCGACAGTGACACCTCGCACAAAACTGCCATGTGCATATTCCTACTCTTCTTCTTCTCCTCTCATAGTCATCAGAAAAATAAACTTTTATCTCATCATCTATCCATATCATTTCCATGAGTTTTCATAGTTATAAAAAAGGCTCCAATTATTAGTGCATTCTGCTATTGCAGACATCGGCTGCTTGATGACGTCATGTGCAGGGACATCTTCTTTCATACTTCGCACGGAAGCAAACACGGGATATTTTGGCTTTAACAGTCATTGCAAATTCTGGAAAGCAAACATTAAATTATAAGCGACACGTCACTGGCTCGCAGAGAGAAAGTAACTGCGTTTGACGTCCTTTAATGAAATATTGTGTGGTGCCGGGTTCAGTGGCGAGGACGACCGCTAGATGGAGCAGTTGGGCCGTCTCCCACCGAACACCGGAATTGAAGGTCGGCACCTTCGGATAACTCCGAAGGTCACGGGTCCCTTCGTGGACCATGGACGCCAATATTTCGACGGTGTGGGTAGGGTTAATTGTCTAATTCCAATTTACCTAAGTACCCACGACATCTAACTACCGGGGAAGCCACACCCCGGCGACTTTGTCCGAACCGAGTCGCTGTTACCACTCGGATCCGGCGTAACCGAGCGGATTACCAAAGCCTGCCGGACCAAATGAACAATTTACGGCACAAACGGCCTCCCTAATTCTCAAGCCCGAACCATACTGGGCCAATGAAAGAAAACACGGAAAACAAACTGGAACATTTAACGCGTATATTTACAAAGTAAGAGGGAGGGAAACAGAGCAGACTTAATCACGAATAAAGATGTACAATGGAATCACTTAAACAGTTCTACTTACAGACAGGCCACAGACAGACACCACACACCCAAAAAGAAATGGACCTCGTGTGTCTTTATTCGGCCCTTCAGCTCCGGATGGAAGGCAAGCTGAGGGTCAGAATCTGGCTGGTACCTGGGCCGCCTCATGCGGTTTCACCGACCCCAACCCACCATGGTGGGACTCGAACCCACAACCCAGAATCCAACGAGCCCACGATCCTGGCTGCCACGAACGACGATACGAGCACCACAGAACACCTCCGCCACGACCACCACCACCACGACCACGAGTAACCCGAAAAAGACCGCAGACCGCCAAAAGACCTCGAAAAAGACCTCAGACCAGACCAAGACCGCAGACTACGACCAAAGAGCTCCGATCCCCGACACGACCACCTTTCTTATCCTCCCCCCCCCCCTCAGACGGGTGGAGGGATCCGCTCTGAGGTAACTCGCCTCTGGATTGGTCGGGGGGCGTCGGGCGATCGGTGTCCTCCCCTCATTGGACGAGGCGAACATTCCATCTGGCTGGGGCGGGGTTGGCCCTGAGGTGATCTCACCCCCGATTGGACGAGGGGAACTTACATCTGGCTGGGGCGGAGTCGGC
Organism: Eptatretus atami; assembly: GCA_035128595.1. Lineage (NCBI taxonomy): Eukaryota > Metazoa > Chordata > Myxini > Myxiniformes > Myxinidae > Eptatretus > Eptatretus atami. The sequence continues at coordinate 123,830,716 of CM068952.1, read as the reverse complement.
CCTAGGCGAGGGGGCTCCGCCCACGTCCGAGCCTTGAACACGTGGTTATGGCGCCATGGTGTGAAGTGAAAGCTGGGCGGGTGAAGCGCTTGTTCGCCCGCAGAGTGGAGGAGTGGTGGTGTGAGGGTTTTGTTGTGGGAAAACTAACTGGAAATAAACTCGCAGTGCACACACGAAATTCCCATTAGACATAAGGAGGAATTCTAACTATCCACATATACTTAACGAAATAACTAAACTTTGGGTCAACTGTATGTGTGAATGCGAATGGTTTTCCAGATTCGTAACAATATCACTATTTTCTTTGCTCTGCATATGAAAATGAACATGCCTTCATTGGACAGTGTATACTAGAGAGCTGCCACGGTCGCTGCGGGCAAAACATGCATTACCGTATTTGAGTTGCAAGCAAAATGTTACTTTTTTTTCTTCCTCAAAACGGTATCTTCATTTTATGATCGAAGGAAGATGCGTTGTTCAGTCTTCAAATGTACATGAGGCCTTCAAACAATCTGAGCTACGTGGAGAGAAAAAGATGGCGGCGATTTCTGGACGGCTGGAGGGCGTGGACTGTAGAATGGGCGGCGCTTATGATCCACAGAGACAGGCAGACAGACAGACCGACCGACCCACAGACACAAACTCAGCCTTATATATTAGATACATTTTGTGTACATACTGTCTTCACGCTCAATGGTTAACTCGCGTGCCTGTGGAACTGCAGGTCTTGAGTTGGAATCTCGCTTGCATTAAAAAAAAAAAGTTTATAATATCCGTTTTGTTCAACATCACGAGCAAACGAGCTTGACATCGTTTCAAAGCAGGGTAAATACATTTAAGTTAAAAAAAAACACACACACACACACATCAGATGCTTCTAAAGACTTATGGTCTACAAAAAGTATTTCAAAGAACACATGACCTTTGACCTGTTGAACCCAATATTGAATCAGTTAATCTTTGTATTACAAGTCTATACTTGTGCCAAGTTTGGTTGAAATTCCTTCAGTGGTTCACAAGTTATTGCAGTAGCAAAAAATACAATAACCAACAGTTAGGAAAAATGCACACATGGACGGATGGACTGCCAAACCCAAAAACACAAGGTCTCCGGCCTAGCCTTCGGTTGCGGAGGCATAACATACAAAAGGTTTGAAAAGATATCTGCATTGAAGGCATTTGTTGTTTTGTATGCAGCCTGCGGCTGCCTCAATTTCTGGAAGTGCAGCTGCTCTGCTGATATGCAGTGCACATCACCAGTAAGCTGGTACTAATTTTGCAGACCTCGGAAGGATGACAGGATGAGCAATCCACCTGAAGTTATTTCAACGTAAAGACAGAGGCTCAAACTCAAGACCCTAAGATCTTCAGCCAGCCACCTTAACCCAACACCAGACGTTAATCTAAGACATTGGATAAGCTCGAATCAAAATGTTCCAAACAACCAATGATTTAAGCTGAGATTGGTGATTAAGACTTCGACATAGTCACCTTGAGAGAAAGTGGAGAGGGAGTGGGAGAGGAGAGGAATAAGAAAGGGGGAAGAAGTGGTAAGCATACCCCGGCTGTAAAGTGCCTTGTGGACACGGGCAGGACGCTGAGGAGCTGTAACTGCTGCGGAGAATCCAGGAGGCATGCGTACATGCAGGAGGATCAGTGTGTTTGGTCGTGTTCCAGGGTAGCGCAAAGAACATGTACCAAAGTATAGACGAACACCTGTGAATAAAACACCACATTCCACACCATACCATAACCATGATCAAAAGTGATCAAATTCAACAACTGCTCTCCACCACTGATGCAAACTGCTCTCAATTTACATTCTATCAATTATCTCTCTATAATCTTAATTCCCTGTCAATCTTGAGTACATTAAATGCTGCAAAAAATACTTTTGCTGGACCATATTATGCTAGTTTGTAAATATCCACAAAATTCTTTATTAAAAACACAGTACAAGGAATAAAACAAATATTGTGCAACATCAAATAAGTTTGTAATGCAAAGAATTCATACCCCCCAAAATGTGAAACTGCATAGTAGAGAACACAAAAGCACAATAAACTCAACGTTGTGTCATAAAATAAGGTGGCTAAGAAAGACTCAGGTTTCAGCCACCAAGTGGCCTTCATCAAGGACTCAAATAAACCATGTTGACTCAGATCGTAAATGTTATCCCAGATGGGGGTAGAGAGGGGAAAGAGTGACAAAGGACTGCAATCGGCAATGAGACCCAGGCAATCTTTCTGATGATAATGGTCTGAACACAAATGGTCCATTCTAAGCTTCGGCCACACCAACCAATTTCTTCCAAGGCAACGGAACTGAATGATCTCATCATAGAAAATTAGTTGGTGTGAATGGCCAGTCATGTAAAATTGCGTTGAGTCTAGTCACATTGGGCTCTGTCAGACCGACTGAACATGTTTGATCTTGGATGGTCGTAGTTGGAATTCATCCATTGGTGCAGATGCTCCCACGACACGACTGGCCGAACATGTTTCCGTTCATTGCCTCATGCCTTCTTCACTAACCAATTGGCAAACTTCTGGACTGAAGAATGTGAGGATGAGCTGATTCAGCTATGGCAGGAAAAAAAATCTAGTTTGTACATCATGTCCAAAGCTTATGCAAACCGTATTTCTAAAACTAAGGCCCTGATGCCGAAGAAGCCACTGCCAGATGCACAGCTTCCCCTTATTACTCTGATGTTGTCATCTCTCCCAGACTAGCAAAACCACCAAAATTGTGAGACACTTCTTCCAGCGAGATTTCACCAGTACCATTTTGTTCTTCTCCTGTTATTGTAATTTTGATGCATGCCAGATGGACCAAACATTACACACTTCTTGATTTCCGTGGCAGAATCCACGGCGACTAGTCCTTTAGCATTGGTTGGTGCGGCCTGGCACATCATAGATGTGGACACTTTCCATGATTTCCTACGATTATCCAATGACCGTCCAATTGCGTTGCATTGGAAAAAATTGGTTGGTGTGGCCTAGGCCTAAGTCACTGAATAAGACCAGACTGAGCCTTTGCCTTTTCTGACAAAATCTCTGCAGCATTTGCAGTTTTGGTGCGTTTTGTTTACATTTTTGGTGAACATACATTTAGTTGGTAAATACTGCTTAATATGGGACATTCTTGGAATAACAGACAGACCAAAAAAATGCAATGCATTTAATCATTAAGGAAACAAATTTCAGCTTCACATTGGGTAGAGACATGTTTTTTGCTCTGCAATAAACAACTCCGAAGCAAAGGAGACAGTTCAGTAATTACTTCCGCTATCGAAGGTGGACGAGGTTATGTTTTCACCCCTGTTTGTCTGTCTGTTTGTTTGTGAGCAGGATATCTCCAAAAGTTATGTACAGATTCAGACAAAAGTGGACAAGGTTGGGTGTGTGACATAGAAAAAATCCATTCAATTTTGTTGACGACCCGGATTCAGATCTGGATACTATAATTTTTAAAAGTGATTTTTCACCATTGAGAGATTGGGCCAAAAACAATATATAGTACGATTATCTCAAAAAGTTATGGACAGATTAAGGCGACACTTGGTGGAAAGGTTAGGTGTGTGACAGATGAAATAATTTAAGATTCGGATCCGGCCTATCAGCAGGATATAAAACGTAAACTGTTCAACCTAGCGGGGGTATGTGCTCTACCGAGTGCTGTTCTCATTTTCTCATTCAACTGTTGGCGAATATTACCATTATTGTTGATCGTCTTCTCAGGATAGTTGTAATCTCCTTTAACGGGTGGCAGAAGGCAGAACAGAGCACTTCCAAGCCCAAAGTATCCACCTTTGTTTTACTTGGTTCATGTATCGAGGACCAAGTTGTGATGTTATGATGTTTTAGTATTGAGGCATATTCACTTTTCACATCCTTGTTCAAAAAGCTCTTTGAAAGATTGTCAATGAATACTGGAAAGCCTCCATTTGTAGTTCACAGTTATTGTAACACTAGTAAATACAACCCGTCGCTTCGCTGACGGGAATATTAAGAGAGGGGGATAGAAAGAAAGGGGGGGAGGGGTGGGAAGAGAGAGTGGTAGGCGAGAGGAAGAGAGTGGGGAGGGAGAGTGGGCGGGGGGGGAAAAACAAAAAAAAAAGGGCGGGGGGGGGGGAAAAAACAAAAAGCAGGGGGGGCGGCGGAGGCGGCGGGGAAGGCGCAAAAAAAAGGGGGCGGGGGTGGGGGGGTGGGGGGGGGGAGGCGCGAGGGGCGCGGGGGGGGGGGGGGGGGGCGGGGGGTGAGGAAAAAGGAGAGTGAGAGGGGGGGGGGGAGAGTGAGGATGGGGAGGGAGCAAGGAGGGGAGAGGGAAGGGGAAAAGTGGGTAGGAAAGGGGTGTTCTGGGACTTGTGTTGTAGTGGGACTTGAAGGAGGGTGGGGGGTTCAACTTGCATTGGGATGGGGACTTGAGAGGGCGGGGCGATGGCCCGTCTGTTGGCATTGTACAGGAATGAACGAAATGGCGTACATTAAAAACAGCACGTTGAAACAGGATAGCAAAAACCACCCGTCACTTTAAACAGCCCCAGGCAAAATGCTACAGTTAGAACTATAGTACATGAGAGTTGTATTCTCATATACTATAGTTGGTAACAGGTCCAACTACAGTAGTCTGCAGAAGATTACTACAGGAAAGGAATGCCTTGGCATGTACAATTTTTTAGAGATTATAACATGGGCTTAACTTGAGTTATGCGACTCGAAACTGCAGCTGCACTCTGTTTACCCACTTTGTAACTGGATCTCTCCGAGCGGAGTTCACACACTGCCGGAGTGCAAAGATCACAGTGAACAGGAAAAACGAACACCCCTCCAGCAGCCGACCCACTGCCAATCTCAACCCCACAGTCCAAACCCTGAAGCCAGGCTCAGGCCAAGAGACCCTAGAGTTCATCACACCCTAGCTGCAATGCTTACAAATTCCCAGAGATGCCAGTGTTTTGCGCCTTTATTTAATTTCAGCACACGTTTTACAATCACAATGCGATAGGCCCCAGAATCTCTCAACCCGAGCCAAATCGCAAAATTCAAACCGCAGAATCGAACCCAGTCGCAGCTCCGACCGTCACAAAGGTGCCCATCTGCCCTACCAGCACACTCCCAGACACTCCAGCCTCAAAACATAACACAGACACCACAACACAACAAAACGACCTGTGGAAAGTTATCACAACCGCTCATTGATTCTCACTTCATGAAAGTTGGAAGAGGGGTGAGAGAGGGAGGAGAGGAAGGAGGGGTGGAGGAGCGAGGACAAACAAAGGGATGGAGGGAGGGATGGATGAAGGAAAAGGATAGATGGATGGAAGGGATAGATGGATGGAAGGGACAGATGGATGGAAGGGACAGATGGAGGGAAGGGATGTATGGAGGGAAGGGATGTATGGAGGGAAGGGATGTATGGAGGG
>CM068952.1:123799208-123818225 GCA_035128595.1 Eptatretus atami | reverse complement strand
TAAAGCATGGGGATAATAAAAGACAATCTCAAGTGGAGAAGACAGTGCATGATATCTGAGGAGTGAAGTGTAAAGGAAAAAAATGGGGAGGGGTTAAAGAGGAAGATTTAGGAAAGATGAGCAAGTCTGATTATTACAATCCATCCTGCTGATGCCAGACAACAAAAGTTGGAAACATCCAGTTACAGAGATTAAGAATCTAACACATGAGAGAAGAAGAAAAAACAACAACACGTGCACACAGCTTAGGGCAGTATTATTGGCTAGTGTTACAAAACTAGCTAAACCAACAGCAGGAAAAACACACACCAAATATTGATTCCTGCATATTGCCCAAAGAGATTTCTACATCAAAACGAGCTCAAACAAACCCTCCAGCATGCGTACCTACGAAAAGGAAGCAGTGAGCAAACACATGGCGATCCATATGCGAGCAGAAAATAGTAGTAATATTAATACTTTAAAGGCAGTCAACGAGAGCACGGAATACTTATTTGTGTCCATATATACAAGAGAACACACATAATACACGTACGGAACAAATATTGCACACTGTGACTACATAGTCAGTGTTGAAAAAAGAACTTGTGCAGATTCTAAGTACCAGTACCGTACTTCATATTTAAACCATACAGTGACAATTGTTAAGATAAAAAAAAAATTAAACTAATATTTCAGTGGAGAATAAACAAGAAAATAAAATGCCCCGTGGGGGACTGACGATTATTTCCCCAACAGGCGGGGTGAAAATGAGGGATTGGGGGAAGGGGCCATAACCCCCCCCCCCCCCATTCCTGAAGTGGTACGGTCATGGGGGGCACAATGTAAGTTAACGGCATGGCCCTTATGTTTCATGAAGAGTTTGGTCTGTATCTGACCGTCGGTTCTTGAGAAGATTTGAAAATAAATTAACTGGAATTTGAGGCAAACATCTACCCCCCCCCTCTCCATTTTCAGCCTCTTATAGGGGGCAGATCCAGATAGAGAGCATAACCCCATGAGATCTTCCTATTCTGATGAATCATACCAAATTTGGTCCACATCGGTCATTTAGTTTGTGAGGAAGATGTGTTTTAGTGAATTTGAGGGATTAGGGGAGGAAAGCCGGGGCCCTCTTTCCAGGAGAGATACGGCCATAGGGAGCACAACTTAAGGTTAGGGCATGGTTCCAATGCCACATGGCCAGTTTGGTCTGGATCCGGTTGTCGGTTTCAAATAATATTTTTGAATAAAATACCAATAATTTGGGGAAACCCCTCCATTAAATCTCCCCGATACAGGGTGCATCCGGATGTGGAGCACAACCACATGAGACCTTGCTGTCCTGATGCATCGGAACAAATTTGGTCAATATCGGTCAGGTAATTACTAGTTTGAGTCAAATATTTAACGATGAATGGCCAGACACTGGGACCCGCAAAATGAGAGCTTATTTCGGATAAATAACATGATATACATACATACATATATATAATATATATTATATATATATATATATATATATATATATATATATATATATTATATATATATGTTACGGCTGTGGAAATTCGCATTACACCATGAAGGGCCCGTAGGTGAGATATCTCTAAGTACATGTGTAGTTAGCCCAAACCCATTGTATAGAGGGAATTTATGTGATCCATTCGGGCTGCGACACTTTGAGTTAGGCTTTTTCTGTTCTATCTTTATTTTGAACCAACCACGTCTCAACCGCCATCACACAACAACCACCACGCCAGCCATCGTCACCAACTGCAACCACGCTCCAACACTCGGACAACAACAACGCCAACAGCCACGACCTTTACCTTCACAACTCGCTCCCACATCATCGCATCACCGCCACTCCCAAACGGCACCATACCCATCAACCCTCACCACCGAAAAACCCTCCACCACCTCACCTCTCTCCTTCTACGGCCATTCCCACACCACCTGTGAACACTGAGCGTCGGGCTGTCTCGGGCCGTTCGGCGATTGGTGCCGAACGCACCGAGCCGCGAGCGCAATAGCGGCCTTTCCGAGGGAAAATCGGATCAAGAACGCTACACCCCACTTTTGCTCCGTCCAATTAGGAGCGCGGGGCGGCTTGGCCCCGCCTCCAGGCGCGTGTGTGTGAAATCGAATAATGCAAATTCTCGGATCAGGGGAGATTCACGCCCCCGTTTCCTCCGACCAATGGGCGAGCGTGGCTCCGCCCCGAGGTCATCCTGATCCGAATATTTGCATATTAGCTGCTCCTGTAGGCCTATAAGAAGGCGAGCGCAAGGCGAATGAAGAAAGTGGAGTCGGGTGGCGAAGTCATCGGTGTGGCAAAGAGTTGGGTTCTGGAGTCGGCTGAGAAGAGTTGCGGGAAGAGGCAAAGGAGCTCGGTTCCGAGGCGAGAAGGAGGCGGTCGGCGACGAGTCGCGGAGTGGGATCGCTCGTCGCGGGACCCAAGCCAGCCAGCCATTCCTCCACCAGGGCATCAACAATTCCCCTTTCCCCGTGCTGAGAAAGTGCAACAAGGGGGCCCCGTTCCCACCCCACTCCAAGCGTCGTGCCAACGAAACCCGCCAAGGAGCATGGAGTCGGGAAAAGCCGCGCGGCCACATCTGCGGCTCGTCCGCCAACGCGTCACGAGGACGCGGGGTAGGACCCCCCCGGTCTCGCGGGCCTGGCCGCTCCTCTAGGTCCCGCACATTTGGCCTACAGGCCTGTCTGCCTCCTTGTCTTTGAGGGTGGCTTCTTTCCTTTGCTTTTGAGTAAATGTGTGTTGGCGCCTCTGTAAAGTAGAACTGTATAAGTGTTGCCGTGTGTGCGCGTAGTCGGTAGTAACTCTGCGTCGTTGTTGCTTTTGTTTTGGTTGCTATATGTGCATTTTGATTACTGTATGGCTGTATATACGTGCTCTCCGTGTGCTGGGAAATAAATGTGCTTGCTTGTGAACTGTGCCCGTTTCGCTTTGTCTTTTCTCTATTGACCTCCTCTTGCTTCACGTAAAGGGTTCGTAGTGGGTGCAACGCCCGGTAAATAATCTGAACCGTCGAGGTCGACGATAACACCGCTCGGTTATCCCGATAGTACGGAACGGGCCGCCCAAGCGCGCTCGTGTCCGGAGTCGACCTGCGGCGAGGTACGATCGCTCGGTTTACCATCCGCGTGGTACTGAGGTAGGTCGAGTTTGGCGAACACACCCTATCCTACGCGGGTGGCCGATTGGCACGATTGTGGTGAGTCGAAAGGGCCAACCGTGACTGGCTCCGGCAATAGTTCCCGAGGGTCACGACTGAATTGTCCGTCCGGTGGGCGACGTGCGCGATCCGAGTTACGTGGCCGTCCGCACGCCGGCGGGCGCGAATTCGCAACACTGGTGTACAGGAGTGTGATTCAAATCCACCTCGGTCTCCAAGCTAAATTCACGGGGAATCGGTTCAGGGGTGAGAGGAGCGACCCCCGATTCCTCCAAATTACGAGCAATTAAAATTAACCCTTACGAGAAATAAGATGGAGTCTCAAGGTGAGCGGGTGCCGGGTGGTTTAGAATGTGTATGTGTTTGAATGTAAAATCCATGGTCCAGGACAAAATCCCCGTGCAGGACATTCCCAGGAATATGCTTCAGCAATCCCTCCCCCAACCAAACCCAGAGCCCGAAATGGGTGCGGCAACGGCCGCGGTATATGACACCTCCCCTTCCCTCCTCCGAAACCCTCCCCCGATCCCTGCTGAAACGGCTCACCCGAGTGCATCCGACAGGGCCCAGCTATTCGCCATGTTGGCAGAAATACAAACAACTGCACAACAGTTGGGAAACGAAATAAGAGGCATGAACGAAAAAATGGATACGAATGCCCAACAGATGGAAAACAAATGGATGGAAACACAAACAGAATGAAAGAGATGCAGGGTGAGATGCAGCAAATGGGCCGAAGCCTGCAGGCGGGCATGAGGCAATAACGGGGGAGTTCGTAATGGCGACGCCACGTGTGGGAACGAACGAGCTGGGAGGGGGTGCAACGGTTTCCAGGCCCGCAATGGAGGCGGGTGAGGAGAAAATAATTCGGGGACGTGTTGGGCGAGACGCGTGGAGGTGACGGAAACTGTGACTGTGACGCAAAGGGAAAAACTAAATGGGGTGACTGCGACGTGTGAGACGAGACACGAGGTGACGGAGACGCAGGAGTTGAAAGAAATAACGGAGAAATTAAAGGAGGTAGAAGTGACGACAGAGATAATAAAGGAAATAAAAATGGAGAAGAGGGAAGCAACAGAGACAAAGAAGGAAGTAGAAGTATTGCCAGAGACACAGGAGATAGAGGGTGAATTGCACGGGGGTAAAAGACGCACACACACACACGGAGGTAGTGGAGGATAATGGGGGCGAGCTGGCAGAACTGTGTGGGGACCCGGTGCGAGCAGTTGGATGCCTCTCCAGGAACGAGGGGAGGGAGTTTGCCCCCTTCAAGCTGATCACGACCAGGTGGGGTTCGGTCGTGCTTTGCGAGGTCGAGGGGATGAGTGCTGCGAACGGTGTGCACGCCGAGCTTGGGGGGTATAGAGACCCGGACCCCTTGTGGGGACACGAATCCCCAGTGTGGTTGTCCCGGTGTGTGTGGTGCAAGGTGTGAGTGCGCCCCCGTGTGTGGAAGCGACCCCGTGTGTGAGTGGTGTGGTGGCAAGTGTGCCGAAGTGCGTGCCTCCCAGCACGCCGTGTGTGGAAGGAGCCACGTGTGCAAGGGGATGGATGGCACGAGTGAGTGAGCGCCGAGTGCAAGGGAGACAGCGTGTGTAAGGTCGCTGTGTGTGAGGAGATGACGGTGGGCATGCGGGAGCACGCAGCCGCTCTCCCGGTGTGAGCGTGATGGAGTGGAGTGTGAGCGTCGTAACACGCGGGAGTGCGTGTGTGAATGGCGAGGACGACGGCGACAAAGGACAAAAGCCGGGTAGCGGCCGTAGCGATTTTGAGGACCGTGCCGGGTTTGCACGGCGGCGAGCGCGAGGTCCGTGCTGTGCAACGCACGAGGCCGCCACGTGCTCGCTTGCGGGAGTGAAGCCCGGTCCGGAAACGCCAGCGGTGGATTTGCCGATCCCGGGACGGACAAAGTTTAGGCAGGATTTCAATTTGGACCGATGGGTTCTCCACGCGAGCGTGTGTTAGGCTCCAACGGGCAGAGCACATGTGTTCGCGTGGGGAGCCCCTCGGAGTGCGAGGTTTGCTTTTGGGGTGCGCAGGTGACGTATGCAGCACGTTGTGGTTGGAATCGGCAGGAGGGCGAATCCCTGCCGGATGGTACCGTCCAAGAGGGACGAGGTACGCGTGCAGCTGCATACGTCACGGGCAGGTGCAAAGTGCGTGAGCTGTGAGTTGCCGCGCTGGTGCTGCGCATATATTGGGGAAAAAAAAATTAATTACAAAAGCAAGCCTCGCTTTCGGGTGAACAGGATTTCCGGTAAGGGGTGGAAGACCCCCTTGCCAGGGACAGGATGGAACTAGTTAGGGGGAAGGGTTAGCTTAGCTAGACCACTTCATGGGCAGGGGTAAGTCCTCATGGAGTCCGTGGAATGGATTAGGTAGAGGGATTTAGGTGAGCTTTGGATGGGAAATAATAATGATTTTTGATATTTCGAAGACAGTGACTGACAGTGAATGTGTAGTGGGGACGTAGCTTAGCTACGTAGTGTTAAAAGGAACGTGCTGTAGTTTAAGGACGACGTGGGAGCACGAGTTAGTTAGGGAGTAGTGAGCAGGAATGGCAGGATTCAGCGATGTGTGTGTTGAAAAGTTGTGTGGAGATATGTTGAGTGAGTGAGGCCAGCGGGTCTGTGTGTATGGAGCGAATGTGGAATGCATGGTGCGATGAGTGATTGGGGGAGGAGTGACTCCCGCCCAAGGGACCCCGGGGTCAGTGTAGAGCGAGTTAGCTGGGTTAGACAAATTGACAAAATGGAGGTCGTTTTGCTGTTGGTGGAGTGTAGGCTCGATACCTATTTGGAGGGGTGCAGGAGCCCTGTTGACGGGCTGGGAGCGAGGCTGCGAAAGGTGAGTATCGCTGAGTGGGTACCCCGGGCACCGGGCTAGTCGGCCGTGGTAGGCCAAGGGCCCATGGGGGCCGGATAGCGTGTGGGCACGGGTGCGCCCGCAGGATGTGGGGGCCCGGTGCGCCGTTAGCGCGTGGGCAGTGTTGTGGGCACGGGTGACCTCGGAAAGGGGCCCGGGAGGCCAGCCTGCCACGTGAGCGTTTCAGGGGAGTCGCCAGGGAGGGCACTCCCCCGTGTTTAGGGAGCTGGTAGGCTCGGAGGCAGTGTAGTGCCCGGGGGTGCCATCGTCGGAGAATCGGCAGAGGGTCGTGCCTGCCAAGGGAGCCACGCGTCCCAGCCATGAGACCTGCAAGGGCACGAAAGAAAAATTGGGGGCGAGGCCAAAATTGCGAGGACACCAACACAGGCGACGGAATCTGGGTTGATAGAACCAATAGTTTAGCGAGAGGGCTTGTTGGAAGGCCCCGGGGTAGTTTAAAGGTTAATGGTTAGGGAGATTAGGAAGTTGTACCCCTCCGCACCATCCATCCCTTCGCTCTCGTTGTGGGCCCTGGACCCACTTTGGTAAGATCGCTGAACTCCGAGGAGGCCATCCTGAGCTTGAGTTGGGCTCGACACAGGGACGCTAGCCCTCCCTTATTCCCCTCGGGAAGGGAACGTAGGGGTTGGAGTAGGCTAGGAGACGATAGGTTAGCCGAACAAAGACGGTAAAGGGGTTAGGGGACGATTTTATAGTGGGGAAAAAAAAAAAATTAATTTGCGGCTAAATTGGTTTTTACAAATTTAAGGAGTGGGTAGGTACAGTGACAGGCAAAGGCATAGGTTGGGAGGGAGACCAGTAGCAGGTCGAGCCCGCCTTCCGAGTGGCCAGCACCACCGCACTCCCTCCACCAACCTCACTGAAAGGCAGAAGGCCGGCCCACTTCATCGGCTGGCTGTGTTTTGTTACGATGCCTGTACCGCCGGATCGTCAGCAGCTGTGTTACTGCAAGGCCTGTGCCGGCCGGATCGTCTGCTGGTGTTTTGCTTCAAGGCCTGTGCCGGCCAACTTCATCGGCTGGCTGTGTTTTTGCTTCAAGGCCTGTGCCGGTCGATCATCTGCGGCTGTTGCTACAGCGGCCTTGTTTTTGCCAGCCTTGCCTGCCTGCCTTTGCCATGCCATGCCTACTGCCCTCGTCCATTTGCCCCGTTCAATTTTGCTTTGCCCCCCTTGTTCATTGCCATGTGCCGAGGATCGTCGCAACAGCTTTGCAAGCTGCAAGAACTGTCCTGTTGGCACTACAACCGGGCCTCAGTGGCGGCCCGTGCGCCGGTTCACCGTGACTCTTGCCTTTTTTCCTGCAGAGTCCATTGATCCTGGGCCATCTTTTAGTGGTTAAAATTTATAAGTTAAGATGTACTGTAAATATGAGTGCGCCCCCGTGCATGTCTGTCTAGCACCGGCAATTTGTTTAAGTCTCTGTATGAGTGGGTTTGTTTACGTTAGTTACTCAGCCCTCAGGTTATTTATTTTGGGTACGAATACCATGAATGTCGCACTCAGGGATCCGTAGGTAAAACGTACTAGGGTAGAACTACACATGATGGCACACGAACATTGACGACTCGGGACGAGTCTGTAAAAAGGGGAGGGGTAGTGTTCGGCTGTGGAATTCGCATTACACCATGAAGGGCCCGTAGGTGAGATATCTCTAAGTACATGTGTAGTTAGCCCCAAACCCATTGTATAGAGGGAATTTATGTGATCCATTCGGGCTGCGACACTTTGAGTTAGAGTTTTTCTGTTCTATCTTTTTTAACCACCACGTCTCAACCGCCATCACACAACAACCACCACGCCAGCCATCGTCACCAACTGCAACCACGCTCCAACCCTCGGACAACAACACAACAATGCCAACAGCCAACGACCTTTTACCTTCACAACTCGCTCCCACATCATCGCATCACCGCCACTCCCAAACGGCCCATACCCATTCAACCCTCACCACCGAAAACCCTCACCACCTTCACCTCTCTCCTTCTACGGCCATTCTCCGCACCACCGTGAACACTGAGCGTCGGGCTGTCTCGGGCCCGTTCGGCGATTGGTGCCGAACGCACTGAGCCGCGAGCGCAAATAGCGGCCTTTCGAGGGAAAAATTCGATCAAGAACGCTACACGCCCACTTTTGCTCCGTCCAATTAGCGAGCGCGGGGCGGCTTGCCCCGCCTCCACGCGCGCGTGTGTGTTGAAATCATATTGCAAATTCTCGGATCAGGGGAGATTCACGCCCCCCGTTTCCTCGACCAATGGGCGAGCGTGGCTCCGCCCCCGAGGTCATCCTTGATCCGAATATTTGCATATTAGCTGCTCCTGCCGGCTATAAGAAGGCGAGCGCAAGGCGAATGAAGAAAGTTGGAGTCGTTGGCGAAGTCATCGGTGTGGCAAAGAGTTGGGTTCTGGGAGCGCTGAGAAGAGTTGCGGGAGAGGCAAAGGGAGCTCGGGTCCGAGGCCAGAAGGAGGGCGGCGACGAGGTCGCGGAGTGGAACGCTCGTCGGCGGGACCAAGCCAAGCCAGCCATTCTCCTCCCCCAGGGGCATCAACAATTCCCCCTTTCCCCCGCGCTGAGAAAGTGCAAAAAGGGGGCCCCGTTCCCACCCCACTCCAAGCGTCGTGCCAACGAAACCGCCAAGGAGCACGGGATCGGGGCACAGCTGCGCGGCCACAATTGCGGCTCGTCCGCAACGCGTCACGAGGACGCGGGTAGGACCCCCCGGTCTCGCTGGGCCTGGCCGCTCCTCTAGGTCCCACGCGCACATTTGGCCTACAGGCCTGTCTGCCTCCTTGTCTTTGAGGGTGGCTTCTTTTCCTTTGCTTTTGAGTAAATGTGTGTTGGCGCCGTCTGTAAAGTAGAACTGTATAAGTGTTGCCGTGGTCGCGTAGTCGGTAGTAACTCTGCGTCGTTGTTGCTTTTTGTTTGGTTGTATATTGTGCATTTTGATTACTGTATGGCTGTATATACGTGCTCTCCGTGTGCCGCGGAAATAAATGTTCTTGCTTGTTGAACTGTGCCCGTTTCGCTTTGTCTTTTCTCTATTGACCCTCCATCTTGCTTCACGTAAAGGTTCGTAGTGGGTGCAACGCCCGGTAAATAATCTGAACCGTCGAGGTCGACGATAACACCGCTCGGTTATCCCGATAGTACGGAACGGCCGCCCAAGCGGCTCGTGTCCGGAGTCGACCTGCGGCGAGTACGATCGCCCGGTTTACCATTCCGCGTGGGGTACTTAGGTAGGTCGAGTTTGTGCGAACAACGCTATCCTACGCGGGTGGCCGATTGGCACGATTGTGGTGAGGTCGAAAGGCCCACCCTGACTGGCTCCGCGGCGATAGTTCCCGGAGGGTTCACGACTGAATTGTCCGTCCGGTGGGCGACGTGCCGCGATCAGAGTTATGTGGCCGTCCGCACGCCGGCGACGCGAGGGCGCGGAATTCGCAAACAATATACATACAGTGGGGAGAACAAGTATTTGATACACTGCGATTTTGCAGGTTTCCACTTACAAAAGCACGTAGAGGTCTGTTAATTTTTTATTCATTAGGTACACTTCAACTGTGAAAGACAGAATCTAAACAAATCCTGAAATCACATTGTATGATTTTTAAATAATTAATTTGCATTTTATGCATGAAATAATATTTGATCACCTACCAACCAGAAGAATTTTCTGGCTCTCACAGACCTGTTAGTTTTGTCTTTTAAGAAGCCCTCCCTTCTCCACTCATTACCTGTATTAACTGCACCTGTTTTGAACTCATTATGTGCATAAAAGACAGCTGTTCCACACTCAATCAATCAGACTCCAACCTCTCCACAATGGGCAAGACCAGAGAGCTGTCTAAGGACATCAGGGACAAAATTGTGGACTTGCACAAGGCTGGGATGGGCCACAGGACAATAGGCAAGCAGCTTTGGTGAGAAGGCAACAACTGTTTGTGCAATTATTAGAAAATGGGAAGAAGTTCAAGAAACAGTCAATTTCCCTCGCCCGTCTGGGGCTCCATGCAAGATCTCACCTCGTGGAGCCTCAATGATCATGAGGAAAGGTGAGGGATCAGCCCAGAACTGCACGCAGGACCTGGTCAATGACCTGAAGAGAGCTGGGACCAACAGTATTCAAAGAAAACCATAAGTAAACACACTACGCCGTCATGGATTTAAATCCTGCAGCGCACGCAAGGTCCCTCTGCTCAAGCCAGCGCATGTCCAGGCCCGTCTGAAGTTTGCCAATGACCATCTGGATGATCCAGAGGAGGAATGGGAAAAGGTCATGTGGTCTGATGAGACCAAAATAGAGCTTTTTGGTTTAAACTCCACTCGCCGTGTGGAGGAAGAAGAAGGATGAGTACAACCCCAAGAACCACCATCCCAACCGTGAAGCATGGAGGTGGAAACATCATTCTTTGGGGATGCTTTTCTGCAAAGGGGACAGGACGACTGCACCGTATTGAGGGGAGATGGATGGGGCCATGTATCGCGAGATCTTGGCCAACAACTTCCTTCCCTCAACAAAAGCATTGAAGATGGGCGGTTGGCGGGTCTTCCAGCATGACAACGACCCGAAAACACAGCCAGGGCAACTAAGGGTGGTCTCGCAGTAAGAAGCATTCAAGGTTCCTGGAGTGGCCTAGCCATCTCCAGACCTGAACCCAATAGAAAATCTTTGAGGGAGCTGAAAGTCTGTGTTTTCCCAGCGACAGCCCCGAAACCTGAAGGATCTGGAGAGATCTGATTGGAGGAGTGGTGCCAAAATCCTGCTGCAGTCTGTGCCCAAACTTGTTAAGAACTACAGGAAACGTTCTGACCTCTGCTAATTGCAAACAAAGTTTCTGTACCAATATTTAAGTTCTGTTTTTCTGATGTATCAAAATACTTATTCATGCATAAAATGCAAATTAATTATTTTAAAAATCAGTACAATGTGATTTTCAGGATTTTGTTTAGATTCCGTCTTTCACAGTTTTGAAAGTGTTATCTATTGATTAAAATTTACAGACCTCTACGTGCTTTGTAATGGGGGAAAACCTGCAAAATCCGCAGTGTAACAAATACTTGTTCTCCCCACTGTATGCCGGGCCCTGAGAAACATCCCCAAAGCATTATGCTTCCCCCTCCATGCTCCCCTGACGGCGGGACTGTGTTTCTTAGGGTTGTATGCTTCACCTTTTTTTCGCCAAATGAAAGCAACATCTTATGTGCCCGGCAAAAGCTCCATTTTCGTCTCATTCGCCAACAGAACTGAGGACCAAAGCTTGATCTTTGTCCAGGTTGAGCTTTTGCAAAGGCTTAGACGAGCCTTTCTTGGGCCTGGGATGGGGGAGTGGAGTCTTTCTTGCAGCGTCCATGGAGACCCCTCTTGTTGCGTGCAACATCGCCGGAGTGGTCTGCATCTGATTAACTTGGTCCCAGACTCGCCAAGGTTGTTCAGGGAGCCTGAATAGTTGACCGTGGATTTGTTGTTGGCCTCTCACCATGTACTTTTCTTTGCAGACGACGGCGCCACCTTTGGCTTTCCGACACGTCATTCAATGTTATTTTTACAGTTTTGGAACTCCTGTACTTCCTAATTTATGCTTTGTATTTGGTAGCAACTGGCACTCGGAACTGCTTCTAAATAGCTTTGTAGCCTTTCCCCTCCTTGTGAGCATTCACAATGCCCAACCGAAGGTCCTCAAGACTTATTCTTTCTTCGCCATGCTGACAATGACCTGAGAATGATTGTATCAGCTCCCTTAATTTATAGTCTAAAAAGCAGGTGTTGTTCTATAAATTACCTCACTGGCATTCAATCGACACAGTGCAATAAGGCATCAATTATATGCACACATCTTGAAATAATTGCTAACATTAGAAAGAATCTTTAGAAATATTCAAAAGCATGTGCATTATTCACAAAACATTTGGCCTCAATTCTTAGACTTGTATGGGGTTATGAATAATTTTGGACAGGCTATAAAAACAGAAATCTTAACATTTCTTATTTATGTTATGCTAATAATGTTGAGGCCAAAAAATATATTGTTGGATTTGTTACATGTCAACTAAATGTCTTGGGTGAAGTGAAAGTTCCACCACTCCAGCTCTGTAGGTATTGAGATAAATGCAAAACTCTCAGATTTTTCATGGGGTATGAATAATTTTTGGGGCATAATTGTGATATTATATATATATATAATATATTATATATATATATATATATATATTATATATATATTTATATGTTACCGGGCGTCAGTGTGCGTGCGCCTGTATTCGGAGGCTTGGGTTGGAGGATCGCTTTGATGACGGGATCTCTGCGCGGGCCGCGCTATGAGGAGGGTGAAGGCAGCCCGGAATCATGGCGAAACCCATCCTGTATACCCTTGTGTCGTAAGAGGCGACCAGGGTATTGCGTCAGAAGGGCATTCCGGCGTAAAACCTATGCCAAATCAGTTTGCGGATCATAATGATATTCCGCTGTGGCACCCTAAACGGAGCAGGCCGAAAGACGAACAACAACAATATATATATATATATATACATATATATATATATATTATATAATATAATATATATATATATATATTATAGTCGAAATTTACAACATATATACAGTCGAAATTAAAACACAATTTTATTTTTTAGTGAAGCTTTTATGTTGTTAAAACATTTCGCTCTGTTCCTAAAATAGTATCACACAACTGTGACAGGTGCTCGTTTTATTTATTTGTTAAATTATAACATCGATGCAATGATTACTGTATTTATCAATAATCAAACGCTATTAAATCACCTTTCTTTCATCGATGCGAGAGGAGATTGTAGCAGCCACTAACAACACCGATGGCCGTCAGACCAAGCACAAGGCTAAAAACGAACGCTTCTTCCGCTATCTTGGATGTGTGTTAAATTCAACAGATTCAGTTACAGTAACATGCTGTGGTAAGGTTGTAGCCGAGGAGCAATAGGCTATACCATATAGGCGAGTGTCTAGGTTTTGTTGTAAGTACATGATGTTCGCACATGATGTTCAAAATCTATGATGTTCACACAATGACGACGTCGCTTAGGCCCAAGTCACATTTGCTCTACGGCGAGGATACGGGTGCCGTACGCCCTCTGAATTTTGGACAGAAACATGCGGTTGGCCGCAGAGTTTCTGCATGGGGCCTAGGGTGGCCCTCGCCGTTTGGCTATATTACAGGCCCGTAGGGGTCGCCGGTGGAATTATAGCGCGGAGTTATAACTTTTTTTCATTTCTACGTTCGCCCCGTAGCAATTCGACAAGCCGAAACAAAAAGAACTTTGGTAAAAATAAATAAAAAAATAAAAAAACCCACTCGTTAACCGTCCGTCTGGCCGCACGTTTCGCCTTAGGGCCCCCTGCGGTTCCCCTGCGGTCGCCTTGCGGGCACCTTGCGTGTCTGCCTGAAAATTCTATTGCCGCCGCAGGAACGCCTAAGTCACCGTTGCGAACATTCAAATCAAAGCACCGTACGGCACCCCCACTTTTTCGGTCTCCACAGATTTCGTATAATACGCCATGCGGCTCCCGAAAAAATAAAACATTGACTTGCTACATTGTGTGAACCGTGGAAATACTGCGTGCCGCCCTATAATTGCTGTGGGCCGTAGATTTTGTAGACCTTCCGGCCGCCGTGGCAAATGTAACTTAGCCTTAACGACGCATTTCTCAGAATTAAAGAGTGTGGTGGGCCGTTGCGGGGCGTATTTTAGGGCTTAACTATAAAAATAAAAAGGCATTTTAGGCATTTTTTTGGAGAGGCAATCCATTTCATCGCGGATTTTTTCAACTTATCGATGAGAGTGGGGGGGGGGGGGGGGTTGGAACGTAACCCCGCCGAGTAAACGGGGGACGACTGGTTATTATGTAATACATATATAATTAACCTCATGCGTTCAATCCCCCTCATGTTTTCCTGGAGTAATAATTTGCGATCCCCGGTAACGACAGTATTAATGTTAAATATTATTGACATTTAACAATATTATAACGCGTGCAGGGTCGACCAGTCACATCCTGCCGAGAAAAAGATGTTCCTGTGTACTAGGTGTATGTTCACGGTGGGATTTTTCTAAGGCCACGACTTGGCAAACGCCCTGCACTTGATTCTGCAAAGGAAACGAATGGAGAGAATCCGGGACGCCCAGGGAAATGTAAGGGTGATATTTGAGAAAAAGTCCGCCTATTGCAGATTGTCATACCATCAAACCGACCAGACTCAGAACTTCATTCGGCAACCTCAAACATCCTGCCAACCGAACAGCATGAGTCGATCTCCGGCCAAGATAATCCATAACTGAAGACAGAAGTCGATTCGCACTCAAACCACTACTGCAAACACATGACAGACAGTCTGTTCCGCACCACAATCAGCCAACGACATGACCGTCGTCTGACCGTCAATCTCAACACCAGACAGTCGTATCTCCCCTCAAACTCCTCACCGACAGACGACGATGATTTTGGAGATGTCATCATGGAGGATTTTCACTAGCGGGGGTTTGGACTACCCAGAAGGGTACTAAAATAATATTTAAGACACAATTCAATTTTGAATTTACACATAACCGCGGGAGTACGAGATCTCTATAGCAAACCATGATCACTGCAGTGTTAGGTTTCGGCAGAGGTTTTTGGCAAACTTTTGAAGTTCACGTGACGCGAAAGAAAGAGCGAATATCGAAATCCGGTCCCGATCCAAATCTAGATATGTCCAAATTCATATGCCACAATCAAATTCGAAAGATAACTTAAGAAATGTAGGAGGAGATAGATTTTGAAAAATCAGTACATTTGCACTACATGAAGCAGTTTTCGCAAAATTCCAAAGTCCACGTGACGTGTCGTATTCGAAGATATCGGTATTCTATTCGAATGGACATGAAAAGACAAGTCACTGTGCTATTGCAATGACACCATTCACTAAACTTTTTACCATGCCCAGTAGAGAATATATAGCCTCCTGAAGGTAGGGCCAGATTTTTATGCAAACTTTGAAGTCACGTGACGCGGCGAAAACAGAAAGCGAAATTCGAAAATCCGTCCCGACAAATTTAGTATTGTCCCTTAATTTCATATGCCACAATTCAAATTCAGATAACTTAAGAAATGTAGGAGGAGATAGATTTTGAAAATCGTCATTTTTGCAACACAATGAAGCAGTTTCGCAAATTTCATAATCACCGTGACGTTGTACGTATTCGAAAATATCGGTATTCTTTCGAAGGACATGAAAGACAAGGGTCAGCTGCTTAATTGCAATGACACCATTCACTAACTTTTACCATGCCCAGTAGATGAATATATAGCCTCCTGAGTAGGGCAGTTTTTGCAAACTTTGAAGTCACGTTACGTGAAACGAAAGCGAAAATTCGAAAAATCTGTCCGACCAAATTTAGATATGTCCCATACATTTCATATTTGCCACAATCAAATTCAAGATCGCGCTTGAGAAATTTAGAGGAGATAGATTTGAAAATCGTCATTTTCACATTTTTGCCAACTTTAAGTCACGTGACACGCAAACGCAAAGCGATATTTCGGAAAATCCGGCCCGATCAACAAATTTAGAATATTGTCCCATAGATTCATATTCTACAATCAAATTTCAAGATCGCCTTGAGAATAGCGCGAGGAAGATAGAATTTGAAATCGTCATTTTCGCAACTTCAAAGGGCCTCGTGACCTTGACTTGACCTTTCGGTGAACTTGGAAAAGTCATACCATCGTGTACATCTCATCGACCTTCTATCAGGATCACTAATTTGACCAGATCTCCCGCCTTCAACTTCATTCTGTGAACGGACGGACGGACGATCGAGGACATCGCACACCCATATTTATTAGCGTCATGCTCGAAGAGATGACCTAAAAAGCTGATGCATTTACATGAATCAATGTAAAGTATATTACATAAACCAACATCAACGCGAGAGCAAGGTCGACTATCACGTCATTTTCGCAAATCCCCACATTTCCCCCCAAAAGCAAAGTTGAAAGATGTCGAAAAGTTCCACCAGGATTCGTCCCAATATCAAATTTTTGGCGTTAAAAAAAACATCCCCTGTTCTTGACTAACCCCTGTCACCTTAGTCCCCACCCCCTGGGAAATAAATCAGGGGAACAAATCCAAAACGATTGTACATATTTCATTGGCATTTCCTGATATTGATTTGCATTATACAAAGTTTCATTATCAAAATATATTCAAAAAGGTGCCCGTAATTGCCCATAGGTTTGGTACTTGAGACCTTTGGACCCCCCGCCTAGTGGGCAGGGCCCACCTGACACTGTTATCACACCTTTGGCCACGTTGATGACCATTAATACCAAAACAAGTTTGGTTGAATTTCTGACCCCACATTAAAAGGGATTTAGCGATGACGGACAGGCAGACGAACGGATAAGCAGATGGAGAAGCTGATTACAATATCCTCAATTTTTTTTTTAAGGTATGGGGGGAGGGATAATGAGCCCTGGTCGCAGTGTGTTGGGGGGGGGGGAGGAACACACCAACCTTTGGGGGAGAGTGGAAGAGATATGAACAGAAAAAGCAAAGCCTATTTGTCAGAAAGTCTGGTATGTCGTTGACATGATATTTGCCCACAATTGGGTATGGCATGACAGTGAAAAGATTGAAGTGATAACGTATAATCCAAACTTTAAAACAATCCAATGATTCAAAATGTTGCGAAGTAATATAAAGCACTTACCATTACAGAAAAACACTGCCTAAAAAAGTATTATTATTAGCCACGAATTCCCATTAAAAACATGATGGAAGGCAGGGGGAAAAAAAAAAAGTCCACAAATCTCCCAGTTTCTAGTTTAAGACACAAATTTCTCTCATTTCTTATGTCTGCTTATTCAGAAAAGCAAATTAAAAAAGATTTGTTGTATTTTGGGTTCAAATACAAGGTATTGGAGGAGAAGAAAGGAAAAAAACAAACAGAAGACAAATAATCAAGATCAATAACCATATATGAAGAATTATTATGCAAAATAAAAACAAAAGGAACTTAACAAAGACCAAAATGAGGTGTAAATTTGTTCACACCTGAATGTTCCCTTCTCTGAACGTGTGTACAAAATGTGCCGCGAGATGATCCACAGCAATCTGCCATTTAAGTGTATCTTGCAGCAACAAAAGAGGAAGTATGGCTTACTGGAGCTAGGAACAACTACGGATGGTATGAAACACAGCAAAATTGAAACGCCAGGACCTAAAGGACGGTATTTTTGTTGGCCAAAATTAAAACAAAACAAAGACTTCCGACATCATTTAGTCTGGCTATCTGAATGGGAACAACTTTAAAGCTTGACTATCCATTTGTTTACCTCACACGATATGAAAGGCAATACAGGGTGTCCATAAAATCTTGTGCAAATTTGGAACTTTTATTTGACGTTTTGATGTATACAGGATAGAAACAACTATAAATTGGTGCAATTGAAAGCATACTTCAAGTTTTTTTGTTATTGGCTAATGTTTATTTTGCTATTGTTAAATCCACAATCCCGATGGGTTTCTTGACGAGTTCACAAATATTTCTAATGAAGAAATTCTGCATCACGTGGGTAAAGCCAACCACCACAATTTAATGCCAGTAGGTTCCCGACGATGCGATAACCCTTTCACACATCACCTTGCACCAGCAAGACTAGGCTCCCTGCCAATTATAGTTTTTGAATATGCTGAGGCCCTTCATTGAACGATGTCTTCTAGACAAGTGGATCGGTTATAGACATGGACCAATTGCATTGGCCACCTTGTTTGTTGCCCTTTCCCCATTGGACTACATTTTATGGGGCTAATGTAACTGTCAGATTAATATTCAATTTTAAAAACCACTTCTTTGGATGTACTTAGGCTATGATCAACGATTGCAATTCATGAAATTACTCAGCAGGAACCGGGAGAATGTTTTCAAAGGTTGTTGAACAATTGTACTGTGTTACAAACAATGGCGGTATGTAGAGCCTGAAAATTGATTCTGTATTGGAGTAAAAACTTTCATGCATCTGCTTTCAGGCACCATTATAGTTTGTGCTAATCATTGCATACATCAAAGTTATGGAAAGTCCAAAGTATGCAGAACGACTTCTGACATCCCTTATCGGGTGTTGAAATAAAAACACAACGCTCTTAAAAGAAACACAAACAAACTCCTCAAAAATATCTGAACTGTCATTTCACAGCTTGGACACAAAGCCCCGATTCACAACCGCCGATTTGTATATACACATCTTACCGCCATAATATAAAAGCGCTCCTGTCTCGGTGTGCGTCCTGCCTGCCAGTGTCCATCAACAATTGTCCTTATAGCAGAGATACTTTACCAATCAACAATAACCAGTAACCCCAATCCTGCCAACAGTACCAAATATAGTCAAGTAAGGGTGGAGGATGAATGGGCCATGATTTCCCAATTTTACATTTAAACAAAAACATCATATGACCTATGACCATCATAGTTTTTTATTAAAACATTCTACATGGAGTAGTTCATATGGGTTACATAAACCCAAATTCTGAAGCCATGTGGCCAAAAAGTTTTGTGGCCTGATGAAACCGAAGATGAAACTTTTGGCCTAATGCAAAATGTTACGTTTGGCCGGCGAACGCATCAGCACATCACCCAAGGAACCAACCCATCCCTACTGTGAAGCATGGTGGTCGCAGCATCATGTTATGGGTTATGTTTCTCATCAGCAGGGACTCGAGGCACTTGTCCAGGCACAGGAGGGAAAATGGATGGAGCAAAATACATGAAAAAATCCCGGAGGAAAACTGCTGCCCTCTGCAAGAAAGCTGGAATTGGGACGGAAGTTCACCTTTCAACAGACAACCGACCCGAACACCACAGCCAAAGCTAAAGCGGAGATGGCTGAGAAACCAAAAAGATAAATGTCCTTGAATGGCCCAGTCAGAGCCCCAAATCTCTCCTT
>CM068952.1:123780283-123798208 GCA_035128595.1 Eptatretus atami | reverse complement strand
GGTCGATATCACGTCATCGCAAATCCCCACATTTCCCCCCAAAAGCAAAGTTGAAAGATGTCGAAAAGTTCCACCAGGATTGTCCCAATATCAAATTTTTGGGTTAAAAAACATTTCCCCTGTTTTGACTAACCCCTGTCACCTTAAGTCCCCACCCCCTGGGAAATAAATCAGGGGAACAAATCCAAACGATTGTTACATATTTCATGCATTTCCTGATATTGATTGCATATACAAAGTTTCATTATCAAAATATATTCAAAAAGGTGCCCGTAATTGCATAGTTTGGTACTTGACCTTTGGACCCCGCCCTAGTGGGCAGGGCCCAACCTGACACTGTTATCACACCTTTTGGCCACGTGATGACCATAATTACCAAGTTTGGTGAATTTCTGCCCCACCATTAAAGAGGATTATAGCGTGACGGACAGGCAGACGGCACGGTATAAGCAGATGGAGAGCTGATTACAATATCCCTCAATTTTTTTTTAAGGTATGGGGATAATGAGCCCTGGTCGCCAGTTGGTGGTTGGGGGGGGGGAGGAAACACACCAACTTTGGAGGGAGAGTGGAAGAGAATGAAACAGAAAAAGCAAAGCCTATTTGTCAGAAGTCTGGTATGTCCGTTGACATGATATTTGCACAATGGTATTTGCATGACAGTTGAAAAGATTGAAGTGATAACGTATATCCAAACTTTAAACAATCCAATGATCAAAAATGTGAAGTAATTATAAAGCACTTACCATACAGAAAAACACTGCCTAAAAAGTATTATTATAGGCCACCGAATTTCCATAAAAACATGATGGAATGCAGGGGAAAAAAAAAAAGTCCACAAATCTCCAGTTTCTAGTACAGACACAAATTTCTCTCATTCTTATGTCTGCTATTCAGAAAAGATAAAAAAGATTTGTTTGTATTTTGGTCAAATACAAGGTATTGGAGAGAAGAAAGAAAAAAACAAAACAGAAGACAAATATCAAGATCAATAACCATATATGAAGAATTATTATGCAAAATAAAAACAAAAGGAACTTAACAAAGACCAAATGAGGATGTAATTTGTCACACCTGAATGGTTCCCTTCTCTGAACGTGTGTACAAAATGTGCCGCGAGTGATCCACAGCAATCTGCATAAGTGGATCTGCAGCAACAAAGAGAATATGGCTTACTGGAGCTAGAACAACTACGGATGGATGAACACAGCAAAATGAACGCCAGACTAAAGGAACGGTATTTTTGTGGCAAAATTAAAACAAAACAAAGACTCCGACATCATTTAGTGCTATTCTGAATGGGACAACTTTAAAGGCTTGACTATCCATTTGTTTACCTCACACGATGAAGAGCAATACAGGGTGTCCATAAAGTCCTTGTGCAAATTTGAACTTTTATGACGTTTGATGTATACAGGATAGAAACAAACTATAAATGGTGCATGAAAGCATACTTCAAGTTTTTGTTATTGGCAATGTTATTGCTATTGTTAAATCCACAATCCCGATGGGTTTCTTGACGAGTTCACATTTTCTAATGAAGAAATTTCTGCATCAGTGGTAAAGCCAACCACCACAATTAATGCATTAGGTTCCCGAACGATGACGATTAACCCTTTCACACATCACCTTGCACCAGCAAGACTAGGCTCCCTGCCAATATAGTTTGAATATGCGAGGCCTCTTGAACGATGTCTTCCTAGACAAGTGGATCGGTAGACATGGACCAATTGCTTGGCCACCTTGTTTGTCTGCCCTTTCCCCATTGGACTACATTTTATGGGGCTATGTAAAACTGTCGTTTATTCATAAAAACCACCTTCTTTGGATGTACTTAGGGCTATGATCACGAATGCAATTCATGAAATTACTCAGCAGGAACCGGAGAATGTTTTCAAAGGTTGGTTGAACAATGTACTGTGTTACAAACAATGGCGGTTATGTAGAAGCCTGAAAATTTGATCTGTATTGAGTAAAAACTTCATGCATCCTGCTTTCAGGCACCATTTATAGTTTGTTGCTATCATGTGTACATCAAAAGTTATGAAAGTTCAAAGTTGCAGAACGACTTTCTGGACATCCCTTATCGGTGTTGGAAATAAAACACACGCTCTTAAAGAAACACAAACAAACTCCTCAAAAATTCTGAACTGTCATTTCACAGTTGGACACAAAGCCCGATTCACAACCGCGATTTGTATATACATCTACCGCATAATATAAAAGCAGCTCGGTCTCGGTGTGCGTCCTGCCTGCCAGTGTCCATCAACAATTGTCCTATAGCAGATACTACCAATCAACCAATAACAGTAACCCCAATCTGCAAACAGTACAATATAGTCAAGTAAGGTGAGGATGAATGGGCCAGATTCAATTTACATTTAAACAAAAACATCATATGACCTATGACATCATAGTTTTTATTAAAACATTCTACATGAGTAGTCATATGGGTTACATAACCCACAATTCTGAAGCCATGTGGCAAAAAGTTTTGTGGCCTGATGAAACCGAGATGGAACTTTTTGGCCTAAATGCAAAATGTTACGTTTGGCGCAAACGCAATACAGCACATCACCCAAGGAACACCATCCCTACTGTGAAGCATGGTGGTGGCAGCATCATGTTATGGGTATGTTTCTCATCAGCAGGGACTCGGGCACTTGTCAGGACAGGAGGGAAAATGGATGGAGCAAAATACAGAAAAATCCCAGAGGAAAACCTGCTGCCCTCTGCAAGAAAGCTGAAATTGGGACGGAAGTTCACCTTTCAACAAGACAACGACCCGAAGCACACAGCCAAAGCTAAACTGGAGTGGCTGAGAAACAAAAAGATAAATGTCCTTGAATGGCCCAGTCAGAGCCCCAACCAAAATCCAATCAAAAATCTGTGGTATGACTTGAAGATTGCTGTCCATCAATGCCCCCCATGCAACTTGATTTAGCTTGAACAGTTTTATACAGAAGAATGGGCAAATATTGCCAAATCAAGGTGTGCAAAGTTTGTCGAGACCTATCCAACACTCACAGCTATAATTTCTGTCAAAGGTGCTTCCGATTATCTCTCATTATGAGCCTTTTCTTGTTTTTCGCGCAATGTTAATTGTAGTAATCAGACCAGGATATGGGAACGATGCGAAGTTTAATAATGAATCGTCATTGAACAGGAAATGAACAGGACCAGTGTACGGAAGAAATCATTGCAGATTTACCAACGTTTTCACGAGACACCCAAGACCGAACACTCCAGTTAAATCATGGCTCATGGAACAAATCAAAAAGAAGGGATTTATGGTGGAGCAGGTTTTTAGCGCCAAAGAGATGGGATTATTTTCAAAGAGAATACCATCTTGTACCTGCCTGCCCAAGCAGGGAAGATCTGCTCTAGATCAAGGTGGCTAAGGATCGTTTTACCCTTCTTCTTTGTGGCAATGCAGCATAGCATGTGCCTCCGTTGTGCTCCCGATGATCTAACAGCCAGAGCAAGTTCTACATCCAAATCTTTCTCACCTCCACCTTCCCCCTAAAGCAGCATCGTCATCTCCAAGCTGTCTTGTGTTTTCTATTTTCGGCAGAGAACAGTACGAACGAGTACGTAATATATTTACCCTCACCCATCTTGCTGTTTCTGAATAAATTTTTGAATAAAATAAAAAGTAAAACTTGTGTTTTTGTTTAATTTACACTGTATTCATTGTATTTACATGCTTATTTCAATTGTAATGTGTTTATTTCTGGCTGCTGTCGATCTTCCTCGAAGTCCTGGAACCAAAGCCCCCACTTCTCATTGGTCCTTGGTTTCCATGATCGCAGTTTCAACTATCGTGGCATTTTCCAGGAACCTAACCCCCCGCCATATTGGAAGGTTTACTGTACGATATTTCTGTCTCTACTTAGTTAATCGATCGGGGTTTTCACTAATGCACTCTCTGAAACCTCATGCTAACATGTTTAAGAGCAATTTTGAATGAATAAACAAGGTATTCAGCAAACATGTTTGGCATTTTGAAGAGAAACTTGTAATTTTGTACTGGGTTGGCCACAAACCCAGCCCAGCCCAGTTTGTATTGACTTTAATCAATGAAAAAAGCCTGTCAACAAAATAAAACGTCCAATTTTCTCCGGATTTTCTGCATACGAATCGAGAGGGAGCACAAGCAATGGCTAAAAATTCCACCAACAACCGCCAAGGACATAAAATTAGAGCAAAGTTACCTCGGGTAAATCTGCCGGTTTTTTATTTATTTTATCGGCCATCGTTTTTTTTTCTGTATAATGTGTTTTTCGTTATTTGGATGTCCATACAAAAGAGGTTCCACTGCACTGTATCAGCAAAGTCATGGAATTCATCATGGCTGCTGATGTAGTCTTTCATCTTTTAAAACAGTGCGATCTTTAATCATCGGTTTGGATTAAGTCCGAGTCACACAATTTCAGGCATGCTGTTACTCCTCTATCAGCATTGGTTTGAGGCCCTAAATCTCAGAGGTCAAAATCATCCACCTGTACATATCAATCGAGCATTTAACAAAGTCTGGCATCCTGCCTTACTTGCCAAACTCTCTGCCTCTGGCATACTCAAGTTTCTTCTCAAGTGCATGTGGAACGAGAGGAAAATGTATTAAAAAGTAAATAATACTCGACATGTTAACACATATTGTTGCTGTTTAACTGTTGGTGGTTGTTATCTGGGCTGCAAATCATATTGTGAATCCGTTCCCATGTCTTCTTATCCTTATTTACTTCGGCCTGTTGCATCGATTTTGATTTTGTGTTTTTCTTGGCTTTGGATAAGCAGCACGCTTGTTATTCATCGACCTGATACATTCCTGCACCAATGACCCAAGGTCCAAAGCACGAAGGTGAGCACGCAGTATGCTCAAACTCCAAGCCAAGTGGGTCTCTGTGTCTCTCCTTACAGGAGATCGTTCCTCCTCCCTCTCCTATATTGGCTTGTGGCTCCTGACATCATGCCTTTAAAACTACCCATATGCAGAATAAAGGTGACTCCAAAAAACGAAATCTCTCTTACAGAGAGAGAAAGGGGAATGACATGTAGAGAGGGGGAGAGGGAGAGATGTACCAAAATGTAGAGAGGGGGAGAGGGAGAGATGTGCGCTGGCAAATGTATGGAAAGGAAATGACAGAGAAAATATAGATGGAGTGATGGAAATACCAACTTATGCTGGATGTTGATGTCGATCCTGTGAACGTGTATGAACAGGGACAGTATTCAAGAGAAAAGTATCGAACAGTCTTGGTTACCAGCTGGGTTAGGATCAAGATCAGCAATGATCCAAAGTTACTTTCTTTTTGTTTTTTCCACTTTCACTCACCTTCCTCTGAGAAGCTGAACTGTAGCACAGCTGGAATGAAGAGAGAGAGGGCACTCCGCGAATGGTTAATTTTACGGCAGCACTGACTAAACCAGCCAGCCTCCGCCTGCCATTCCAGCCAAAAAACATCAGCACATGTCAGAGTAAGAATTCCCTTTTTCAGATATTAAAGGTCGTCTTAGGTAAGTGAAAATTTCACCATTTGACAGGAAATGACATGATGAGATGCAAGAGTAGTTTTACATCAATTAAAAGAACATGAAGACTCAAGGTTCAAATCAGCACATATCCATATCAAATGTGCAGGCAACATCTTGCGTTAAAATACAAAACTGCAACAATGAATACACTGCCTCCAACTACCATAAAATTAAATTTGTAATCACAAAATTGTCTCCTTCAATTACGTTTTAAAAGAGATTGCAAATATCTTGACCTTTGCTTGATCACAACAGCAAATAAGGGTGTTTGCATAACATTTATGCCAGAAAAAAATTTCAGCCTCAGCGTTATTGCCAAAGAGATTTGCTTACCTGATAAGCAACCTCATACAAACAGCCATCCTGCCCAGCAAGGAACAAACGACCAGTGCCCGTGCCTTCCACCACTTGGAAGAACGTGTTGTCCGTAGGAAGGCAGAACAGTGGCTCTGGGAGAAGGCTCAGGGCCTCTGTGACATAAGATCCTGGAGCAGAAGCCCCTTTTGCAACAAGTTGCAGGTTGGAGAATACAAGATGATACGATAATTAAGGTTATTTATGTAGCAGAAAGAAAAACAACACGAGGAAAATTGGCATGCACACATGCACACAAGTACAGTGCACGCAAGCCCAGCACGCACACAAGTAAGCCCAGGACACATGCACGCAAGCAAGCCCAGCACACACACACACACACAAAAGCCCAGAACACATGCACGCAAGCAAGCCCAGCATACACACGCATGCACGTGCACACAACAAAATTACACATGTGTAAATGCAAAAAATAAAATTCAAACATCATGGAAATTCCGTGCAGCAGGGCCGCCCTGAACGGGGGGTTCCTCATCGCGGTTTCGCTTAACCGTGGTTGAATTATTGTGGTAAAATGTGCCGATTGCAGAATGGGTCCCTTGCTCTATCGCAGTCTGGCACGAAGGAATACACAACCCCGCATCGCCGTCTCACCTCAGCCCCACACTGCCCTCCATTGGACTCAGTTGCTCTTTCAATATTGTACTGCACAGACTGTTATCACATGATATCGCATGATTTCGTTTGTTAGTGTGTGATATTGCGTGATTAAGTTTTAGCTAGTCTTTTAATTAAACTGTGGGGTGTTCGTGACAGTAAATAGGTATGAAGAAGAAGAAGAAGAACATGTGGGGTTTTAGTGAAATAAGGAAAATGAAACATAAAATGTTATTAAAAGCTTTTAAAATAAAGTAAGAAGCAAATTAATTAAATTATGAGGAATGTTGGTTCAATTGGGAGGTAATGAGAAAGGAAGAAATAAAGAATGAACCAAGGAAGGAAATAAGGCAGAACGAGTTCTACATTTATTTTTTTTTGAGCGAAAATATTTGTTTGTTTGTTTGTTTTGAAGCGAGGAGGGGGAAATAAGATAAAGTTGAGGAGCATGAAAGATAACACTTGGGATAAAACAGAATGAGGCACATATCGTGAGAGGTTCTCGCTAGTCTTCATGGAGAGGTGCTTGAAATTCAAGCGTGAGATGGACGCTGTCAAGGCACTTTATACGGAGGTCTCCAAGGACATGCAGTAAAAGGCAAGGCAGACAAAGATCACCTCCTTCTTCATAAAGTCTGATGACCCCAAAGACCCGAGGGCAGGGATGTCGACGTCATCTCAATAACCTCCAATGCCCTCCATAATCATCAAAAGTAAGTACTGTACAATTTTAAGTGTTTTTCATTTTCCCGAGTTCAGGCAAAAAAGTCGATAAATTTGAAAGTTGGTTCCCCCAACCCTATTTTCCCCATAATGTCTTAACTTTGCGCATCATGGTTTTGCCCAAGGCGGGGTTTTTCAAGAACGTAACCCCCACGAACGGGGAGGGTCTGCTGTAAACATTTTGACTGATTTTAGAAATACAGTTTTGGTGGTGAATTCAAAACAGTTAAAACTAATGTAGACAAATCAACTACAGCATAACATTTTAAAATTCATTTTAGTCAGCAACATATTAAGTCATTTTAAAAGTGTTTTCCAATACTGAGACCTCTGCTATTTTAGTTACCATTCCTAAGGTGATGCTATTGCACCAAATGATGCTTGTCTGTGCTATAACAAAAAGCAGTGCGCAGTTGTAAAAGTTTGCACAAACTGCATATTTTTATTGCCTTCTTCATTGGAATGCTTTATTGTCATGCTGTGGGTTGTTGGAATGTCTTATCATCTGGGGGAAAAAGAAAAAAAAACTTTTACAGCTTTCCCAAAAACGACGCTAAAAGTGTAAAGAAATGAGATTGTGCAGGTTAAGTGAATAAATCGTTGGCCAAACCAAGGTTAGTGTTTTTCTTGGATCATTTTGCTTGAAATTACTTTGAAAAGGATCTTGTTTTCCTAAAGGATTGATCATACAGAACTAGAAGGTAGAATTTGATGTGAATGGGTCAACTGATACGCCTCCATTCACATTAGATGTCAAACCACTGTTACGTTTGATCTCAATTAAAGGTCACATGAAAAAAAAAAGGCCCAATGGTCGAGAGAGAGAGGAGAGGGAGAGAGGAGAGAGGAAAGAGAGGAGAGAGGAGAGAGGAGAGAGGAGAGGAGGAGAGAGGAGAAGAGGTCATCGTCAGATGCTTTTAACTCGAGTTATGATCTGCAAAGTGATTTTCAAAGGCCACGTATGACCTTGGACCCTTCACCTGTTCAATCTGAAATTGCATTGGTTCATAGTTATGCCAAGTTTGGTAGAAATCCCTTCAGTGGTTATGCCTGGTGTTGGCTTAACGGCTAGGGTGGCAGGCTTGGGATCCGAAGGTCCTGAGTTCAAACTCGCTCATCCATTGAATTAATACCAGGGAGGGTCGACTCAGCCTTCCAAAGTCGGCAAAATGAGTACCAGCTTGCTGGGATGATTGAGCCATTTGAGTAACCTAAATCAGAGTGGTGACACCGATCAGTGATTTGCCCACAATAGTCCCAGAACTGCTTCAGCAGCACTGACGCTGTGTTCAGAGTATGGTCCCAATGCACTCTTCAGTGGTTCACAAGTTATCAACGGTAATAAGAATTGATCACGGACAGATCTGCAGATCGTTTTTTGGGGGGGCGGGGGGCCTTTTTGCAAGTTTCCAGCGATCTGTCAGCCATTCTGGAGAAGAATATTTTTAAAGGTTTATTCTTGAAAAACAAATCATAGCTGCTAGAACACCAGACCTAGTGACTATGCTAGTAGCGTCTTCAAGGAGTGGATACATTGAGATAATGGCTGGATTGCAGTAATCTGAGATGGTACAGATAGTGTGACGTAGATGTGGTCACCTCGAACGAATGTATTCACAAAGTCGCAGGCCCGAGTGCAGGGGATGCGGTGGCTTTCACCTGATATATTATTTCGCTCAACGGCGCAATGGTGAAGGAGACTAGGGGTAGGATATATGGGTGTAGTGGGGAAGGAGTGATTATGGGGATCCGGGTCAGCGCAAGATCTTCGTCGGTGGAGTGTACCTATCTGGCTGAAATCTTATCGGATGAATATCGGCAATAGATATAGTGTAAGATTGTAAAATCGACGAAGGAGAACATCACTTAGGCGATCCCGTGAACCCACTGACACATCCTCTACCAGGCACGCGGAGTTTCTGATATAGGAGGATATGAGGCTCTCTCGTAGATAGTAAAGGGTACACGAATGCATAAGTCTAAGCCCAGAATCAGAGAAGATGTGGCCAGGAGCTACCGACATCGCGTGCGCGCGATGTTACGTCGGCATAGTATTCTGAACATCGGCGTGTTATTCATGCCTGCCTGTCTGCGCGTGGGACAGGTATGTGTTTGTCAGAATGAGCTTTCATCGAAACAGTCCCCATATGGCCATCAAAAGGAATGAGGTGAAGAATGTTTTAGACAAAGTGGAAATGTTAAAGTTTGTGTCAAACACACACAGCTCACACACCAATGGTAAAAGGCTTGCAACAACTATGCAAAGCTATATTCCAACCTGCAAAGATAACTGCTTTCATACTTGTTGGAATAAATGCAAACTTCTTTTGGAAATGCAATTTTTTTTTTTTTTACCAGATCAAAAGAAAAGAAAACATTATGGACTGCAATGGTTTTACGCGATCCAATCGATGGTGCTACTCAACTAAAGTAATAAATATATTATTAAATAAAAGACATTAAGTGAGCAATCAACTATCTTTTCCAAAGCTATCTTGCTCACTTCCATCGATCCCAATTTCTTCATGTCTTTGGAATCAGTTCCCTAACTCCATTCTTGTTAGGCTCTTCCCTCCAATCATTTACGTTTACATCAGCCATCACAATCTCATTTTGTCACTCGTAGTCTCGGATGAAATTTTCTGACCCCACTAACTTCATCGTATTCTTTGTCTGTCTGCAACATTAGCAACTTATTCGGATGCTGTGTGTTTTTGCATGTCCCTTCCCATCTGCGCTGTTCAGCTCTTCAATGAGTCTCAATTTCGGTTTACGTACACCTGATACCTCCACCACCTACTAAATTAGGCAGCAAGCATGAATGTTGGGTGGGAATTTAAGTTTCTCGGAAGAAAGAAAGTTCATCACATGGTGGAGTACATTTATCAGCAAATCAACAAGCAAGCGGCAGGTTTTCAAACTACCTGTATGCAGAGCAGAAAAGGTGACTCCGAGAATGACAATATCAACGGGCGTCGTGAGCACAAGTAGGTGCGTTATATGTGCTTGAAAAACACCTGCTCGCCACAACAAACAACAAATATACCATCAGAGATGGGGAATCCCCCGCCATTGAAAAATAATTGAAATCAGATAAGCGGTTTTCCATATATTACAAAAAAAAAATCTTTTTCAAGATGGCCGCCCCAGTCGGCCATCTTGGATCCGCCACCCCAAAATAAATAGTTTTTCCTTTTCAGGTGGTACATGTGTGACCCAAATTTCAAATCGATATGGGAAAAAACATTTTTTCACGATGGCCGCCCAGTCGGCCATCTTGGATCCGGCCACGCCCAAAATCAATAGGGTTCTTCCTTTTCAGGTGGTACATGTGTGACCCAAATTTCAAATCGATATGGCAAAAAAATTTTTTTCAAGATGGCCGCCCCAGTCGGCCATCTTGGATCCGACCACGCCCAAAATCAATAGGTTCTTCCTTTTCAGGTGGTACATGTGTGACCCAAATTTCAAATCGATATGGGGAACAGTTTATGAGTTATCGCACTCACAGCTATAAATGTTGACACATGCCAGCCAGCCGGACGGACGACCGCCCAGTCGGCCATCTTGGAGCCGGCCACGCCCAAAATCAATAGGTTCTTCCTTTCAGGTGGTACATGTGTGACCCAAATTTCAAATCGATATGGCGAATAGTTTATGAGTTATCGCACTCACAGCTATAAAGTTGACGCCATGCCAGCCAGCGGACGACGACCACCCCAGTCGGCCATCTTGGATCCGGCCACGCCCAAAATCAATAGGGTTCTTCCTTTTCAGGTGGTACAAGTGTGACCCAAATTTCAAATCGATATGGCAACAGTTTAGAGTTATCGCACTCACAGCTATGATGTTGACGCCCAGCCAGCCGGACGACGGACAGCCGGACGGACCACCCGGGTGATAACAATATCCCCTTCTGCCACGCGGCGGGGGATAAAAACAGAAATGGGATCTCTCCTAATATTCTTGTTTGACATGCAGGAGATGTACAAACTCTTTAATAGGCCATTATAGCTGGAAAGGAGGAGCGGTTGGGGGTGAAGTAATAAAGCCCTACATTTGCATAAATACATTAAAACTAGAATGGCACTCTTCGATGTCGTGACGTCAACAGATATGCCTCTGCCCACATTACTACCTCATTATACATACTTGTAAAAAAACAAAATCAAAATTAAAACAGAACCAGAATTCAAAGAATTAAACAATTCTGGTTGCCAGACCATGTGTTCAATCAGGTTGAAATTTCAAACATATTCCCCATCAGTACAAGATAATAGCTGTGAAGTTTCACATCCATAATAATTTTTTATATGATGAAAGAATCTTTTTTTTTTTAGAGAAAAATAATTTTTTAAGATTTCCATTCAATCCAACATGGCTGAGAGGCCACATGACACATTAATTATTTATGAATACCATGGTATCCCCAAGGCTTGGGGAACATGTGTGTGAAGTTTCCAGCGATCTGTCAAGCCATTCTGGAAAAGAATATTTTCAAAGGTTTATTCTTGAAAAACAAATCATAGCTGCCAGACCCTGTGACCGACAGTATGATAACATTTACACCATATATTCTCCCCAAGGCTCATACGTAGACCATGTGTGGAGTTTCGGACCGATCCAGTAAGCAGTTCTGGAAAAGAAGATTTTTGAAGGTTTTTAATATTTAATCCGATATGGTTGCAGAACCACCTGACCTATGACATCATAAGTTTACGTTCTGCCTCTAATTGGGTAGAGGATTAGGTTTGTGAAGTTTTGTGTGAATCGGATAAGGTGTGTTTATCTATTCAAGATGGCAGCCAAACCACATGACTTATGATGTCACCATTTTCACATGATATGCAATAATGGTATGCCATGATATTTGTGAAGATTTCCATCGATCGATGAAGCGGTTCAAGATAAATAACTTTATAAATATTTTCCTTCAATCCAATATGGCTGCCAAACCATGTGACCCATCAATTAATTATTCGTGAACACCCTTGTATACGCAAGGCTTGGGGAACATGTGTGAAAATTCCCCTTGATCTGTCAAGCCGTTCTGGCGAGTTGGATTTTTGAAGGTTTCAGGGTAAATCCAATATGGCTGCCAAATCATGTGACCTACAGCATGTCATCAAAAGGAGGGAACTTTTTGTACCTCATTGATAGGCGGTCAAACCTGTAAAGTTTCACCTCGATCTGTTAAGCTGTTTTGGAGGGGTTTTTTCAGTTAAAAAAAACATTATATATATATATATTTGGCTGCTGAATCACGTGACCGATGACGTCATCAATTTTTTTCTGTTGCCCAATTTATTATCCCTAGATGACCCTCAAAATTTTTCATACTCATCGGATAAAGCGTTCTATGTGTCGAATTTTGGCTGGGATACTACTTCAGGTCAGGTCAGGTATGGGAGCATGCGCCAAAGCAGGGCGTCGCTGCGTCCACTTTCCCCCGGTACTCCAGGGGCCTCCGTCTGGCCATCCCCCAGGCAGATGCCTGGCCCATCCCAATCTCCTTGAGATGCCGATCAACCTGCTGCAACCACGAGGCACGTGGTCGGCCCATTGGCCTCCACTCACGAGGCTACCTCGCTGAGAGAATCTGATGAGCAGGATCAGCGTCAGGAAAACGAGCCACATGTCCATACAGAAAATTTCATGTCAATAGGAGAAAGCGGTTGCAGAGAAAGACAAAATGAGGACGGATGGACGTACGGACGGACAACCTGAAAACATAACGCCTCCGGCAACTTCGTCGGCAGAGGTATATAAATTATTCATAGCCTCCAGGGTTCAAGGTGGAGGGAGCACACCAATTCTCTATGTAAATGTGTATCGTTTTACATTGCTTCCAGTGTGAGGGGGCATTATAGGTTATATTATAATTCTCTGCACGAAATCGATAGATATCATAAGAAATGGAAAAGTTATCATACTATACGATCATTCTGTTTGGGTACTTGTTTGACTTTTATGCACTCACTCCAAAACCGCTGAATGGGATCAACTGAAAATGAGTGGTTGCATTTGAGATGTACATGGGAAGATTTTCAGCAGTTAAAAAAAAAAAAGATTCTACTCTCGGAAGTGGCAACATTACGAGAACTGAACTGCTGGACAGAACGAGTTGAAAACTGGTTGTACTCACGAGAGCACAGGGTGGTTATAAGGGGTTAAAAGAGAAGTAGTCGGAGGGAGGACCCCAATCCTCTCCATGTAAATGTGTACCATACAGCGCCATCTGGCGGTAGCCTTCTTTACAATTCATAAATCATAAAAGTGGGGGCAGTTAGCCCATCCGTATGAACAAGATATTTGCTAGTATTGCTGAATTCTAAGGTTACCTGTATATTAAAGTATCCGGATTTCTCCATCCCTGTGTCGTGACGTCAACAAGTTATCACACTGCTTCCTTATGACATTGCGCCTCGGATGTCATTAGGGCATCACGTCTAGCGCTATGTCTCTATAGATGTGAATGTCATCCCGGCGTCCAGCACTCATCCCGTCACATCGCTTCACTGATGGCAGTTGAACATCACAACCCATATATCTGACACTATCTGACTAAATCATGTCCGTAGGTGACGAACTAAATGCCAGACGTAAGTCAATGGGATGACGGATTTCGTAAGATGGCAGAGTAGTAAGACAGCGTTACGCCTGGAACGTCATTGTGGCGTTACATCCAGCGCTAGGCAAGGCATTTATGCAAGGTGTATTGTTCATGACTCGATGACAATTGCATTTTGCAACTTTTAAAAAAACAAACGAAAATGGCACTATTTGACATCCCGACGTCAACAGATATGCCTCTGCCCACATTATTACATCATGACACATACTTGTACCAAGGTTGATTTAAATCCTTTCAGCTGTTCTCAAATATCACATTTTTACCTGACATGATCTCTGACCTTTGACCTCTTGACCCCAACATCTCATCAGTTCATCTTTGCATCATTATACATACTTGTACAAAGTTTGACTTGGATCCCTTCAGCCGTTCTTAAGTTATCGCGTTACCGAAAACCTATCACAGACGGATGGACGAACTGATGGACAGCCGGATGGACAACCTGAAAACATCATGTCGGCAGAGGCATAAAAAAACAAAAACAATGTAATGTGTGATCCCAGAGAACATGAAACGATTTCATAATTTTTTTTTGGCGAATGTGTGTGCGTATTACTATAATTAACGCTCAGTTGTTAGCAGTAACCAAAATGTTCCAGGAAAAAAAAAAACGATTGCAAATATTGACTGTCAATAAACGCTATAAGTACACTGTAACATCTGGAAGTTGTGTTGTTCAGCTACCGTTAACGAAGCGACAGATTCAATGCTAGTAATTCTCAAAAACAATGGACTATCATGCAATATGCAGACAACAGCGAGAGAAGATTTAGTGTGCACACATCCTCAACCCAGACTTGCCACAAAGGCATCCAACGAACTGACACTATGGGGAGTGGTTTAGCAGCTGTCACTGCATTTAGCAGCAGGTGGCTCTGTGTTTCATAGACTACAACTAAGCCAGAAATAAACTTGAACTTTAATACATACATGAACACACATGCACATTTTTGGAGTAAAAATCAAACTTATAAAACAAAGAAGAAAATCGTTTTTTTTGTGGTTTCATTCAAGGTGAGAATTTTAGGGTTTGAAATAACAAGAACTGTGATTCTTTTGCAAGTTGTCGGGTTTGCAAATGTTGTCCATCGATGGAACAACCAATAACATCCATGAAGGTTCTCCTTCAGTCAAACCCCAAAGCAGCATAACAAACGTAAAATGCGATTGCGTTACAGACACCACATACCTGGTTTTGGTTTCACAAGTCCGACGGACAAGATTGTTTCACTGAGCCCATCAAAGTATGTTAGGTCACCTCTACAAAAGAAACATAGTGAGAGATGAGGAGATGGCCAATGAACCAGCTTTGACAATTGATTTTAACAACTAAATGCTGCTGAGCATGTTAACTGCCATGGTGAAATGCATGTGGCCGATGTCTCTCCAGTGTTAGCCTCGTCAGAGGAAAGGCTCACCATCCCCCCCTCACCGCCCAACCAGTGTTAGCCTCATCAGAAGAAAAGCTCACGACCCCCCCAACCTTTCAGTGTTAGCCCCGTCAGAGGAAAGTCACAGGACCTCCACCCCTCCTCCCACCACCAACTTATTTTACTCTGACAAAAGGTTAACACTAGAAACGTCAACCTCACCGTTCCATAGCACTTAACATGATCATATACATTTTTAGTTGATAACATCCACCGTTTCATTTGTACACTGATTAGGACCGATGCTCGACATCACAGAGTTTAGTATTCCAACGAGGGTACAAAGCACATATTTATATTGATAAAGCCTGTTGGTTTCAAGTTAATTTTGAGAAAATGTTGTGTTGATCATTCATTATGAATTAGGGTTACAACATAATCTGGCAAAAATAAATAAATGTAAAATTCTAAACCCAACTTCAAATGAAAGGTTTTGCTTCCCATACAACACAAGATAACCAACCAGTAACAATAAAGCAGCTCACCCATCATTGTAGTTCCAAATGTAGATATCAGTATCAATGGTTAGCCATGCTCTGGAAATATCAGGAAATATTCCCAACATACAATTGCATTGCATGTCTGTTTGTGCCCATGGTAAAGGAGAAGAGTCAGAAAGCATCGTGCAGTGAAAAAGGAACATGCAGTGAAATGGTGTTTACCTTTTAAACAATCATCACAAAAACAGTGAAGGCCACCAATTAAGTCTTAAACGCATGATCATACACTTTTAAAGAATTTCTTCATCGTGGAAACAAACTTAGATCATCATAAATTAAGCTCTCAATAAAATTTCTTTCCGCAAGGAAAAATTCCACAATTTGTTAAGGAGTTTGTCAACACACGCCAAGCACCCGCTCAAAGCAACTGGCTGAGGAACAATGATTCATTTATTTGTGAATGTTCTTAAGATCTGGATTTGCTGAAGTCTGGTCAGGTAAGGTGATATTCATTATAACTGTTTCAAGATACACTTTTTTTTTGAACAAGGATCAGTGGTAACCAGATTATGGAATAAAATAATGGACAGAACTATTTTCCCTGTTTTGAGCAAGAGGTCAAACACCTTTCGCACAATGTTCAGTTCTCAAATTTTTTCCCTTCCTTTGATCAAACAACTTCTCATGCCCAGCTATACAAAAGAAAGGTGAACAGCCAGAGGCAAAGCAACTCACTTTCAGAAAAATGGCTGTGTTGTAACTGAGCACGACACTAATGTTGCCCCTGATCTGGAAATCGCTCTGTTCAAAAACCCCCTCCCTACATGAAAGCTCTCTGACAGTGTGAAGGCATCAACTCTGCCAATACCCATTGCTGCAATCACACTGGTAGGCAAGATCAGTGGCTGGTAGGCTTTCCTCAAGAAATGATCCATATATATATATATATATATAGGAATGGATGAAGCAACAGCATAAAAGACATCAATGGAATGTCAAGTTATTGGGATTTCCCATGATGTAGCAGAGTCTACAGGCCTATCACAGACAGGTCTGTAGTCTCCATCATCTAACGCCTCCTTTCTGGTCTTGCACCCTCTGCTCTTTCTGTGGTGCCCCCCCCCCCCCAACTCCCTCCACTCGACCCCAGGCAGCTGTTCACTACCATCTCAGATCATCCCTCATCCAAAACCATGATCTTTTCTACCATTGTTAACCCCCTCCCCCTCCAAATGTCCTGTTTGTCGCAGGTCTACAAGAGCACCGTGTGGTTGCTGTTGTTGTGTTCTCATTGGGGTAGATTTTTGAAATGTGCACCATTGGTCAGACAGCTGCCAGACCCCACCCACATTTGTCGCTCGACTCCACCCACCATGGCACGCAAACAAAATATGGCCCCATCTCGGTTTTCTGGTAGGATAAAGGCATTAGGGCTGTCAGCCTCTGCTGATTATACACTGCCCAGGTTTGTTTCATAAGATTTCCATTGGCTTTGTTGGGTCGAGTGTTAATCACGATGAGGGACCCCGAAAAATGTAATCACATGTTGAATAAAAATTAATAAGGTGTAATCAAGTCAGTCAGCACACACGGCACGCACCTCCCCCCCCCCCCCAAAAAGTTAATTTTTGAACGGCCCCATATTGGGGTGAGACAATCGGTGACCATGTAACAATTCAGCTCGTTCTGATAAAACCACGGTGGAGGCTGACATGTATGAGAGGTGTTGGGTCAATGCTTCAATAGCACTGTTCATCTTTTAAGTGCTTTAAATGTGGGTTTTCACATCGGCCCGTTAGCGGATTTTTTCGCAGGTTGTGACCACAATGCAGTCATTCTTGTTCTTTCCTGAAAGTTTTCTTCTGTCTCCATATTTTCTAACTGCATTACTTTAATGTCGACCCTTCTATAATAATAAATGTCAGTGTGTGTCCGTTCGTCAGTCCGTCCATCTCCTCCATAACTCCAAAACCATGAAACCTAGCGGCCCCAAACTTTGCATGCATACGAAACATGCCAAAGCGGTGCATGAATGAAACTTGGGTGTTTGGGTTGATTTAAACACATCTTTTGAAGATAATTTTGGGGGTGCTCATCACGAAAAACCAAAATAAACCTCACCAAGATGGTGGTACGCCATCTTGGTCAGCTCTCTGTCAGCTCGCCAGAGTCCTAAGCTGCAATTTTTTTT
>CM068952.1:123761323-123780273 GCA_035128595.1 Eptatretus atami | reverse complement strand
TTTTTTTTTTGGCCTGCTCATCAACGCCTTGGCTTGGAACAGGGCACAATGACTTTTTAACAATACAGTTTCATTTTTCCACTTTCCTCACTTTTATCATCCAATGCCTGTTCATCATACCTACAAATTGCTGGATACATTGCAATGCGTATAAACGCCCAGACGCGCCAGCGTTCGTGGCTTTATTTAATTTCCGCACATTTCATAACCTCCGCAATCTCTTCAGCTCAGCTGAATTTCAAAATGTAAACTACTTTATTGATCTCAGTAGCACTTCTGACTGCTAAAAAATTGTTCATATGTGCAATTCGGACATCGATTTACATTCCGGGCGTCAACGGGTGCATGGTGTTTATATAACGATTATAACCGATCACCGATCGCTAATCACTTGCCAAGTCTGCCATTCCTTATCAACCGTTATGTTGGAGAGCTTGCTTTAGTGCTTAAGCCACCTGGCGAGCGTTCCACTACATTCGCACCGTCACTGAACATATCGATTGACTTGAGCAAAGTTCAGGGCCCACCTCCCTGCATTTGGCCGTGCGATGCCTCGTGTGGTGTGACAGATGATGGTTCGTTCACTGAAAAAATGTGCAATTTTATTTTACACCACGTTTCGCTTTTTGTACGAAACGCTTTTTGTAGATGGTAA
Source organism: Eptatretus atami (assembly GCA_035128595.1). Lineage (NCBI taxonomy): Eukaryota > Metazoa > Chordata > Myxini > Myxiniformes > Myxinidae > Eptatretus > Eptatretus atami. The sequence continues at coordinate 123,779,618 of CM068952.1, read as the reverse complement.
ACGCTTTTTGTACATAACCTTTTTTTGTACAAATGCTTGATGAGGCGTCGCTCTCCCCACCCTCCCTTCCTCACTCTTACCCCTTCCTAGCCCCACCTTGCTCCCCCACCTCTCCTCAGTCCTATCTCCCTCCCCTCCCCTCCCTCCTGCACGCTTCCCCTCCCTCCTCTCTCTCCTCCCCCCCCTCCTCTCTCTCCTCCCCCCTCCCCCACCGCACTCCTTAATATTCCCTTCAGCCAAGCGACAGGTTGTATTTGCGAGTACAGTAATATAATTACAGATGTATGTGTTTGTGGGTGGGAGTGTATATATTTGTTTGACTTCTTGCACATCTAAAAACGAGTGGCTGTACTTGGGAGAAGGTGGAGGTGGGTGCATGGAAAGTTTTAGGCAATGGAGGAAAAAAATCATCGTCCAGGGAGTTTGGGTGGAGGGAGTGCAGAAATTCTCTTAACGCAAATGTTTATGGCACAGCAGTGCTCGAAGGGGGAGGGGAGGAATGAGGGAGTCATACAAGCCTTTCTAAAATAAAGGCAATTAGGAATTAATTAACTCGTAAAAGTAAAAAAATTCACTCGCAAAATATAAATATATAAATAACAGTAAAGTATTATTATTATTATTAAAATAAAAGTGAAGCAAATATGTATTTTAAAGCCAAATAAGACAGGCTGGTGAGTTTGTCACATAGACCAAAAGTGACATATTTCAGGTAAGGATACGTCCAAATTGCTCGACGAGCTCCGGGGGGAGAGGCACACGGTGGACGGGCCCAATCTCCAGCAATCGAGGCAGAGAGACCTGCCCAGTGCCAAGCAATGGATAATCAATGTCGCTCATCCCAGATACACCTGGTAGCACTACAACAAAGTGAAGCAAATCAATTATCAACTTATCCCTCTGTTATACATAAAACTTTGAAACAAAACCCAAAAATGAATCTTAAAAAAAATTAACAATCTTGATCTATCAATTCAAGTTAGCCACAATATTTCATCAAACACTTGCAAATTGTTGAACCTAATAACCAATGGATAGACATGCAATGTGGGAAAAAGTGTACAGCTTATTAAGTGCATGGCTTTTACAAGGAATAAAGTGTGAACGAATGCAAGCAAAACAAGACCCATTGAGCCATGAATAGGCGAGCTATCGCCGGCACCGTAGTCAAATTCCAAATTTGTGCCCTGTCCTCCCTGTGTCGGAGTGGAGACCCATCCATGATTGTAACCCTAGCTACAGAAACTGCCTCAACAGCTCGAGAAGGGTCATCCATCATCGATCTTGAAAGCACTCAGTTTTTCTCACCATTACATTTTACAAATGTCAAAATTCAAAAGTCTACAAAGTCTCAAAACAAAGGAGTTGTTGTCCAAAGGAGTACAACAAAAGTACATTTTCTGGGCAGAAGGATTTAACCCCTTGTACACCTTCTTCGATTATGCAAGGTAAATTGCCCAATTGGTTTGCATCACCAAAATGCTGCGTGTTTCCTATTTTGTTTGTCTAAAGTAATCAAGGAACTTGAGTGAGAGCACACTCATCACTATCCTTTCTGCAATGTGCATCTGGCCATTGTGTTGAGCAACCATGGAGTGGGTGGATATCGAGACACCCATTGGCTATGACCAAATATACTGTACATTGGGGTTGTAATGGTGCCCGAGCGCCGCTCCAGCATGTCAATCCATCTGAGGCGGAGCTCACTCCACATTATAAAATAAAATTTTATTTTAAAAGACCCATATGAAAAATCGATTAATCATTTTGAACCTAAAATTTGTCAACATTATTTATTTACCCACTTCTTGGATGCTAATATGCATTTTTCTCCATTTTTAGATTTTTTTAAAAAAAACAAACGTATCGTATTCAGTACGTAGTCCCTCACAAGTGTCGCCTTCTATTTCACATGTGAACAATGTATGACTTTCCACGACGTATTTACGACTTACCACAATGTATTTACGACTTTGTCTTGACAGCTCTGTCAAGACCCCCACAATTACCATCTCTCATTACACCCTCATTATCCCTCACTCGATCTTCCTCACCTTCCTTCCTTCATCTGAGGCCCACCTTAAAGTTCGCTGTGACCCTCTACAAAGAGCCCCTGAGGAGTAAACAAGGCAATTCCATATCCAGGGCCAAATTTACTTGAGAGCACCAAAGTAAATTTCAATGTCAGTACACCTTTGTGTTAATGGCAGTTATGAACAAAATATTTCAAGCTGATCCTGATGTTTGTTCAATCGAAGTTGAATGGGATTTCAAATGGAAACCTGAACCTTGGAGTCCTGTTTAAAATCTAAACTCGAGTGAAGTCGATGGCATGCCATCGCAAATCCCCCATGCTTCCCACTTGAAGAAAAGTTGAAGGATCGCAAAAAGTTCCACCAGGAACGACCCAATATCAAATTTTGAGTTAATTTTTCCCCCCCCCCATTTTGACCCCTGTGACCTGAAGTCACCACCCTCTGGGGCATGAACCAGTGATCAAATCCAAAAAAATTGTTACATATTTCATGCATCCCCCAAAGTTGACTGCATATATACAAAGTTTCATTACAAAAATGTTGATAACTGTCCCCGTAATTGACCTTTTGATCCTGCCCCAGGACCCAAGGGGGCAGATCCAAAAATGATACTGCTTCCACCCTCTTACCATGTCTTACCTCCTTCCACTCTCTTACCATGTGATCATAACTACCAAATTTGGTGAATTTCTGCACAACCGTTTAGGAGGAGATAGCATGACAGAGACAGACAGACATCCGATTACAAAATCCCCATGTTTTTCTCAAAAACTGTAGAGATAATAATTGTATTGCATGTTGTAGCCCACGTTAGTTCTCAGGGGCTCAATTATTACTTGTCCTTTTTCCCCAACACAAGTATGGAAACATCCCAAACTATTTAGTTGGCTTCCAAGATTTGGATTCCCTGAAGGTAATGTATTTCCGTTGGTTAGACTTCACTTTGTTGAATCAATGGTTATGACTGACAGTGTCCAGTAAGATAGCATACTTGAAGATCATTCCTGCATTACACTGGCTGATTCAGCGAATATCCTGAACATCCACAAACATGCATTCAGATTCATTTTAAGATAAGCAAAATATAGAAATTCCTGCTTTAAAACAATTTACCTTCAAAGTTAAATCTTTTCAACATACCGATATTACAAATAACATGGAGACAACATTCAGCCTTCTAATCAAGAGATCAGCTTACCTCTCTAAACTAAGTATTTTGTATGAAATAACTTTGTTAATGTCTGAATATAAGGTTCATGGAGTCACTTTAACCCATGCCCTATCACCAAGACAAACCAAGAACCAAGGTCTTGCAATCTCAGCACCCCAAAGCAGTGTATGCTAGCTCCTTTTTTCCGCTTTTTCACCTCTCTCTTCCCCCATGTCCTCCTTTTTACTCTCCTCTCCCCATGCCTTTTTACTCTCCTCTCCCCCCCATGTCCTCTTCCTTTTTACTCTCCTCTCCCCCCATGTCCTCCTTTGTTACTCTCCTCTCCCCCAGTCCTCTTTTTACTCTCCTCTCCCCCCCCATGTCTTCCTTTTTTACTCTCCCCCCCCATGTCCTCCTTTTATCTTCCTCTCCCCCCATTCTGCCTTTTTACTCTCCTCTCCCCCATGTCCTCCTTTTTACTCCTCTCCCCCATGTCCCCTTTTTACTCTCCTCTCCCCCATGTCCTCCTTTTACTCTCTCTCCTCCTCCCCCCTAGTCCTCCTTTTTACTCTCCTCTCCCCCCATGTCCTTTTTACTTCTCTCTCCCCCCATCAGTCTCCTCCTTTTTTACTCTCCTCTCCCCCCATGTCCTCCTTTTTACTCTCCTACTCTCTCCCCCCCCATGTCCTCCTTTTTATCTCCTCCTCCCCCCATGTCTCTCCTTTTTACTCTTCTCTCCCCCCATGCCTCCTTTTTACTCTCCTCTTCCCCCAGTCTCTTTTACTCTCCTCTCCCCCCCCCATGTCCTCCTTTTACTCTCCTCTTCCCCCCACCATGTCCTCCTTTACTTTCTCCTCTCCCTTTCCTCCTTTACTCTCTCCCCCATGTCCTCCTTTTTACTCTTCTCTCCCCCCATGTCCTCCTTTTTACTCTCCTCTCCACCCATGTCCTTTTTACTCTCCTTCTCCCCATGTCTCCTTTTTACTCTCCTCTCCCCCCATGTCCTCCTTTTACTCCTCTCCCCCCATTCTCCTTTTTACTCTCCTCTCCCCCATTGCCTCCTTTTACTCTCCTCTCCCCCATGTCCTCCTTTTTACTCTCCTCTATCCCCAAGCCCTCCTTTCACTTCTTCCCCCCCTCCCCCCATGTCCTCCTTTTTACTCTCTCTCTCCCCCCCCATGTCCTCCTTTACTCTCCTTCTCCCCACCCATGTCCTCCTTTTACTCTCCTCTCCCCCCATGTCCTCCTTTCTCTCTCTCTCTCCCCCCATGTCCTCCTTTTATTTCTCTCCCCCCATGTCCTCCTTTTATCTCTCCTCTCCACCCATGTCCTTTTACCTTCCCCTTCCTCCATTCTCTCCTCCTCTCTCCTCTCCCCCATGTCCTCCCTTTTTACTCCTCTCCCCCCATGTCCTCCTTTTTACTCTCCTCTCCCCCCATGTCCTCCTTTACTCTCCTCTCCCCCCATTCTCCTTTTTACTTCCTCTTCCCCAAGCCCTCCTTTTCACTCTCCTCTCCCCCCCATGTCCTCCTTTTTACTCCTCCTTCCCCCCACCCATGTCCTCTTTTTACTCTCCTCTCCCCCAATGTCTTCCTTTTTACTCTCCTCCCCCCATGTCCTCCTTTTACTCTTCTCTCCCCATGTCCTCCTTTTTACTCTCCTCTCCACCCATGTCCTTTTTACTCTCCTCTCCCCCATGTCCTCCTTTTTAACTCCTCTCCCCCATGTCCTCCTTTTTACTCCTCTCCCCCCCATGTCCTCCTTTTTACTCTCCTCTCCCCCATGTCCTCCTTTTTACTCTCCTCTCCCCCATGTCCTCCTTTTTACTTCCTCTTCCCCCCCCTCGATGTCTCCTTTTCACACACACACACACACACACACACACCACACACACACACACACACACACCACTCTGTGCTGTCCGACGAATGGTTAAACCTGAAATGTCAGCTTCGACCCCGTCCACCAAAGTACGAGACGAGCTTTCACAACGAAGACTATCTTTCCATGCTAAACCAGGGTGCCGTTGCTCGGTTTGCGGAACAAGATGAATGCCATATTCATACCCTCGCAGAGACTCCCAGCATTTGGGCAATCTCAGGATATCGCTGGTCATCCTGAATGTGTCGGTCCACCTCCAGCGCTGCTGCATCGATGCCATTGTTCAGGGTCGTCTGGCCCTGCCCAGGCAGTGTACTTTCCATCCCCACAGTCTGCACTCACAAACATGCACAACAAAATCACCTTTAAACATACAATACCTGTGAGAAACTCTCACACATACATACATACATACATAAACACACAACGCAGGCAAATTAACTCATCGAAACCCAGGACAAGAGATTATAAAAACAGCACTTGGAGTGGAGCGATGAACAGAAGCTCCCTGTGCCACATTTTATCTACTTAATACATACTCAATATCAATGGAGTGACTGAGAATCTTTTTACACACGCGTGATTGGGCAAACGTGATGCTTAACGGTTGGGCACACAAATGGCCCAAAACAACAACTATAACAACACTAAAAGGATATTCAAGAAATTTTTTTATTTTGAATCTCATAATAACATTGCTGCTCCCCGCCCTACACTAGGCCTCGACCGCCCATAGGCCGGAGACGGTGCGAGCTGCTATTTCCGATTCAATATCCAAGAGAAGGAGACTTCAAATCGACAACGTGAAACGCACAATGTTGTAAGGTTCATGCAACGTCTGCACAGGGACAAAGCGCGAAAGGGAAGGAACTGCTGCAACAAATCTCACCATGTGGTAACTTGCCGCGCTACGGCTCCCGCCTAACTCAATACTCCCGAAAACTTTTGGCAATTTTTTTTTTTAATCCGAATTATTGTTTTTGTAATAACTACGAAGAACCTTAATTTGTCTATCTAAAAACGAAACGGTATATCTTTTCATCGCCGACTTTCATATTCGCTTTATGTCGTAATATGAGAGCAAAAATTAAGGTGAAGGAATTACAGCCGAGCTGCATGATGTATAATATATATCCCTATAAGGATATGACGACTGCCTTCTGTCACTTTCGGTCTTCAGTCTTCCAAAATCCTCTGAAAAATAACAACAATGAAACGGAACGTATATGTCCATCGATATTTTACGTCATTTAATGGAGGATCTGTTCATTTTGGGTTCATATATGTGAGGCTAGTTAAGAAACAAGCTCAAATGAGCTAAGATCCTCGTCCTCTTAATGATGACGTCATAAAAACGAATATGACGTCATTGTGACGTATCAGGTTTGCGATAAATTATCTGTGCTAATGCCCGGCTTGATTCACGCAAACAAAATTCAAACAGCTTGCCTAGTTTCGGAGATAATGGTATAGGCGATTTCCATTAGCGGCGATATTATGACATCAACTTTTTTTTATAGGAAGAATTTCCAAAATCGGAGATGGTTACTGCCTGCGCGTGGGCTTTCTGCATATACATGGCAAGTTTCACGAAGATCCGATGAAAACTCTGGGTTGCGAAACAAAAAATGTCAAAAAATAGGAATGACGTCATAAAAATGGTTATGACGTCATAGTGATGTATCATATGTGCGGTAATTCATCTCTGCTAATTTCAACAGAATTCAAAAATTGAACGGAATTCAAAAAGCTTGCCTAGTTTCGGAGATAATTTTTAGGCGATTTCCATTAGCGGAGATATTTTGACGTCATAAGACTTTTTTTCTAGGAGGAATTTTCAAAATCGGAGATGGTTACTCTGCCAGGGTATTTTTACATATATATGCCAAGTTTCAGGAAGTTTCATGAAAACTGTAGGCTGTGAAACAAAAAAGTCCACCAAGAAGATGAAGAACAACAAAACGTGAGTAAGACTTGAGATCCTCACGAGGATCTAAAAATATAATAGCAGAGGCTAAATAAATAACAGAGGATTACTTGATGAAAAAGACAGCAAAAATGTGTAAAACTACAGCAAACAAGAACTTCTTTATGCTTATAAGGGGTATGGAGAGGGTTAAGTGGAGTGTGTGGCCCATTGAGGAATAGCACAGGAGAATTGGGGGATGATGAGATCATGAGGCGTGACATGGCAGGCTAAGTCTTTTTGCTTCTCCATTTACACAGGAACAGTCTTCCATTGGCTGAGAATGTCTGTCTCGGGGGTGAGCAGGCCGCGTGGTCGTTTCGAAGGGACCCAAGTAAGAGTGGAAGAACTGTGCACAAACTGCTCGAAGAATTAAGGAATGATAATAAGATGCATCCAAGAGTATTGAGGGAGGTGGTAGAGCAAATAAGCATGGTGTCAGTGGATATCATTAACAGCTTGTTCAAGTTAGGACAGGTACAAGAGGATTGGAGAGTAGCAAATTAAACACCATTATTTCAGAAATAATTAATCCAGAGACTTGTTGGCATGACTATATAGACCTGTTAGCTTGACTGTATACACCGGTTAGCTTGATTGTATACACCGGTTAGCTTGATTGTATACTCCTGTTAGCTTGACTAGATACACCGGTTCGCTTGACTATATACGCCGGTTAGCTTGATTGTATACCCCTGTTAGCTGACTACATACACCGGTTAGCTTGATTGTATACTCCTGTTAGCTTGACTAGATACACCGGTTCGCTTGACTATATACGCCGGTTAGCTTGATTGTATACTCCTGTTAGCTTGATCAGATACACCCGTTACTTGATTGTATACCCTGTTAGCTTGACTAGATACACCGGTTAGCTTGATTGTATACTCCTGTTAGCTTGACTAGATACACCGGTTCGCTTGACTATATACGCGGTTAGCTTGATTGTATACCCCTGTTAGCTTGACTACATACACCGGTTAGCTTGATTGTATACTCCTGTTAGCTTGACTAGATACACGCGGTTCGCTTGACTACATACACCGGTTAGCTTGATTGTATACTCCTGTTAGCTTACTAGATACACCGGTTCGCTTGCATATATCGCCAGTTAGCTTGATTGTATACCCCTGTTAGCTTGACTACATACACCGGTTAGCTTGATTGTATACACTTGTTAGCTTGACTAGATACACCCATTAGCTTGACTATATACACCGGTTAGCTTGATTGTATACCCCTGTTAGCTTGATTGTATACCCCTGTTAGCTTGACTAGATACACCGGTTAGCTTGACTATATACACTGGTTAGCTTGATTGTATACCCTTGTTAGTTTGACATAGATACACCATTAAGCTTGATTGAATACCCCTGTTAGCTTGACTATATACACTGTTAGCTTGATTGTATACCCTGTTAGCTTGACTAGATACACCCATTAGTTTGATTGTATACCCTTTGTTAGCTTGACTATATACACTGGTTAGCTTGATTGTATACCCTTGTTAGCTTGACTAGATACACCGGTTAGCTTTGACTATATACACTGGTTAGCTTGATTGTATACCCTTGTTAGCTTGACTAGATACACCGGTTAGCTTGACTATATACACCGTTAGCTTGATTGTATACCCCTGTTAGCTTGACTAGATACACCAGTTAGCTTGATTGTATACCCTTGTTAGCTTGACTAGATACACCCTTATCTTGACTATATACACCGGTTAGCTTGATTGTATACCCCTGTTAGCTTGACTAGATACACCAGTTAGCTTGACTATATACACTGGTTAGCTTGATTGATACCCTTGTTAGCTTGATTGTATACCCTTGTTAGCTTGACTATATACACCGGTTAGCTTGATTGTATACCCCTGTTAGCTTGACTAGATACACTGGTTAGCTTGACTATATACACCAGTTGGCTTGATTGTATATCCTTGTTAGCTTGACTAGATACACCCATTAGCTTGATTGTATACCCCTGTTAGCTTGACTAGATACACCAGTTAGCTTGATTTATACCCCCATTAGCTTGACTAGATACACCCCTTAGCTTGATTGTATACCACTGTTACCTTGACTAGATACACCGGTTACCTTGACTAGATACACCGGTTAGCTTGACTAGATACACTGGTTAGCTTGACTGGAAACACCTGTTAGCTTGACTAGATACACCCGTTAGCTTGATTGTATACCCCTGTTACCTTGACTAGATACACCGTTACCTTGACTAGATACACCGGTTAGCTGTACAGATACACCGTTAGCTTGACTGGAAACACCTGTTAGCTTGACTGTATACACCAGTTAGCTGATTGTATACTCCTGTTAGCTTGACTAGATACACCCATTAACTTATTGTATACCCCTGTTAGCTTGACTAGATACACCGGTTAGCTTGACTATATACACCCAGTTAGCTTGATTGTATACCCTTGTAGCTTGACTAGATACACCCATTAGCTTGATTGTATACCCTTGTTAGCTTGACTAGATACACCAGTTAGCTTGATTGTATACCCTTGTTAGCTTGACTAGATACACCATTAGCTTGATGTATACCCTTGTTAGCTTGACTAGATACACCCGTTAGCTTGATTTTGTATACCCTTGTTAGCTTGACTATATACACCCATTAGCTTGATTGTATACCCCTGTTAGCTTAACTAGATACACCGGTTAGCTTGACTATATACACCAGTTGGCTTGATTGTATACCCTTGTTAGCTTAACTAGATACACCCATTAGCTTGATTGTATACCCCTGTTAGCTTAACTAGATACACCAGTTAGCTTGATTTTATACCCCCATTAGCTTGACTAGATACACCCATTAGCTTGATTTTATACCCCCATTAGCTTAACTAGATACACCGGTTAGCTTGACTATATACACCAGTTGGCTTTTGTATATACCCTTGTTAGCTTGACTAGATACACCCATTAGCTTGATTGTATACCCCTGTTAGCTTAACTAGATACACCAGTTAGCTTGATTTTATACCCCCCATTAGCTTGACTAGATACACCCGTTAGCTTGATTGTATACCCCTGTTACCTTGACTAGATACACCGGTTACCTTGACTAGATACACCAGTTAGCTTGACTAGATACACCGGTTAGCTTGACTGGAAACACCTGTTAGCTTCACTATATAGACCTGTTAGCTTGACTATATACACACCTGTTAGCTATATAACTACAGTATATACATATATACAACTGTTAGCTATATAACTACAGTATACACATGTATACACCTGTTAGCTATATAACTAGATACACCCAGGGATCAGTTCTAGGACCCATATTATTCATAATTTACATTAATGATAAGGACAGTGAGCTTGGGAGTAGGCTATCCAAATTTGCAGATGCCACTAAAGTTGGAGGTAAGGTAGACAGCAGAGAGGGGGGTAATCTGATTCAGAAAGCCCATCAGATACTCTGATTGGGTGAAAGATAGATGGGTGCATGAAAGATTGTATGAAAGTGAAAGATCTGATAGAGATGTTTATGATAATTAAGGGTATAGAGGGAATAACTGCGGAACACTTCAACGGGATGGACAGCAACAGGATCAGTGGCTATAGGTTGAGAGTGAAGAAGAGAGTTGAGATGACATTAAGGCAGGGGTCGTTCACTCAGAGGGTAGTTAATACATGAAATGGTCTCCCTGGAGCAGTAGTGGGAGCTGTAATGGTGGAAGGGTTTAAACTGGAGTTGGATAGGTACCTGGAAGCATTGAGGATAGATGGGTGCATGGCATATTGGTTGGCATGCGTGGGCATGATGGCCTCCTCCTGTGTCGGACTTCCTTCTGTAACTCCTTATTTGTACGATGTAGACTGCAGACATATCGATTTAAACTTATGTACTCTAGTTTGTTTCTTATATTTGTTGGAAAGATTTTAGCACACTTTTCTCATATCCATTGTCTATTGTCTTTTGTCTAGATCTTACAGTGGGTCTCATTTTTTTGGGGATCTTAACACCCCACAGTGGGTTATAAGAGGAAGAACATAAGGGCATCCATCGCACGCAAAGCATCTCGGTGGTTATATAAGTGTGAGTGAGACAGCAATGTCACTGAAACATAGGACTAGGAGTCATACACTTTTCCATCAAATTGTCACTTCGACTCTCCCACACGGCCTCGACTGTGCCGTCCTGAATCTGCTCAGCTTACATCTCTCCTCTTCTTCTTTCTCTCTGCCGAACTGGATGACCTTCGGACACAACTAAAGTTGTGGAGCCAAAGTTTGAGAGGTTCTGCAATTTGATGGGTCGAAATTTTGATGATTGATGGTTCCCAGCCGATGATCTTGATGGTCATTGAATCAGGCACTCATTAAGCTGAAGGAATTATTTGGATCTCTCACCTCTCTCCTCTTCTTTTTCTCTTTTTGTTTGGACCTTGCGCTTGTGCAGGAGTTGGCACTCGCTTAGCCATGTTGCAATCGTTTCTCTCCTTTATTTTATTCTTGGTTGTCCGTACATGATGGGAGTGCCACCTCCGTCTGTTTGTGTTTACTGCCCCTTTGTGCCGATGAGGTTGCATTCATCTGGAGCACTACTGTATTCAAGCTTTATGGACAGTGCTGTAGAGTCTCCTATTCCTCCACCCCCCCTTCCGTTCCACCCTCTCCCCCAAAGAGAAAGGGTGCGAGTAGCCCAAGTTTTTATTTTATTTTATGTGGTGTCTGGAGCATGATTGAAATTGTGTTATTTTGTATTCCACACCAAATTTCTGTTATAGACATTTAATTACTTTCAATTTGTGGTTCACTTTATTATGTCTCCCTCTGACAGATCGTGGAAGATATACAGGGTGTTTCAAAAAGTCCAAAATCATAGGAACATTTATTTTACAATTTATTCTAATAATTGCTTAAATTGCAAGCCCCTGGCATACATTCGCGTATCAATTCTTGTACTTAGATTTCTTTCAACGTTTTTTTTAAACATTGACGCATCGGTTTTAGCACATTTGTTTCTGATTTCATTCTTTAGAGTTTAGATCTTCAATAGTTTGTGGTCTCCTGATATCCATCCATTCCATCCATCAGGACCATACTCTGTACAGAGCATCGGTGTTGCCAAAGCAGTCTCCTGGGCGATTAGGCACAATCCTGGATGGGTCGCCACTGCAACGCAGGATACTCAAATGGCTCAATCATCCCAGCAAGCTGGTACTCATTTTGCCAACTGCAGAAGGATGACAGGCTGAGTCAACTCCATCTGGTATTAATTCAAGGGCCGAGCAGGATTTGAACTCAGGACCCTCGGATCCCAAGCCCACCACCCTGACCATTAAGCCAACACCAGGCATATCTCCTGGTATAAGCCACTGATTTCAGGTGTCACCAAAGAAAAAGTCAAGTGGTGTTGAGTCTGGACTACGTGGGGGCCATTCTATTGGTCCACGACGTCCCATACACCTCAAAGGCAAAGTCTCATCCAAAAAATGAAAATTAATTTTAAAATACTTCTTATTATTTTTGAAAGACCTTTTATTGTTTTACCTTTATTCCTTTCTTTTCAGCAATTGCAATCAAATCCATTCAAATTTTGCATGGAGGTAATTTGATGTAATACACCCAGTCTTATTTGTCTATTCTATCAGGGTTCTATCTACCCAGTCTTAAGGTGAAGCATAACTAATCATGTGCCTTGCCATTTCCTTTCATTTGAATCGAGAGAGATAATATTTGACACAAAGGTTATTAAAACAGTCCCTTATAGAGATGCATAGAATAATTTTGTATGAAAGTGATTTTTCAGGATTTTGTCGGGGTAAAAGTAAACTCAGTCGCAAATGTAAGTTTATTGGCATGCCATGCATATGTAATTTCAACCGATATTGACAACAATTGGCAAAAATATTCCTTACCAGAACCTCTACAGATTGAACCTGACAGATATTACTTAAGTGCATTTCTTTGATTCCATAGGGGGATCAAAGGTCAAAATCTGATTTGAAATTAAGGTTTCTGGCCAACCAACCATTTATATTTCAAACAATCCAGACAATACCTTCATTTTCATTCTCCAGGGGTCAAAGTGGAGGGGGGCATGGTGGTTGGAAGAGATATTTGTCAGAGGAAAAGGATTTTCTGGACCACTCACCAAAATGTGTTGACCCAGCTGGCAAAATAAGCCTAAAATCTCAAATACCTATACATTCTAACCCAACATATTTTCGCGGGTAGGTCAGAAACATCCTTTTATACTTTTAAAAACAATTCAACCAATTAACCCATTTAATTTTCATTCAAGAGTTTATGTTTATATTTGTTTTCTGTAGCTTCTGTTGGTAAAATTAGCCTAAAAACTCCCCATCGTGTTCATCATTAATTTCATTTGCAGCTTGTGCCTGCTGGTTGCATCATTGCAGGGTCGCAGTTGTGCCACCAAAGTAGTGCTCCCTGTAGGTTTTATCAGGAATTTAGAATTCAGCCAGGATGCTGGCACTAACTTGCCTCCGCTTAATGAAGGACACCGTGGGATCTTTAACATCCACCAACTCATGTTGGCAGACGGGACACCCAGTTTAACATCCATCCGAGGGACAGCACAAACACTGTTACCTGCCCTGCCTGCGAGACATCATGATAAAAGTTTATAGCAGTATAAAAGCAGCAGATATATATAGCAGCTATATAGCAGCAGTATATATATACTGCTATATATAGCTATATAGCAGTATAGCAGCAGATAAAAGTTTTAAAAGTTTATAAAAGATTCAAACACAGGCTAGAGAGGTCAGAGAGGAGTGTGAATCTCTCTAGGCCATCCATCCAGCCCCCATTGTGTTAAGATTATATTATATTTCGTAATATTTGTTAATTGAGTAAAAAGAATCATTATATGTATTCAGGGTGTAACAAAATTCTGGAATCAGAGGTTAATTGTTTTTTGTTGTTTTTTCAGGATAGAACCTATGAAAATTGATCACACTATGCAAGACAAAGCTGGAATGGTCCTCTTACATGCCGGAGGTTTAAGCCAGAGAGAGAAACTTGTCAAGAATTCCATCACCAACATCCAACGAAGCCCAAGCCTCAACAAGGAACAGTGTCAGAGTTAATGAAACGATTTCGTGAAACTGGAAGTGTGGAAGATAAATGAAGAAGTGGTTGTCCATGCTCAAGTTCGGATCTTGATCACACCGTAGATGTTTTAGCAAATGTTGCTGTGAGCCCCCATAGATCAACACGAAAAATTGGTCAAGAATCATAAATAAGTCACATGTCTGTCACACACATTCTAAAGAGAAGCAAATACCACCCTTACAGAGTCCAATGTGTGCAAGAGCCTCACAGGGATGATTCGACAGACGTGAAGAGTTTGTGACTGGATAACACAACAGGAATTAGTGAAACTTTCAATTTATTATGACATCATGTTTAATGATGAGGCTATTTTCAATCTCAGAGAAATGGTAAACCTTCATAACTGCCATTACTAGTTGAATTGAGAACCCCTATTGGGCAGAAGAGACCCATGTTCAGAATGATCAGCTGTTATATTTGTTTTTTGATAAAAAAATTTGATAAAATGTTAATTTGATAAAATGTCTGTCTTGTCTAACCAGTTGTTATTGCCAAGTCTTCCTTCGATGTCCTCCCGATCATCATGATCATGAGAGTAATGATTTGGTGTGGCATCCATGGAACAACCTTACTCGGATCTTATTTTTTTGAAGCTCATGTAACTAGAGAAACATATGTAGCAATGTTGAATGAAGTCTTAGAGGATTACTTAGACGATGTGCCACTTGCAACGTTATGACGTTTCTGGTTTCAGCAGGATGGGGCACCTACACATTTTGCCTTGGTAACTCAGCACCAGTTAGATTACATGATAATAGGATGATGGATCGGTCGACGTGGACCAATGGAATGGCCCACTAGATCACCAGACTGGAGAGGTAGCATTCTGACTGGTGGATCTGGAGAAGAAGGTTTTTGAAGGAATTTACGTGATTTTCCCAAACATTTACTAAGTCTGCCATTTTGACACACTTTCGGTCAATTGATTGGCATGATTTCCACAATTTAATTAACATCCCTACCCTGGCGTTATGTTGCAACCCAAATTTGGTGGCATTCTGACTGGTAGGTCTGGAGACGAAGATTTTTGAAGGAATTTAAGCGATTTTCCCCAAAATTGACCAAGTTGGCCATTTTGACACACTTCTGGTCATGTGATCAACATGACTTGTGCAATTTAACATCCCTACCCTAGCCTAATGTTGTAACCCCCTGTCCTTATGTTGTAATCCAAATTTGGTAACATTCTGGCTGGTGGGCCAGGAGAAGAAGATTTTTGAAGGAATTTAAGCGATTTTCCCCAAAATTGACTAAGTTGGCCATTTTGACACACTTACGGTGACATGATCAACATGGCCTCTGCAATTTAACTTCAGGACTGTGTTCTAATGTTGTAACCCAAATTTTGTAGCATTCTGACTGGTGTGTCTGGAAAATAAAATTTTGGAAGGAATTTGCACGACCGCCATTTTGACACAATTCCGCTCATATGATTGGCATGGTCTCAGCAATTTAACATCATGACCCTTTCCTAATGTTGTCACCCAAATTTGGAAACATTCTGATTGTGGGTCTGGAAAAGAAGATTTTTGAAGGAATTTATGCGATTTTCTCCAAAATTGACGAAGTTAGCCATTTTGACACACTTCCGGTCATCTGATCAGCATGACCTCCGCAATTTAACATCCTTATCCTGGCCTAATCTTGCAACCCAAATTTGGTAGTATTCTGACTGGTGGGTCTGGAGAAGAGGATTTTAAAAGAAATTTACTATGTTGGCCATTTTGAGTGACGTAAAGTCACGTGACCAGACCGAGGTTTGCAATCCCTATTACCAGTCAAGAAAGGAACGTTGCTGCCAAATTTCAGCCAGATCGGCCCAGCTGTTTGGCCGGAGAAGTTGAAAAAGGAGACGGACGGATGGTGTGCGATGACAATACCTTACCTGGAATGTACATTCCAGATAAGCCAAAAATACACAATTAACCTTTGATTCCAGAATTATTTTTTTTTGTATAAGATTGGGGCAGTTGCGATTATACATATTAAAGAAGAAGAAGGCACTTCCAACCAAAAGTAAAAAACTAGATCGACTCCGCTAATTTTAGTAAAAAAAAGCTAGAGCAGACACAGTCTCAGGCAATGTTTCGCCAGCTTCACAGCCGGCTTCCTCGGGCACAATAGACCCCGAGCCTCGGCATGTGTCCGGTTTGAGATATTGTGTTCACGATAATACACGAGCTTGGTGTTGGTTTAGCGGTTAGGGTGGTGACTTGGGATCCTAGGGTCCTGAGTTTGAGTCCCATTTACCACTGAATTAACACCAGGAGGTTGACTCAGCCTGCCATCCTTCCGAGGTCGGCAAAATGAGCACCAGTAATAGGGGCCCTGCATCAGCGGCACAGCCGTGCCCCCAACCAATGATGCAACCAGCAGCCAAAAAGGCAGTACATGATGGGAACCAGTACACTGGAACTCATTTCACCAACCTCAGAAGGATGACAGACTGAGTCAACCGCACCTGGTGATAATTCAACCACCGATAGGGGCTTGATTAATTCAATGGTTAACAGGGGCTCAAACTCAAGACCCGAAGATGTCAAGCCAGCTACTTTAACCACGAAGCAAACACCAGGCTTCTGGACTAGCTTGGGAAGCAGCTTAAAATTTTTTTAAAAAGGACAAAAGTAAAACTCGAGCTACTAACCAATCTAGAAATTATGTTGATGTTTGAAGTTTTTGGTTGTTGTTGTTTTTTTGTATACATTGTCGAGGCTTGTATGAGAGCTAACACAATGCACAATGGGGGGTGGGCAGGAGACAAGAAAAAAGACAGACAAGATCGTGGTTTTGGATGGGGGAAGATAAGAGGTGGTGGTAAACAGCCGTTTTAAAGATCTGGAAGAAAGAGTGGGATTGAACAGAGTGAGGGAGTTTATTCCAAAGGTAGGAAAAAAGAGGAATGAAAGAGTGAAGGTGATGCAGTGGATTCCATGATTTGGTAGATTTATCAGAAGGGGTTGCTGGCGGACCTTGAGTGCCCTGCAAAAAATATTGGGGGGGGGGGGATATCGCAGACAGAGCAGGGGGGCAAGACCAGAGAGGAGACAGTAGAAGACAGAAAGACCACCGACCTGCCTGCGGTGAGAGAATGAGAGGCCCTAAGATCAGCCTCACCGCGGAGATACCAATGATCCTAAATGCCTTGGTTTCCGCAGCATGAAGCCGAGAGAGGGTGAGAGGAGCACAAGCCCAGAGGGGAGAGCAGTACTCCATCAGCGCTGTGGACGAAAGCTTTGTAGGTGGTCAGGAGCTCAGGTGGGCCGAGGAAGGACTTTGCACGATTGAGGATGCCCAGTCGGCGACTGGCTTTAAGGCCAGGTTGGAAATGTGACTTTCCCAGGAAATATCATGGCAGATAGTGAGACCCACTTGAAAGACTTCTTCCAGAGGATTGTGAGAAAGTATATTGGGGGTGGGGTTAGATATCTCAAATAGATCGGATGTCTGAAGCCTGTTCAAAGGGATACGCAAAGGCCACAGATTTTTTGCTCCGTTATTCAAGTTTAGTTCAACTGTATTTATTTTAAAGGAGAATACTTTTGAGGGGGATATTTCTGTGGACTCCATGTACAGAGGGAGTTTTATAGTCGGCAGCTAAAAGGGCACAACCTTTTGTTAAAGGCATCTCCTTTAGAAGTGGTATGACAACCTTTCTTGTTTTTGTTCTTACATTTCCTCACCCCATAGTTTCTGCACATGTCTCTATTGTTATGTCAGCCTGTTGTTTTACAACTTTAGAAACTACTTTCTGATATTCTAAAATCCTCCTTGCTCACGTTTTTGCACATGTATAAATTAAAATGGAGATTTGAAATTATTGTATACTAGACGACCCGTGAACCCGTTGCGTTCCCGTTGTGACAGCGGTTGATAAAAAAAATCATTTCAAAAAAAAAAGAAAATAAAACGCATCGCTCCAGCTAAACTTACCCTGAGGTTGTTCATTAGAAATCAAATTCGTCCCCGACACCAGTACTGACCTTTGAACGGCGAAATTATTTTTTAAATAATTTTTTCATTGCCCGATTTGAACGAAACTTAATACTGCACACCGCAGGAGAATGGTGAGTAAGGTGGGCTGAAAACTTTTGCGCCATCGTGTACCGTTTTGGCTGTATTTCGGGAACATACATAC
>CM068952.1:123701674-123727615 GCA_035128595.1 Eptatretus atami | reverse complement strand
AAGGTTTTCCGCAGGGCGCATGCAGTCTGCCAGCAACCCCCTTCTGGCGAAACTCCTAAAATCCAGAATCACTCCTCACCTCCACTCATTCGTTCCTCTGTCTTCTCACCTGTGCAACCAACTTCCACATTCTCTTCAATGTCATTCTTATCTCCAGGTCTTCAATACAGCTGTTCACCACCTTCTCAGATTATCCTCCATCCAAAACCATGATGTTTTCTATGTCAAACTACTGCTAAACGGAAGGGGTTTGAAAGTGCTAAAAAGGTGATTTGTGTTCTCATGTTCAATTTATCATTATTATTATTTTGACCCTGAACAATAACAAAAAAAACACCACCTTATTTAACACATTACATTAGTACTTCATGCCTGTTGTTTGTGACCTTTATGACGTCCTTAAAAACGGTAAGATTCCTGTTTGGAATTATTTTCCATTTTGACAGCCAGACAGACAGAGTACAAAAATTATCTCACTCTTCTCTGCTAATGTGCAATTGGGATGGATTCAGAGACAAAGTCCTGTTAAACTATAGGTTCGTTTTCTGATTTGTGTTCAAAATATAACATTCAATTAAAATTAAGTTGTTCCTCGATCATAAACTGAAGTTCGTAGACAGACAGACAGAAAAAGTGAACCAATTGCTTAACCCTGCTTTTCAGTTTGCATGCGTGGGGTAAAAACCCCACCCCATTTGCTTACACCCCGCCCCCCCTCCTCATACCCAACCTCCACCTATTCATTCACAATGCCTTCCCACATTACAGAGCATCTCATGTGATTCTCAGTCTCACAGCTACCACTGAAAAGCTAACTAAAGCAATTTGCTGTTCATACAAAAGAGAGGAGAGTTTAATGGAACGTGAGGAGTGACTGATCAGAGAAAAGTCCGTTCAGTGCGAAATATGCGTCACTTCTCCAGTGCCTATAGGAATGCCGATGCAATGAGAAAAGCAGGTGCACGTGGTACATGAAGTGCTGCGCAGGAGGGGCTACATTCGAACAGCGACCAGACGATTTCCGCAGACAACCTGCTTTCTCAATCCCAAGCAGTAGAGTGCAGTCCAAATGGGGAGATGTGATTAGAATGCACGCATTGCGTGATCTGTGACCATATGCTGGAGATGTCGTTGGTGGCGTGCACGGGTCCCAGCTCACGCCAGATGGGTTTAGTCCGAATCGGATGAATGAATCAAAGAATCGCCAACTGGAAGAGCGGCTCAAGCAGGCCAAGCCCCACCGCCTGTAATTTCCCCTTCCTTGTAATAACTCCCTCTGATCCAAGCCTTACCGCGTGCCTTCCTGCTCATTCCAGATTCCACCTGGTCCCACTTCGCTGCTGGAGCCTCCAGGCTAATGGCGCCTGTATAACTTGTGTGTATGCGAGGCCCTGCACCACTAAAGTGACCCCAAATCAACCCCGCTTCCTCTCCACTTCTTTGTGTACCTGTGTTTATTTCCATATGTTTACATACACCTCCAACCCATCCAACCTGACTGCATGATAGTGTGGGGCTCATTGTGACTACAGTGGTTCATGTGGCAGCAATTATTTGTTTTGTTCATCTATTCTTCACTGGATTAGGACTCACCTTTGATTTGTTCGTTTATGGCCGAGCAATTCACTGGTGCTTATTTCATGTGGAGGCGCAGCATCTTGCATGCCAGTTTATATCATTTCAGGGGGCAGGGGTGTGACGATGATACAGCGTCTCCTTCCAACCCCTCTCTTCCATTCCCACATTCATTGGGGCAGGAATTTATCATTTGGTCAGGCGACTAGCACAAAAGGTGTAATTTGACTTCCACAAGGAATTTTAGCACATGTGATAGCTGGCTTGACATCACCAATCAAGACAGCTCAAGTCAAGTATGCTATCTCTAAGTTGAAGCTAAACTGTCAGTGAAGTTTTGTGAATAAATACAAGGATACACAAATATAGCATATCCATCCATCCATTGGAACCATACTCTGTACAGAGCGTTGGTGCTGCCGAAGCAGTTTCCTTGGCTATTGGGCACAATCCTGGACGGGTCGCCACTCCGACGAGGATACTCGAATGACTCGATCATCCCAGCAAGCTGGTACTCATTTTGGCCGACGAAGGATGGCAGGCTGAGTCAACCCCCTGGTGAAGTAATTCAGCGGGCTACGAGGCTCGAACTCAGGACCCTTGGATCCCAAGCCGCCACCCTAACCACTGAGCCAACACCAGGCTTAATATAGCATATGGGAGAGTTCAAATACAGTTTAATATACTCTTCCTAGATTATTTTTTATTGAGCAACCAGAAGGATACACCTGTTAAGTCAAAGAACAATAAATATTTGCTTTGTACAGTTTGCATTATCCCATGTTCCATACATAACACAATGTGTGTTTGTGTATTTGTTTGTGTGATGTCTGTCCCCCTTCAAAAGGATGATTTAAGAAGGGTTTTAAAGGACAGTCTTTTAACTCGACTGTGTGTTCACTACGGTCTATTTTTTCAGGATAAAAAAACACTCGAAAAACATTTTCCATTAAAGAGCAGTTACGTCTCTTCTTTTGGAAATGTGGACAGTGACTTGCAGCCAGGCCTCAATGGTGGTGTACAGAAGCGGTTTAAAAAAAATAAAAAAATAAATACAAGGTGCAGGGAGTGAAATTCGCTACACGTGGTGTGTAATGCATGCAGAGTAAAACGAGTGTTCATTTACGTACGTGTGATGTCTAAAAAAATAAAGAAGATATAAGCACACCTGACGCTAGGCCAAGGCTTCAGGCTTTGACACGCTGACGAGGCTGTACCCTCGAAATGTAAGGTCCCAGAAAATAAAGAAAGTAGGATAACATTTGAACATGTAGTGTTTAAAAAACACACTTTTTGCTACAAAACATCATATCTTCCAGTCTCTGAATATTTTGAATAAAACAATTCTAACCCATCATTTTTTATGGGCTTTTATACTAGTTATCGATAAGTATCAGGCTGGCAGGATGGCCGAGAGGTATGCATACTCGCCTTTAAGCTGTCGAGCCTGGGTTTGAATCTTGACCCAACTACAAACTGTCGTCCTGGTGCTTAGCAGGCAAGATGGTTCATCAATGTGTGTGCTGTCCCTCGGATAGACGTTCAACTGGGCATACAATCTGCAGGCATTCGTTGGTGGACATTAAATATCCCATGGTGTCCTTCATGAAGAGTAGGCGAGCTATCGCCGGCATCCTGACCAAATTACAAATTCCTGCCCTAATCTACAAAAACGGACTTTGCATCAGCAGCATAGCCGCACCATCAGCCAATGATGCTACACGCAGCCTTGTGCTGCAGATAACGAAGAAGAAAAAGAAGAAGAAGAAGAAGAAGAAGAAGAAGAAGAAGAAGAAGGAGACGAAAAAGAAGAAGTAGAAGAAGAAGAAGAAGAAAAAGAAGAATCAATAAGTATATAAATTTATTTCCCAACTGGTAAACGTTGTACGCCATAAATGAATAAGTCGCGGAAGATGCACATCCAAAAGTCGGTTTACGATTCAACACAAATAGTGGAATATATCTTTCCGAACAGCTCAGACAGAGGAATTTGCACGTTTCATGCAGAAGAGGAACATTAGGACACATTGTTGTACTTTTCCATGAATTTAAAGGGTATTGAAAGACAATGCACAAATCAACACAGTATTTTGGATCTGTAGCTTTCAGATATAAGCATCACAAACAAACAAGTTGAACTGAAATAACAAATAGCCAATGATTATAGGCATGGTCAGTCTTCATATTATAGTTACGTACTTCATATTATAGTTAGGTACTTCATATTATAGTTAGGTTCTTGTGTTTTGTACATTTGAAATTTTATTGTTATTTGAACATCTATTTATTGACGTATTTTATCTTAATATAGGATGGAGAACATCAGCCTGAAATTCACCCAGTAACTCTAGAACAATTGTGTGTATGCGCCATTGCTGGTATCAACATTACATCATTGGTGGGAGCACGGCTGTGCCGGTGATGCAGTGCCCTCTGTTACCAGCAGGCTGATACTCATTTAGCAAACCTCGGAAGGATGACAGGTTGAGTCAACCCACCTGGTGTTATTGCACAGCACGACAGGGGCTCGAACTCAAGACTGGAAGATCTTAATTAGCCAGTGTTGCTGTCATTGGAGTCAGGCCAGGATAGGGATCATAGCCTGAAAATATAGAAAAAAAAAATGGTGACCTATCTGCAATCATTAAACATCCTGTGGTTTCTGGTTTCTTTCAATGAAGACAAGGGTGTTGCTGTCACTGGCAGCTGGCCAAATCATCATCATCATCATCATGTACCATCATGCCCTATTCAGAGCGTTGGTGCTGCTGAAGCAGTTACTAGGTTATAATCCTGGTCGGGTCGCCACTCAGACTCAGGAAGTCAGGGCAGGAATTTGTAATTTATTCATGGTGCCGGCGATAGCTCGCCCACTCTTCACAAAGGATACTGTAGCATCTTTAACGTCCACCAACTAATTCCGACAGATGGGACACCCAGTTTAACGTCCATCTGAGGGATGGCACACACATTGATGAATCACCCTGCCTGTGAATCACCATAGCTGGGTCGGGATTCAAAGCCAGGCTTGACATCTTAGAGGTGAGTGTGCATACCTGTAAGCCATCCTGCAAGCCCCCAGTAAACCTCACTTTTCTGATAATCAACAGGATATTAAAAACACGCAATCCTTAGCATCCAAAAATATTTTGAAACACAGTGTACGAATGCCATGGTGGAAATGTGAGTGATTGCCTTCTATAGGTTGAAAGAAACAATGAGATAAATGAGTCAGATATTTTGATGAAGAAAAACTTTCATCTCAATTTGCCAGGATGAGTCACAGCCTGGCAATCCTACAATCCAACAAAGGGAGTTTTGTTGGCATTTGTCTACAAACGTTAGAGGACAAGACTCGTGTTCCGGCAAGCCATGCATTGTGTGTTGTGTAACCCAGTCATTGCTCGCAGCAGTCAACAAACTCACGTGACCCTGTGTTGTACAGAGATGGGGATGTAAAATCATCCCAAGGCCTTGAGGCAAAAATAACCCCAAATCATAAGTATGTCATCGAAGATAAATGTATCTACTTCTGCCAGATTAAAGCGTTCACCATTCATATGGCAATGAATGAAGAAAACAACAAGGTAAGAACGAGAAAGGCACTCTTTGACATCGCGATGTTGCCAGATATGCCTGCTCCCACATTATTACATCATTGTACAATGTACATACTTGTACCAAGTTTGATTTAAATCCCTGAACGCAGATTCAAAAAATTAAATAACTCTGGCCACCAGACCATGTGTCCGATCAGGTTGAAATTTAAAACATATATTCCGCATCGCTAGTAGACCATAATTGTGACGTTTCACGTCGATCGATGATGCAGTTCAAGAGAAATATATATATATATATTTTAAAGATTTTCGTTCAATCCAATATGGCTGTCAAACCATGTGACCTATTAATTATTTGTAAGCACCCTGGTATCCTCAAGGCTTGGGGAACATGTGGGTGAAGTTTCCCCTCAATTTGTCAAGCCATTATGGAGGAGAGAATTAAAAAAAACTCATAGCTGCCAAACCATGTGACCTATGACGTCAAAGGTGGAGAACTTTTTGTTCGTCATGGATAGGCGATCATACTGTAAAGTTTCACCTTGATCTGTTCAGCCGTTTCAGAGAAGAAGATTTTTTTATAGGTGTGATTCTTGACCCCACTATAAACTGTTGGAATCGTCTTTGTTGGTAGGTTGTCGCATCATTTAGTGTACTGTTCTTCATATGTAAATTAGGCTGGTGACCTGTCAAGGGTATTGCTTATCATTTCGTATGCAGCCTGTGACTGATGGTTACATTATTGCTGGGTGCATAGCTGTTCCGCTGATGCAGTGCCCCCTGTTCCCAGAAAGCTGGTACTCATTTTTCCAATCTTGGAAGGATGACAGGCTGAGTCAACCCACCTGGTGTTATTTAATCGCACAACAGGGGCTCAAACTCAAGACCTGAAGATCTTAAGCCAGCCACCCTTACCGTTAAGCCAACACCAGGCTAAGGGTATTGCTATCATTGGAGTCAGGCCAGGATAGGGATCATAGTCTGAATTTTTTTTTTTTAATTGGTGTCCTGTTTGCAATCATTAAATATCCTATGGTTTCTTTCAATTAAGACAAGGGTGTTGCTATCACTGGCGGTTTGGCCAAATTATAAATTATTTACTTCGTGTGGAAGGGCATTGTATCAGCAGCATCGCCATACCTCAGCAATTTTGCAAACAGCAAATAAAATTCATAATTGATATCCGAGTCCAATAAGCATTCGCTAACAATAACTTCCTTACGTGCTGCAGGCGACTTGACTGCATAACTGTATGTATGCATGACAATCCGTTGCAGGTCTGTTCCCAAGGAAGGTGTCATTTCTCATAGTGTTGGCTTGTTTTTGGCAGTACCATACTTTAGCAATAGTGCTCCTTTATTTCTTGTACACAAATTTAAGCTTTTGCATTTTATCCTGACATTGCTTCACAGAACGATGCACATCCTTGAGTAACAGCGAAGCTGAGATGCGACTGAAGTCCTTTAAATTTCTCACACGTGACACCTTGCCAGCCTGCATATTCTCTTATGCCAGATGTACCAGCAATTTTCCAATTGCAAAACAGCAACTAGATGAGACCCTCAATTAAGAAAATGATAATGCTACTCGACCAATGCAATGTTCCATCTGCTGGCATGAGATTGGAGAGCATGCCAAATAATATTTCAGCAGCTTTTTTGAAGATGGCTTCCTGTGTATAACCTGGGACTAAGGGGGCAAAGGAACTGTCTCCAGCTTTATGGTCTTTGACCAAACAGAAAGGGGGCAAAAAGAAAGGGGGTAGCAAGGTTTGCAGTGAAAAGTGAGGAGAGAATTAAAGTAAAGGATTCTGTTTGGATAGAGACTGGAGATTGTAAGAATAGTAAGATATGCGTAGAATGCTTTTATCAGGATCCTGGTGTCATGAAAGAGGATATAAGGGTTCATGAAGAATTCTGAAAGGCATGTGCTCACTGCTCAGGAAATAGAATTGAATTATGGGGGATATAATTTTCCAGTGATAAATTTGTTCCAAGAAAAACAATTAAAAGACATAAAATGTCATAGCCCTCATCGTTTTAGTAATTTTGCTGTAAGGAGTTAAAGGGGTAGCCCATATTTATGTCCAACTAAAATGGCCGCCAGTCTACCAGTCGACCATCTTTGATTAGATTGAAAAATAACATGAGGTGCACATGTATGCCATCATTAACTGTGCTTGTGCCAAGTTTGAACAAAATCGGACCATGCATGTCTGAGAAATGGTTGGGGACACATTTAAGTTACAAAATAGCCACCAGTCGGCCATCTTGGATCTGATGTCAAAAAAAATGACACGCATATGTTTGCCATCATTCCTTATCTGTGTGCCAAGTTTGAACCAGAAAAGGCATGTCCGAGAAATGTTTGAGGATGTGTTTGACACTGGGTTTTTTTTTTACAACTAAAATGGCCGCAAGTCGGCCATCTTTGATCGCATCGTGAAACAAAATGATGTGCTTATGTACACCATCATTTGTTGCCTTTGTGCCAAGTTCGAAAAAAAATTGGTCCATACATGCCCGAGATTTGGTTGCGGCCGCACGCACACACTGCCACGAAAATTGAGACCAAATCCATAAGCCCCCGTTTCTGACAAAGTCAAACAGGGGCCTAATAAAAGTGCAGAGCACAGGAGGAATTTCTACATCGAGTCCAGGATTGTGTTTTTACCCTTGTTTGTAGATAAAACCACAAAGTGAAGTGCACGTGTTGGACCTCCTTTTAAGTAATGCTCCTCCAAATATGGTGGAGAAGTTTGAGGACGGAGAGAATTTAGGGACAAGTGACCATAACATAGTGTGTGCAAGTATTCTGTGAATAGTTAGTATACAATTAGAAAAGGGATAATAAAGTTACTATTACATTTCAGAAAGATTAACCTTATAGGTATGAGGAAAGAGTTATGTGCTTTAGTTTGAGACAAGCTAACAGAAGGGCATTCATCATCAGATAAAGGGGAAACATTCAAGGAGCAAATATGATGTGCAGAGTAAGTATGTGTTAGACACAAGCAGGGGTACCCAGCGTTGCCCGGTCGATTTTTGTGTGGGGGGCCTAAAACACTTCCCCACACTCACTTAAAGGAATGGGGTCGGGGATAATTTAATATTACCTTTCATGTAGCTACAAATGTTTAGGCACGATACAGCGATTAAAATTTAAAAATCCCCAAAAATCTAACTTATTTTTCAATTTTCTTATTGCACAAAACACTCCCCGTCACTCACTGATGAACCTCTAAAAGTTAGACGATGATCCATTCAGCCATCTCTGAGACAAATAAAGACACACACACACACACACACACCTCTTATAGTATAGATACGGTTCCAATAATGATTTGGTGATGACAAGTGACAACAAAATACTGATTGAACTGACGGCCAGGCCCAGTTAATCTACACCTGTTAACAAAGCAGGCAGCCCACCTACCTATGGGCAAGCATGACCCAAGACAGGCTGTCTGCGTTGGCCTGAATGGACATTCACTATGACGTTGAGGTTGATGAGGAAAGGGTGGTGGATCAGTTTGCCAGGAAGCACCGCAGAAGCCTGGAACCTGGAACTCGCTAAAAGACTCAGCGAACGATTAGTACCTACCTGCCTCGATGTATTTTTAAATTTGATCAGATCCTGTCATTATCCTTTATGAGGCCCATGTTTACTGTGAGAATGTTTGTTTACTGTGAGAATGTAATTGTTTACCTGTGAGAATGTGTTGTTTACCTGTGAGAATGTATTGTTTACCTGTGAGAATGTAATTGTTTACCTGTGAGAATGTAATTGTTTAACCTGTGAGAATGTAGTTGTTTACCTGTGAGAATGTAGTTTGTTTACCTGTGACAATGTAGTTTGTTTACCTGTGACAATGTAGTTGTTTACTTGACAATGTATTGTTTACCTGTGAGAATGTAGTTGTTTACCTGTGAGAATGTAATTGTTTACTGTGAGAATGTATTGTTTACCTGTAGAATTAATTGTTTACTGTGAGAATGTAGTTTGTTTACCTGTGAGAATGTAGTTGTTTACCTGTGAGAATGTAGTTGTTTACCTGTGAGAATGTAATTGTTTACCTGTGAGAATGTTAATTATTTACCTGTGAGAATGTAATTGTTTACCTGTGAGAATGTAGTTTTTACCTGTGAGAATGAAGTTGTTTACCTGTGAGATGTTTGTTTACCTGTGAGAATGTATTGTTACCTGTGAGATGTGGTTTACCTGTGAGAATGTAATTGTTTACCTGTGAAAATGTATTGTTTACCTGTGAAATGTAATGTTACCTGTGAGAAATGTAGTTGTTTACCTGTGATGTAGTTGTTTACTGTGAGAATGTAATTGTTTACCTGTGAGAATGTAATTGTTTACCTGTGAAAATGTAGTTGTTTACCTGTGAGAATGTAGTTGTTTACCTGTGAAAATGTAGTTGTTTACCTGTGAGAATGTAATTGTTTACCTGTGAGAATGTGTTGTTTACCTGTGAGAATGTAATTGTTTACCTGTGAGAATGTGTTGTTTACCTGTGAGATGTATAGTTTACCTGTGAAAATGTAGTTGTTTACCTGTGAGAATGTAAGTTGTTTACCTGTGAGAATGTAGTTGTTTACCTGTGAGAATGTAGTTGTTTACCTGTGAGAATGTGTTGTTTACCTGTGAGAATGTAGTTGTTTACCTGTGAGAATGTAATGTTTTACCTGTGAGAATGTAATTTGTTACCTGTGAGAATGTGCGTTGTTTACCTGTGAGAATGTTTGTTTACCTGTGAGAATGTAATGTTTACCTGTGAGAATGTATTGTTTACCTGTGAGAATGTAGTTGTTTACCCTGTGAGAATGTGTTGTTTACTGTGAGAATGTAGTATGTTTTACCTGTGAGAATGTAATTGTTTACCTGTGAGAATGTGTCGTTGTTTACTGTGAGAATGTCGTTGTTTACCTGTGAGAATGTAATGTTTACCTGTGAGAATGTAATTGTTTACCTGTGAGAATGTAATTTGTTACCTGTGAGAATGTAATTGTTTAACTTGTGAGAATGTAATTGTTTTACCTGTGAGAATGTAATTGTTTACCTGTGAGAATGTAATTGTTTACCTGTGAGAATGTAATTTTTACCTGTGAGAATGTATTGTTTTACCTGTGAGAATGCTAATTGTTTACCTGTGAGAATGTAATTGTTTACCTGTGAGAATGTAGTTGTTTACCTGTGAGAATGTAATTGTTTACTCTGTGAGAATGTAATTGTTTACCTGTGAGAATGTAATTGTTTACCTGTGAGAATGTAATTTTTACCTGTGAGAATGTAATTGTTTACCTGTGGAAATGTAATTGTTTACCTGTGAGAATGTAATTGTTTACCTGTGAGAATGTAATTGTTTACCTGTGAGAATGTAATTGTTTACTGTGAGAATGTAGTTTGTTTACCTGTGAGAATGTATTGTTTACCTGTGAGAATGTAATTGTTTACCTTGGAATGTAATTGTTTACCTGTGAGAATGTAATTGTTTACCTGTGAGAATGTAGTTGTTTACCTGTGAGAATGTAATTGTTTACCTTGAGAATGTAATTGTTACCTGTGAGAATGTAATTGTTTACCTGTGGAATGTAATTGTTTACCTGTGAGAATGTAGTTGTGTTTACCTGTGAGAATGTAATCGTTTACCTGTGAGAATGTATTTTGTTTACGTTAGCTGTGAGAATGTAATCGTTTACCTGTGAGAATGTAGTTGTTTACCTGTGAGAATGTAATTTAAGATAATGCTTTTGATCATCCAATTCGTGTGCAATAAATTTTCTCGTCTTTTCCTCCCCCTCCACGAGTATTGACCACAAACAAACACGTCTTCGATAGACCTTATAATGATGAACCTGACGAATATTAGAACGCACTGTGGTCACAACCTGTGAAAAAATCCCGTCAGGGTCCGATAAGGAAACGCACACTTACCACATTATTAAAATATTAACTCGACACCTCTAATCCATGTCAACCTCCACCACGGTTATAGCCGAACGAGCTGATTCGTTACACGGTCATGGATTGTTTAACCCCAACAAGGGGCCATTTACAAACGAGGTAACACTTCGTTTTTTTTTAGTAATTCACGTTGTAACGTAATACTTGATTACATAATGTAACACTTGATTTCTGTGGATTCTGACAGACTTGATTAAGCCTGACGAATAATTTTTATTCGACATATGATTATATTTTGTTGGGGTCCCTCATCGTGATTAACACTCAATCCAAACAAAGCCAATGGAAATCTGACGCAACAAAGCTAGACAGTGCATCACCATCAGAGGCCTTCAGGCCAGATGTGTTGGACCCGCCAGAAAACCAAGAAAGCAGCCATATCATTTTGTTTGGGTGCCATGGTGGGTGGAGTCAAGTGACAGATGTGGGTTCGGCAGCTGTCCGACCAATTGGGTAAACGTTTCAAAAATCGACCCCCAACAAGAACACCAACAAACGCAGCGACAGAAGCTCTTGTCGACCTGTGATATGTGGCAGGTGAAAAGAGAAGTACATGTATATTCAAACTTGCGTATTCATATTATGTTCCTTTTTCTGATGTGGCGCTTCCCATCACGAGTCACTTGGTGAATTGAACTTAAATTCGAACATCGATTCGACGATTTTATAATTAACTAGTGCATGCCCGTACTGCGTGGCCGTACGTGCAAAAAAAACAAACAAAAAAAACTTTCAAACCGCGTGCCAGAAACAACAACCCAGGCCGTTCCTTCGTCTCTTGCGTGCCCGTACGTACGTGGCCGTACGTGCAACGCCCCCCCCCCCAAAAAACTTTCAAACAGCCACACAGGCCATTCCTTCGCTCTCGCATGCCCGTACGTACAACGCCCCCCCCAAAAACTTAAACACCACACAGGACGTTCCTTCGCTCTCGCGTGCCCGTACGTCGTGGCGTACGTAACGCCCCCCCCCCCAAAAAAAAACTTTCAAACAACCACACAGGCCGTTCCTTCGCTCTCGACGTGCCCGTACGTGCGTGGCCATACGTGTTTGCCCCCCCAAAAAAAAACTTTCAAACAACCACACAGGCCGTCCCTTCGCTCTCGTAAACGACGACTGGATTGGGGCATTGTGTTTATCTATAAATGCCATAAGAAATCGATAAATTATTAGAATACAGTAAGTCATCACTATCCGGAAGTGGTGCGTGCCCGTACGGAATGTTCACATTCATTCCACGAATTATCGCTTACATTGAAGTAACAACTGCTGTGATACTTACACACACAGAGTTAATTAAAATCAAAATTAAAATCAAGTTTACCTCCCTGTCTTTGCTTGCCATGACATTCTCTCCATTACCATTGCCTCTCCTACGCCACGGTAACTAAAAGCACCGATCGATCCCCATCGTAACCGGCCGGCACGTGACGTCATCGTCGGTCGGCCGCGCACCGGCCTACACAGCCACGCCTACGTGTCAGCAACGTGTCTTGTTATTGGGTTTGATAAATTAATGGCCGCAGCAACGTGTCTTGTTATTGGTTTGGTAAATAAATGACCATAACTTGGGAAGCACTTGTCCGATTAATATCAAACCTTGAAAAGGCACATACAGGTCCCAGCAATATACCTGGCAAGTTTCAATTAGATCGACAAGTGGTTGTCGAGAAACAGCGGTCAGAGACACACACACACACAACATACACACACATCACACACAACTACACACACATACACAACACACACACACACAGCACACAACACAAGCACACACACACAAAGATAGCTGGAATTATAGATAGATGAAATAGTATTTTAAATGCTGCCATATTATTGTCTGCCTGACGGGAAGCCTGAAAACACCTCAAAATGATAAGCTATTGAGCTCTATTTTTGACACTTTCACTTTCTGCAGTAAAGCAATGTGGAGTGTATCCCATCCACAACGGGCATGGTGGTGAGGAGTGTATCCATCCCACAACGGGCATGATGGTGAGGAGTGTATCCCATCCCACAAAGGCATGGTGTGAGGAGTGTATCCATCCACAAAGGGCATGATGGTGAGGAGTGCATCCCACCCACAAGGGCATGATGGTGAGGAGTGTATCCACCCACAAAGGGCATGGTGGTGAGGAGTGTATCCATCCCACACGGGCATGGTGGTGAGGAGTGTATCCCATCCCACAACGGGCATGATGGTGAGGAGTGTATCCCATCCCACAAAGGGCATGGTGGTGAGGAGTGTATCCCACCCCACAACGGGCATGGTGGTGAGGAGTGTATCCCATCCCACACGGGCATGGTGTGAGGAGTGTATCCATCCCACAACGGGCATGGTGGTGAGGAGTGATCCCATCCCACAACGGGCATGGTGGTGAGGAGTGTTCCCATCCCACAAGGGCATGGTGGTGAGGAGTGTATCCCACCCACA
Organism: Eptatretus atami; assembly: GCA_035128595.1. Classification (NCBI taxonomy): domain Eukaryota; kingdom Metazoa; phylum Chordata; class Myxini; order Myxiniformes; family Myxinidae; genus Eptatretus; species Eptatretus atami. The sequence continues at coordinate 123,714,073 of CM068952.1, read as the reverse complement.
ACGGGCATGGTGGTGAGGAGTGTATCCCATCCACAAAGGCATGGGTGGTGAGGAGTGTATCCCATCCACAACGGGCATGTGGTGAGGAGTGTATCCCATCCCACAAAGGGCATGGTGGTGAGGAGTGTATCCCACCCACAACGAGCATGGTGGTGAGGAGTGTATCCAATCCCACAATGGGCAGTGGTGAGGAGTGTATCCCATCCACAAGGGCATGGTGGTGAGGAGTATACCATCCCACAATGGCATGGTGGTGAGGAGTGTATCATCCCATCCCACAAAGGGCATGGTGGTGAGGAGTGTATCCCACCCCACAACGGGCATGTGGTGGGAGTGTATCCATCCCACAACAGGGCATGGTGGTGAGGAGTGTATCCATCCCACAACGGCATGGTGGTGAGGAGTGTATCCCATCCAACAAAGGGCATGGTGGGTGAGGAGTGTATCCCACCCCACAACGGGCATGGTGGTGAGGAGTATGATCCATCCCAACAAGGGCATGTGGTGAGGAGTGATCCCACTCCCACAAGGGCATGGTGGTGTGAGAGTGATCCCATCCCACAAGGGCATGGTGGTGGGAGTGTATCCACCCCACATGGCATGGTGGTGAGAGTGTATGCACCCACAAGGCATGTGATGTGGGTGCATCCCATCTCACAATGGGCATGGTGGTGAGGAGTGCATCCCATCCCAAAACGGGCATGGTGGTGAGGAGTGTATCCCACCCCACAAAGGGCATGGTGATGTGGAGTGCATCCCTCTCACAATGGGCATGGTGGTGTGGCATGCATCCCCACACAATGGACATGGTGGTGTGGAGTGCATCCCACCCCACAATGGGCATGGTGGTGTGGAGTGCATCCCACCCACAAAGGGCATGGTGTGAGGCGTGCATCCATCTCACAATGGGCATGGTGGTGTGGAGTGCATCCCACCCAATAAAGGGCATGGTGGTGAGGCATGCATCCCCCCACAATGGACATTGTGGTGTGGAGTGCATCCCACCCACAATGGGCATGGTGATGTGGAGTGCATCCCACCCCACAAAGGGCATGGTGGTGAGGCGTGCATCCCATCTCACAATGGGCATGTGTGGTGGAGTGCATCCCCCCACAATGGACATGGTGGTGTGGAGTGCATCCCACCCCACAATGGGCATGGTGGTGTGGAGTGCATCCAATCTCACAATGGGCATGATGGTGTGGAGTGCATTCCACCACAATGGACATGGTGGTGTGGAGTGCATCCAATCTCACAATGGGCATGGTGGTGTGGAGTGCATCCAATCTCACAATGGGCAATGATGGTGTGGAGTGCATCCAATCTCACAATGGGCACGGTGGTGTGGAGTGCATCCAATCTCACAATGGGCATAGTGGTGTGGAGTGCATCCAATCTCGCAATGGGCATGGTGGTGTGGAGTGCATCCCATCTCACAATGGACATGGTGGTGTGGAGTGCATCCCACCCACAATGGGCATGGTGGTGTGGAGTGCATTCACAACCAATGGACATGGTGGTGTGGAGTGCATCCCACCCACAATGGCATGATGGTGTGGTGTGCAATCCCCACAAATGGGCATGATGGTGTGGCATGCATCCATCTCACAATGGGCATGATGTGTGGCGTGCATCTATCCACAATGGGCATGGTGGGTGACATACATCCCATCTCACAATGGGCATGATGGTGTGACGTGCATCCATCCCACAATGGGCATGATGGTGTGGCGTGCATCCCATGCCACAACAGACATGATGGTGTGAAATACATCCCATCCCACAATGGCATGGTGGTAAGGAGTGCTTCCCCCACAATGGGCATGATGGTGTGGTGTGCATCTCATCCACAACGGGCATGGTGTGCGACATACATCCCATCCAACAACGGACACGATGATTGAGGAGTGCATCCCATCCCAAAGGCATGGTGGTGCGGTGTCATCCCCCCACAACGGGCATGGTGGTGCGGTGTGCATCCATCCCACAACGGGCATGGTGGTGCGGTGTACATCCCACAATGGACATGATGGTGCGGCGTGCATCCCATCCCACAACGGGCATGGTGGTGCGGTGTACATCCCCCCAAACGGCATGGTGCTGCGGTGTGCATCCCATCCCACAATGGGCATGGGTGGTGCGGTGTGCATCCATCCCACAATGGGCATGGTGGTGAGGAGTGCATCCCCCCACAACGGACATGGTGTGTGGTGTGCATCCCATCCCACAATGGACATGGTGGTGCGGTGTGATCCCATCCCACAATGGGCATGGTGGTGAGGAGTGCATCCCCCACAACGGACATGATGGTGCGGCGTGCATCTCATCCCACAACGGGCATGGTGGTGCGGTGTGCATCCCATCCCACAATGGGCATGATGGTGAGGAGTGCATCCCCCCCAAACGGCATGGTGGTGCGGTGTGCATCCCATCCCACAATGGGATGGTGGTGAGGGTGCATCCCCCCCACAACGGACATGGTGGTGCGGTGTGCATCCCATCCCACAATGGGCATGATGGTGAGGAGTGCATCCCCCCCAACGGGCATGGTGGTGCGGTGGCATCCATCCACAATGGGCATGGTGGTGAGGAGTGCATCCCCCCACAATGGACTGGTGGTGTGGTGCATCCCATCACAATGACATGGTGGTGCGGTGTGCATCCCATCCCACAATGGGCATGGTGGTTGGGAGTGCATCCCCCCACAACGGACATGATGGTGCGGCGTGCATCTATCCCACAACGGGCATGGTGTGCGGTGTGCATCCCATCCCACAATGGGCATGATGGTGAGGAGTGCATCCCCCCCACAACGGGCATGGTGGTGCGGTGTGCATCCCATCCCACAACGGGCATGGTGGTGAGGCGTGCATCCCACCAATCAATGGGCATGCTGGTCCAGTGAATATCATTGTCTCCCGACTCCCATCTAAGATCTTGCAGACGGGCATGGGTTAGTTAAGAAAACAAGAGGGAGAATTTGTTTTGTATTGCAAAACATGCCCCTACAGGTCCCAATGAATGTTCATTTATTTGGGTGGTGTTTATGTCACGCTCGGTGTCTAAAATAATAAAAAAAATCCGATGTTCATACATGAAGCAAAAACATGTGTACGGCTGATGTCCATTTATAATACATCATGGTTATGTACATACCTGGGATAATTCCAATTGCACTAGGCCATGGACTAACACCCAGGCCTTGAGCCTGAGGCCTGCCGATCTGTGCTGCTTCATGCAATGGTGGCACATTATTTTATTGGGGTGGAGTAAGACCAGCTGTCCAGCCAATGGGTCTAAAGTAGACGGACGGAGAGCAAACCCATAGTTTGCTCCGGTGAAACCGGTCGGGGACCAATAACGAGGCAAGCCAAAAAATAATGTGAGAAGGATATGGCCAATAATATTAAATATATTAGCAAAGTATTTTTTATGGTAAATGGTGAAGACAAGTGTGCACAGACTGAGGGATAGGAGAGGAAGATTGGTTGGTGATTAAAGTAAGATGGCATGCGTATTACACAGTTATTTTGCTTCATCATCTTTTATAAGAATAGTCAGGGGAATTAGCAGTCGCTGAGAGAATCTGTCTACAAGGTGAGGAAGGGAGGATTTCCTTGTAGGAGCAGCGGAAGTAAAGAAAGAGCTAGGAAAGCAGAAGATAAAGCTCCGGGGCTAGATAATACCGAATTCATCCGAGAGTATTGAGGGAGGTGTCAGACAGAGCACCGAAGCATGAGGTTTCACCGATATCTTCAACAGCTCATTGGAGTCAGGCACGGATAGGGACTACAGCCTAAAAATAAAGAAGAGGAGAGAATTAGGACTTGGTAAGGCCAGGGGACTTTGACTCAGAGAGTAGTTTATGCATGGAATGGTGTCCCTAGATTGGTAGTGACAGCAGAAACACTAGATGAGTTTAAACTGGAATTATATGGGTATCTAAAATCAATGGGACCATGAAAAAGTAGATGCGCTCTCGGTGTTTGTTCAAATTCCTCAACTTCCAACCATCCTCCTCCAAAAAAAAACAAAGAATGTGAATAATTTTTTTTTAAACCAAGATGATTTCTGTTTGCCTGCTCCTCTGCTCTCCTCCTTATTCATCCTCCCTCCCCCCTGTGAAATTAAGTAGGCAACATGCTGATAGAATGCAGGCATGATGGGCTGGATGGCTTCCTCCAGTGTCAAAGTTGTTTCTGCATTCCTTAATGTTGTTTGAGATTTTCAGATGCAAGGCAATAGCTTCCATCCTTTTGGTTTTCTAAACAAATACATGTGACCTTTGCCACAAGGCTTGCTGGGAAGGAAACGCCCATGTCTGTAGAAATATCCCATTGTATGGAAACAGAGTCTTTTCACTCAATACGAGTAAACAGTCAGTCAACGGAGTTTGTGGGTGAACCTAATCCAGCTCGCATTTGCTCATTGAAATGAGGTACAGGATACCGGTAAGTGAATTCGAGAGAGTAGGGCTACAGATTATGGTATTATGTATTAGTGTTTGGGTATATTGATTTTGTAACGACCGGTACGTACCATGCAGACAATAACCATTTATAGAAATTTTTAATTATTTATTATTATTATTATTATTCTTTTAATGCTCAATTATTTATTTTTCTCCAATTTTCAATTATCTAAATATTTTCAATATTAAATTATTATTTTTCACTATTTTATGATCGCTTTTTCATTATGAGGCAGAATTTCAAGTGCTATAACGAGTTGGCTCTACTGGGAACCATCAGCGATCTCCGATCGCAGCCCTCTAGCTACGACTTGCAATACCAGCTTCCACCAAGTAGAACTCTTTTACAAAGAGAAAATTGGGGTCCTCTGATGAGAACTTGCCTACTGTTAATTGAAAGAAACTATAAGATGTTTATATTGCCCACCATTTATTTTCAGAACATGAGTCACCGACTTATCGGACATCCAAGGGACAGCACACTTAATGCTCTGCCTGAAAATCACCAATCCAGTAATTTGTAGTTGGGCCAAGATTTGAACCCTGACCAGACAGCTCACAGATAAGTGTGCAGATAAGTGTGCTTCCTCCACACCATCCTGTCAGAACATTTATTGAAGTAAAGGATTTAACATCTATTTGTGGTTAACCATTTTATTAAGTTGAAGGGTTTAAAATATTTTAGTTTCTTTTTGTAAACGAGCTGTCTTGGTCCTTTATTTATCAGGCACTGTTGAGCTTGCACAAAGTAAAATTTTGGTTACAGTTGTAAGGCCTTATCATTGAGCTATTCCTTGTGATAGAACAACGGTGAGAAGGTTATTAAGACCATTGGGTCTGTGGCACATAATTTATTTCGAAAATTAAATTGAACCATTGAGGCCTTACTGAGACCCATCTTGCGACAACAGCGTGTGGGTAGTGAGTGTGTGCGTGTGTGTATTGTATATAAATTGTGTATATATTGTATATATATATATATATATATATATATATATATATATATATATATATGTATGTTCTAATTGTGATGTACCATACTCTGTTACAGAGTGTCAGTGCTACCAAAGCAGTTTCTTGGCAAGCATCCTGGGTGGTTTGCTATTGCCTTCCCTGCAGTAGTTCATGCAGGAATTTGGAATTTGTTCAGAGTGCCAGCAATAGTTCGCCTACTCTTCACGAAGGACACCGTGGCATCTTCAAAATTCATCAACGATTCCTGGCAGATGGATCGCCCAGTTTAACATCAATCCGAGGGATGGTCCAACCATTGATGAATCATCCTGCCAGTGAAACACCAGGACGACAGTTGAAAGCTGGGTCGGGATTTGAACCCAGGATAAACAGCTTAGAGGCAAGTGTGCGTGCCTGTCGGCCATCCTGCCAGGATTCGTTTTTTATTTATTTCTTTTACGGTTTTTATTATAGCTGTTTGGAATTATATATATATAATTCTAAACAGGTATAATAACACATGGGAATAATAAGATGTATGGAAAACTCTGTACATTACTTTCACGTTCTTGGAATTTTCACTTTAGTATGCCAAACCATCCTGGCGTTTATACTCATTTTCGTGAGAGCAATTCGGCAGCGTCTAGTCTCCCGCCAGCAAAAATGGGACTACTTCGGACTGGATTAACGAGATGATTACCAAAACTTCAAACCACCATTCATCCCAACTTCAAACGTCGCAACAAACTTCCATTCATCCCAACAACTTTCCCAATCCATCCTCCCCTCTCAAGGAGAACATGTCACGCACTTGCGCTGTGCTTATCAAGACACTCCACTATGCTGCTGGAGATCATGTTGCTCCTCAATACAGGATCAAAACCGTGCTCTTGCGGTACTTCAAACAGTTTGGAGAGCACGGGTGAAGGTGTCTCTGCATGTTGGTCCTGATATACTGTGGATTTCCTTCCCACAGTCATCTCGTTCCCAATCCCCTCCCTTATTCCCTCAACCCCTCGGAGGGCATTCCTTAGAGCTAGTTCATACGAACAAACCCGAGGCAAATTCCGAAGAACCTCTCAACATTATGAACAAAATTCTTATGCTCAACCTATGTGTATCATATAATAATGGTCATAATAATGATGACAACTATAATGATAGTAAAAATTATGAGAACAAAAAGAATAATACTGACTCCAATCATCTTAATTATCAGAGTTTTTTTTTTGAACTAAAAATTAATCACTTGGCAACACAATCCTTGAGAGATGGAATAACTCTGTCAAAATACTGAACTTGCATGTTTGAGGTAATAGTGCTTCTGCTTTCCCACCTTGAAAGCATTCAAAATATGTCCTTTCCCACGAAACATTTCAGCAAATTGCAGTACTTAATGCTGTGCATGCTACACTATGTTGTAGTGAAACAGGTGAGTAAACTGGACTGAGACCTTGTTCACCTTCCATTGTATTTAAGTCCATTTCATCACACAATGCAATTTTATTAAGTATCTCTGATACGAAAATAAGTAGAGTGAATGATTGTTTACTTTGACAAAAACATACGATGGTTCAATCATTTTGAACCCCACCTGCACCACTCCGACACACTTCTGTGTGAGACACCTATGACCGAGACGTGCAGCTAAACTGTACGTTCCTGGTTCCTCATTGGTTGTTCAACACAAAATTCATGACACCGTACTGTCTCATACCACTTGAAATACTGTTCGCTCTCATCTTGGAAATGCCCAGAATACTTTGTACAGCTGTGATAGTCACTTCACACTGAATTTGCCAGATGTTTCCACTGCCACTCCACAGACCTTCAGCAAATCAGGCATTATTTTAATGTCTTTTCAATGATCTAGGAATATATAAAAGTAAAATGGCAGGCTAACCTTAACCAAGAAGAATACTAGACTCTCCTCTTGCTCTAATGAAAGACCAACGCCTGAGACGTCAGCTATGTATACTTTGCTTCCCACGGCAGTTAGGGTGAGCAGAGCTTTATAAAGCAGCAGTTGATAAAACTTCTCTTTGACCAACACTCCTATGTCAGGTCCTCATACGTATGCTGTTCACTTCCTTCCTTTGTTGCACACATTATTTTTTTTATGAACCTAGACTTGTGTATCTATAAATATTTTCAAGTGTTTGTGCGTTTGTATGTTCTTCTTTGACGGCTGAACCGTAGCATCTAGAGACCCCAAGTTTTAGTTGTAGGTACTTCAGAATCTGGGCAAGGTTTTAATCTACTGCGAGTTAGCCTTGACATCCATTTTGAGGCCACCAAAGGCCACTACAAAGTGTATATTAGGATGTGGGGTCAGGCAGTGCTGCCGCCGGCCCGCAAGCAAAAGGTAACCACCTTGAGGCCAATGACTCCATCATTTTTGAATGTCCAACACGTTCTGAAACCACTTCCGGGAAAAGCTCACCCAGCTGGACAGAGCCGGGTACCCCTCCCCCCACCCTCATTAGGCAGCACCAGGTAGCCCCTGCTACTGGATAAAATAATGCTCACATATTTGGCTAAAATAAAAAATAATATATATACTACATGAGTAATTGATTATGGCTACTCAATCTGTTACCTGCATCCTATAAATGAAATGCCAGTCATATAATGGGTATATTCATTTATATCAGTGAGATTAAGTCATGTTATGCTTTTATTGGTTTAATTCATAGTCATGTGGTGGTTATGTTTGTTTTGTGCTTGTCTGCATGAGAGAGGTTTGTTTAAAAGTGTTCCCTGAAAAAGGAAGTTCAAAGCAGGAGGGGGCCATTTGGCCCATCAAAGCCTGTGCTATGATTGCCAACATATGGTTGTTCCTCCATGCTCTATCTTTCTTTATGCTGAGCATCAAGCAAGGAAGCAACGTGTTCCATTTTTATATCTCTGCTAATACTCGATCAGGGTTTGAACCACCAACCTCCCAGACTCAGAGTGGACACTCTAACCCAATCCATCCATTGGGACAATACTCTGTACAGAGCGTTGGTACTGCCAAAGCAGTCTCCTTGGCTAGTGGGTACAATCCTGGATGGGTCACCACCCCCCGACACAGGATACCAGCAAGCTGGCACTCATTTTGCCAACCTCAGAAGGATGACAGTCAAAGTCAACCCCACCTGGTATTAATTCAACAGCCAAGGGGGATTTGAATCAGGATCTAGGATCCTAGGACCACCCTAACCGTAATGCCAACACCAGGCATACTCTAACCAATATACCCCCAAATCTAGTTAAGTGAACCACCAACCTCCCAGACTCAATGTGGACACTATACCCAATAACCCCCAAGTCTAATTAAGTGAACCACCAACCTCCCAGACCAATGTGGACACTATACCCAATACACCGCCAAGTCTAATTAGTGAACCACCAACCTCCCAGACTCAATGTGGACACTATACCCAATACACCCCCAAATCTAGTTAAGTGAGCCACCAACCTCCCAGACTCAATGTGGACACTATACCCAATACACCGCCCAAGTCTAATTAAGTGAACCACCAACCTCCCAGACTCAAAGTGGACACTCTACCCAATACACCCCCAAGTCTAATTAAGTGAACCACCAACCCCCAGACTCAATGTGACACTATACCCAATACACCCCAAGTCTAGTTAAGTGAACCACCAACCTCCCAGACTCAAAGTGGACACTATACCCAATACACCCCAAGTCTAATTAAGTGAACCACAACCTCCAGACTCAATGTGGACACTCTACCCAATACACCCCAAGTCTAGTTAAGTGAACCACCAACCTCCCAGACTCAATGTGGACACTTACCCAATACACCGCCAAGTCTAATTAAGTGAACCACCAACCTCCCAGACTCAAAGTGGACACTCTACCCAATACACCCCCAAGTCTAATTAAGTGAACCACCAACCTCCCAGACTCAAAGTGGACACTCTACCCAATACACCCCCAAGTCTAGTTAAGTGAACCCCAACCCCCCAGACTCAAAGTGACACTCTACCCATACACCCCAAGTCTAGTTTAAGTGAACCACCAACCTCCCAGACTCAATGTGGACACTCTACCCAATACACCCCAAGTCTAGTTAAGTGAACACCAACCCCCAGACTCAAAGTGGACACTCTACCCAATACACCCCCAAGTCTAGTTAAGTGAACCACCAACCTCCCAGACTCAAGTGGACACTATACCCAATACAACCCCCAAGTCTAGTTAAGTGAACCACCAACCTCCCAGACTCAAAGTGACACTCACCCAATACACCCCCAAGTCTAGTTAAGTGAACCACCAACCCCCCAGACTCAAAGTGGACACTTACCCAATACACCCCAAGTCTAGTTAAGTGAACCACCAACCCCCCAGACTCAATGTGGACACTATACCCAATACACCCCCAAGTCTAGTTAAGTGAACCACCAACCTCCCAGACTCAATGTGGACACTCTACCCAATACACCCCCAAGTCTAGTTAAGTGAACCACAACCTCCCAGACTCAAAGTGGACACTCACCAATACACCCCCAAGTCTAATTAAGTGAACACCAACCTCCCAGACTCAAAGTGGACACTATACCCAATACACCCCCAAGTCTAATTAAGTTGTAAAGTTGAAGTGTGTTCAAATGTTGAAAAACTTTCAAGTGGATGAGTGATTTTTTTTTCAACTTTCTCATTTACATTGTCTTCCATACACAAACTTCTGAGAACTCACACTTTCAATATCAGCATCACCATCAGTTATTCTAATGTTGACCAATAAACAGATATGCCCTGGAAAAGGTGGAATCCATGTGTGGATACAAAGGTAAATCAATATTATTCCAGCATTAGTAGCTGAAGCATGGTGTTCGCCGAGTAGTTAAGGTGGCTGGCTGAAGACCTCAGAGTCCTGAGTTTGAACTCCTGTTTACTGTTGAATCAACACCAGGTGGGGTTAACTCAGCCTGTCATCCTTCTGAGATCAGTGAAATGAGTACCAGTGTACTGGAGTAATAACCATTCAAGGTAACCTGCAATGGAGTGATGACCAATCCAGGACTGCCCTCCTTGCCAATGAAACTGCCTTGGCAGCTTGACGTGCCTTTACAGCACAAAAAGAATGGTATTATTATTATATTTTGCCTGGTGTTGGCTTAATGGTTCGTATGGTGGGCTTTGGATATTAGGATCCTGAGTTCAAATCCCCTTTGGCTGTTGAATTAATACCAGGTGGGGTTGACTGCTTGTCATCCTTCTTAGCTTGGCAAAATGAGTGCCAGCTTGCTGGTATCATGTGTCAGAGTGATTACCCATCCAGGATTGTGCCCAATAGCCAAGGAGACTGCTTAAGCAGCACCAATGCTCTACACAGAGTGTGTTCCCAATGGTTGGATTATTATTAAATTAGCAGCTGAGAGACCTTCACAGCCCTTCTATCACACAAAGCTACACTGATGTTTTGATGTAATCTTGGATCATCAATTTTATCTAACACCATGTTTATAGTACCGCCAGTAAAACCTGCAAATGCTCATGTAAAAGTTTCGGTTGCAGCTGAACCCAAAAATGCCAGGTCCAAAAGGCCTCTCTCTATCTCTGATTCAAGCTTTTGTTTATGTTCAAACACTCAATTTAGACTGTTGGTAGAGCTTGGCCCGAAATAAAACAATATCTTTAGAAAGACCCATTTTATCATTTCAGATCTTCTTATTTTTCTCTGTATGCAGCACAAGGCTGAGGGGCAGCATCAATGGCTCAGGGGGCAGCTGTGCCGCTGATGCAATGCCCTCAGTCGGTTAGGGTAGGAATTTGTAATTTGGCCGTGGTGTCAGCGATAGCTTGCCTACTCTTCACAATGGGCATTGTGGGATCGTTAACATCCAGCAACTAATGCCGATAGACTGGACTCACAATTTAACGTCCATCCATGGGATGGCACACATATTGATGAATCACCTTGCGTTTGAAACACCAGTGACAGTTTATAGCTGGGTGAGGATTCAAACTCAGGATGGATAGCTCAGAAGTGAGTGTACAAAACTCTAGACCATCCTGCCAGCCCATTACTTCAGCAAGCAATACTATTCATGAGAAGGATGGCGGACCTTTTGCAGTTGTGTTGCTCCATGCTTTTAGAATTGCAAAGATTGTAAATCAAACAATCGCAATCATTTAGTCTATCCACATTAGTTGGAGAGGGATGAGGTGAGGAGGATTTACAGGAAAGCAACAACAGAGGTAGAGGGACCCCAAAATTCAATGCTGTACACAGGTTTTAATACAATGGACACAAAACCTATACAATGTGCAAGTAATTATACATGCAGAATGAACTCTGCCATCACTGTAAAGGAATAAATATGTTAAAGCATGTGTTTGTTGAGAATATGTAAATCAACTTTTGTCCAGTTTGTGACGTCTTACATTACATGCATTTTCCTCCCCACTAACTGGCCTCACTCACACTTACTTTCCCTTTGACACTGAAAATTTAACATTGTATCATTAAATGCAATTATAAAGCTGTTGTTGCGAGCTAAAACCAAACCATCACATGTTACCTCTCTTGAGAGGATCTCACCCAATCTGTCAACTTCCCAACTCACATCTCTGGTAATTCCACGTTCCTTCAATCTGGATCTGAATACGACAAACTTTCGATTCAACCTCTCCGGTACCTCCTCTGCCTCTCTTGGATCCTCTTAATATGTTCTTGTCAAAGCCCATACGTGCCTCACCAGCATTTTTGAGGAAGCAATCTCAACACTGCGATGCCTGGCTGTTCGCACAGGCCAATTGGCAGAGACTGCAATCTGCCCTCTCACAAAAGGATTGCGTTGCTATCTCGAATACACCTCATATTGATTCCACCCGGAAAAATACTTTCACAAAATATCTATCTATATATCTGTCTCTGTCTCTGTCTCTGTCTCTGTCTCTGTCTCTGTCTCTGTCTCTCTCTCTCTCATGAAATGGTTTATCCCATCCCATCTTT
>CM068952.1:123687706-123701664 GCA_035128595.1 Eptatretus atami | reverse complement strand
TCCAGCCTTTCAGCCCTGGTACAATGGATTCTGCTGCAAGGCCATTGCAGCCAAGCAGCTTGCTTCCTCAACATGGAAAGCTAACCTGACTGAGTGCAACTGTCGGTCACTGTTTAAGGCTCATAACAAGTGTGTCCATTCTTAGGCAAGCTAGAAAACATCATTCTGCTAATCTCAAATCTGAACTCTCCAACCACTCTCTCCCCAAATTCAAGGTGGCACATTATTCAGTCTGCCTCTGGTCAATGGTCCTCCTCCATCCATTCTCTCACCTCAAATTGGAACCACTGCAGACTGCCTGAGATAATGAAAGAATTGGTGTCTCAACTCGGTGTTTGCCTCCAAATTTATTTTACCTAACGCATCCTGCTCAGTTCCCTCTAACACCAACATACCCACAGTTCACTGTAATTTGTGTCTTTCTCACCTGAGTAGGGACACAGAATTCTGACCATCAGCAGGTTCTGTCTGAATGGGCCCATATGGCATACTGTTATTCTTAAATCCTGCTCTGCTGCTCTTCCTTCTCATCTGTCCGCATTCTTGAATGTCTCCAATCTGCATGAAGTCAGCACATCACTTCCATTCACAAGATTGGTACAAAAACATATACTTTCAACTTCAAAGCAGGAAATTAACTTACAAATTACAAGCAAAGTCATGGAATCCATCATCACTTCTGGCATAACCTTTCCTCGTTCTGAATATCATGATCTCTTAACATCAGTTTTGATTCCATCTTGATCACTCAAGTCTGGCCATGCTGCCACTTCTCTCCGAACAATGGTCGGATGGCCTAAATATCAAACAAATGGTCAGCTTGTTTGATATTAAGGGCATCCATCCATTGCAAAAAAGTTAGCAGCCTTTGGAATACTGTACAAGGCTGTCTTCACACAAGGCTTTCAGACTTGCACGACTTGCACACTCACTACATTGCAATCAATGGAACCCTCTCTCTTCTCCACTAGTAGGGACTGGAGAGCCCCCAAGGCCATGTGTTTGGTGCAGTCTTGTTCTTCCATACATAAACGACTTCTCTGATGCTCCAGAAAACCCCATATTACATTTTACAGATGATTGCTTATTATGACATATACCAACCCATCGTAACAACAGGCAGACAGCAGCTGCATCAATCTCTGCTGATGTAAAATTTATTTCATATTGATTTAACAAAGGGGGCATGTCTTTCAATCCTGATAAATGTCAGTCTTACCCTGGAAGAATCGTCAAAAAACCCACCGACCTTCCTGGGTTTGAAAATAGAAGAGATGGAAAATGTGGAGGTGAAATTCGAAGATGGTTAGCATTACAGAGAACAGCAATGACATGATTGGCAAAGATCTGGAAAGATAAAGATGTGACAACACAAACTAAGAGGAGGTTGGTGCAGGGTAGCATCATTGGCTGATGGTGTGGCTGTGCTGCTGACACAATGCCCTCTATAGGTTGGGGCAGGAGTTTGGAATTTGGACAGGGTGCCAGCACCAGGTTATTAACACTCATTTTTTTTTTCTTCTTCTTCTTCTTTTTTTCAAAGCCTGGTGTTGGCTTAATGGTTAGAGTGGTGGGCTTGGGATCCTACTGTATGGTCCTGAGTTCAAATCCCGCTCAGCTGTTGAATTAATACCAGGTGGGGTTAACTCGGCTTGTCATCCTTCCAAGGTCGGCAAAATGAGTGCCAGCATGCTGGTATACTGTGTCGGAGTGGTGACCCGTCCAGGATTGTGCCCAATAGCTCAGGAGACTGCTTAAGCAGCACCAATGCTCTGCACAGAGTGTGGTCCCAATCTCTGTCTCTGTCTCTGTCTCTGTCTCTGTCTCTCCACATTGTGTAAGCATACGAACAGTGCTTTCCCATTGTCCCGGGTCACTCACCTGCATTTGATTTTTCATTTATTGATTTTCAATTTATTTATATTTTCATTTATGGATGTTGTCCGACAATTCTGTGAAATTTTCCAGCGTACTGGCATCAATGTCCATCGGCATGCAAAATTTCAGCTTTCTACATCACCCGGAAGGTACTGATCTTTATTATCAGTCAGTGAGTGAGTGAGTCAGTCAATAGTTAGAAAGAGCTTTATATATTAGATGTAGCTTCATGGTCATTATAATGAGTCTGCTGCAACTCGATCAGAGTCAGCGCCTTATGACAGAGACTCCATCCACACTTCTGAGAGGAATCAATGACTAAACTGACAAGCTGCTTGCTTCTCGACCACACTCCAGGAACGATTGTCTTATCTCAGTCAGAGCAGTATATTTTTCCTTGCCTCCTTTAATTTTTGCCTCTCTATGATGTTTATCTATACTTTCACCAATCCAGGCAGCCATTGTTCACTACCACTTTTGGGTGATGTGTTGGTAAAGTCCCAGATGTCCAGGGAATGACGACCTATAGCTCTGGTGGTCCAAAAATATTTCAGTGTAATATAATCATGAGGATTAGTTCAGCAACATAACCATTGCACATATGATCATTGATTGACTTTACATAATAAGTTCGAACTCACTCCTAAGTTGTGCACCAATGAAAGAAAGCAGCCAGACAAGTTTACAAAAATAAACAAATTTATTGAATGACGACACTCCGAAGTACTATCACAATTCCCATGTCGCAACATTTAATATTCACACATACCTAAAGCATATCAGTGTTACTTTATATTATGCATACATTTTAACACCTTCACTGATGTGCAAAAGAAAATAAATCAAAACATAATTTAGCTTTACTCCATGTCTCTGCACAGACAATATGGACATTATAACACAAGAGATACAGGTGGCAAATCTATACTAATTAATGTCAGAGAGAGAGAGTGTGTGTGTGTGTGTGTGTGTGTATGTGTGTGTGTTGTGTGTGTCCTCCACAACTCAAAACCATGAAACCTAGCAGGCTGAAACTTTGCATGCATACTAAGGGAACTCCAAATGAGTGCTGAGTGAAAATTGCTTGTTTGGGTTAATTAAAACACACTTTTGAAGATAATTATGGCCTTATTTAATTATATCCTTTATCAGGCACATCCTTGGATACCTCAATCTCAATGGGTCTGAAGGCGATTCTTGGGTTACCTCACTGGGGTCTGAAGCCGCAATGTTTTTTGGCCTGCTCAACCATGCCTTGACTTGAAACAGGCCGCAACGATTTCTTAATGATAAAGTTTTTTTTTACTCTCCTCACTCATATCGAAACCTACGAATTGCTAGATACATTGCAATGCTTAAAAACGCCCGGAGATGCCAGCGTTCATGGCTTTATTTCATTTCCGCACATGCCATAACTCAAGAATCTCTTAAACTAAGTCGAATTATAAAGTTAAGCTCCAGAATGGAACAGCAGTCCGACTGCTAAAAAAAAAGGTGTTATTTGTCCAATTTGGGCATTGCTTTGGCATTTTCAGGTGCATGGTTTATCGCGGCACTTGGTAATCACTTGCAAACCAGGCGTTCCATTAGAGTGCTTGCTTGAGTGCTAAGCCACTTGTCGAGCACCCCATCTCAATAGTGGTAGAATTGTGTCCTGATCAGGATGTACAGTTAACAGTTGCTAACAAGGTAGAGGTACGCTCAGCACACACGGACATGGTACATGTGGGGAGATTTGGATCTGTAGGGACTCTCTGCAGGTGTGTGGGCATGCCATGCCTGTTACAGGCACCGTGGTGGCAAAGTTTTATCCCGTATCTTATGGAGTTCTATCAGGTTTTCCTTTGTCCTTGTGACTGTTTCAAAGCAATTGGTAATTGGGTGTGCTTTACAAGGGTTATATGGTTTCTCTTTGTGAGTTTCAAAGCCAAATATATTTGATAACACCAATTTCAAAGCCGTTTGCCGTATAACGTATTTTCTAATTGACAGAGCCAAATTTTTTTCCACTCATCCACACAGCTTTTATATATTTAATGTTTGCATATCTCCTTGAAACATTATGAAAATGCAATGTTGTTTTTTAATTTGTTTATTGAAATTCCCCCAAAACAAGGATGAAAGCTACTCTGGGTTTTTGGGTTCTATACAGCACGTACTGTAGTTGGAAATCATACTGACTCCAATCTGACGATTCTTGAAAAATTGCCGATATCTGGATGGTGTTTGTGTCCGGTGTTGTTTATCTTCGGGTGGTGTTTGTCTCCAGACGTGTCAAGGAGGTGTTTATATCTGGGTGGTGTTTGTCTCTGAAAGGAGTATGTATCCAGGCGTTGTTTATCTCCAGACAGTGTTTGTCTCCGGACCTGTCCGTGCCGTGTCAGTTTGTCTCTGGACGTGCCGGGCAGTGTTTGTCTCTGGACGTGTCTGTGTTTGGCTCCGGATGGTGTCTGGGCAGTGTTTGTCTCTGGCGATATTGATAGTATGACCGATAGAAAATGGATTTCAGACATTATTTTTTCCATCTTCACTGTTATTCTATGCAGAATCATTTTGATGAGACAGCATGAATCGTAATTAATGCTCCACTGCATGTCTGCCTTCCCTTCCTCTCACCTCACACTGCCTTCCCTTCCCCCACCCCTCCTCACTCTCCCTCTCTCTTCGCTCCCCTTCCCTCCTCTCTCTTTTCCCCTCCACCTCCAAGCGATGGTTGGTATTTGCCAGTACATACTAAAGAATAATGTTTGAGTCTCGTTTCTCTTTTTAACTTTCTCCATGAGATCAAACTTGCAATCTGCAAGGTATTGAATCAGTGCTGCAAGCTAGATGGCTAATAGGGAGGGGGAATTACAGCTCATGGTTCCTGGAGTGAAATGTACAGTAACAAGATGCTCGTTTCTGGAGAAACTTGAGCACACTCCAGCCACCTTTCTGTGTCCCTGTATGGATTATTATTACAAAATATCAGACCTGAAGTCAATTCCATTAGTATCATCCAAAGACAAGTTCCAATCTGGCCACATATGTAGTTATTTTGTGCTTGACCTCCAACGCCTCTAGGCCATTAAGTAATCCCCCACCCCACCTATCTTGTGACTCTGACATCATTGGAATGTCCAGGGGATGGCAGAGATTCCAGAGTGTCAGCTCTTAACATGCTGCAAATGAGTCACAATTGCTATCTCTCCAAGAAATCTTTGCACAGTTTGCTGAAAACAATGCATCCCATTTCTATCATTACCACACACCCCCAAAGCGAAAAATGGGATTAGGCAATTGGTTCACTTCTGTCTGTCTGTATGTCAACAAATGTCAGCTTGTGATCGAAGAATAACATAACACGAATCGGAACATGAATCGGAAAACGAACCTGTAGTTTAGCAGTACTTTGGCTCTGAATTCATCCCAATCACACATGCACAGAGAGGAGTAAGATAATTTGTTTTTTTTTTCCTCTGTCTGCCTATCTGGCACTCAAACAAAATTGAAAATCATTCCAAATTGGAAACTTGCTGTTTTTAAGGACGTCATAAAGGACATAAACAACAGGCATGAAGAACTCATGTAATGTGTTAAATAAGGTGGTGTAAAAGACTGCGCATCAATAGCGGCAAACTTCCCAATGTTGTTTTTTTCTACAAACTTTAAAATCTTTATTTTATTTAAATTGTATCATATACTTAAACACTGCAAAACACAAATCGCTTTTTTGACACTTTCGGAGACAAATACAGACACGTCCAGAGACAAAACCCTTCTGTTTTGCAGTACTTGGACAAGATGTTATGGTATTTTGCGTCATCACGACCAATCAAATTTGCCACTCGTAGATCCCGCCAATGTCCATGTTTGATGTTTCTCAAGACAGTGTGGAGCAATGTGTTCTGTGAACTCTCGAGTTTTAAATTGAATTATCTTCCAACAAATGCTCAGTAACATCCAGGCAAAAGAGAACAATAATCAAATAAAACAAGCATACCATGATCGATTCAACAGGCACAGGAAAAAAAATTCTAAAAATCAAAATGCACACATCGTCATTCAATGTACAAGATTAATAAATGTGATTACACTCAATATCTCGCCACGAGCTCACAAACAGTGGTCTATGATAATGTCCTGTGTCGTTCTTTCTCCAACAATTATGATTCCATTTCTTAGGTGAAAACATGTTTTTTGCTTTAGTGTTCCTATGATTTGTTACTGAATTATGCTCCAATATCATCAACTATTTCCATGGTCAGCCATGGGAAGGTTCAGTGAAGCCTGGAGTTGGCTTCGCTGATAGGGTGGTGGGCTTGGGATCCTAGGATCCTGAGTTCAAATCCCCCTCGGCTGTTGAATTAATACCAGGTGGGGTTGACTCTGCCTGTCATCCTTCCGAGTGCGGCAAAATGAGTGCCAGCTTGCTGGTATCCTGTGTCGGAATGGCGTCCCGTCCAGGATTGGGCCCAATAGCCAAGGAGACTGCTTAGGCAGCACGAATGCTCTGCACAGTGTATGGTCCCAATGGATGGATAGGGTGGCTGGCTTGGGATCTTCGGGTCCTGAGTTTGAGCCCCTTTTCCATTGAATTAACACCAGGTGGGGTTGTCTCAGCCTGTCATCCTTCTGAGGTTGGTGAAATGAGTACCAGTGTTCTTGTAATAGGGGCATTGCATCAGTGGCACAGCTGGGCCCTCAGCTAATGATGCTACCTGCAGTCTTGTGCTGCATATGAAGGAGGAGGAGGATGGCTCGGCCTCACCATAAACGATGACCTCTTATAGGCCAAGCATATAGCAATGCTGGCCTCAGAAGGCAGCCTCAGACTGGGCATGTTCCGTTGATCAGACTGGACTGAGTTACTCACCGTCTATAAGGTGTTTGTCCATATAGCTCAATGGAATATGACTCTCCCATAGGATATCTATCTCTCCAAGATTTTGTGGAATCTACAGCTCTCATCATCATTGGAATCTCCCGCAATGAGGCTGAAGCACATGGTCTGTTGCTTTCACATGATAGGTAGGTTGGTGTCTCTCTTTTTCTTCCACTTTTTCTCTGATATTGATCCCTTTGCTCTCTCAGTCCTCTGATGCTAACAAGAAAATACAGTATGCACATATTCTTCCAGTAACCCTGCCCTGCTTAAAATCCAGGCTGATTGCACATCTCAACTTTTATTCCTCACTTCTCCCCAGGAGCAGTCTCAACCATGGGCAACCTGGACAATTCCAGAGAGCTCCACCCACGGGAAGGAAGGGGGGTGGGGCGCTCGGTGTTCTCAGTCATTTTCTTTTGGAGTTCTCCAGTGACTTTACAATGTCCAGCTCCTCTGTGAAGCGCTGGTCAATCCTTCAAGAACATATCAAGCAGCTAACTGTGAAGGGCCTCTCCACCGCACGATGGGAGTGTCGCATTGACAGTATGAAGGCCCTGCGCTATCAGATACCAGAGATACTGAAGGTCTTAAATGTGCTAACAGAGTACGGTGTTGAGAGAAAAAAAATGGTGAGACGGTGTCTCCAACATTCAACCTGTCTAAATAAATCAAATTGTGGCATTTTACCCTGTCTATGATCATTTGGTACAATGTGCTGTTCCAAGTTCACAATGTCAGCAAAATCTTCCAGAGCCCCCAAATCTCAATTGAAACACTGAAAAGTGAGACGGATGGTATTCGAAAATTTCTCCAGCAATACTGACACAGTGGCCTCTCATCCATACAGACGGAAGGCAAATCGCAGAGAAATTGGAAGTGGAAACTACCTTCCCAGAGGAGAGCCAAAGAAAAAGAGCTCCACACAATCATTGATGAGTCATGTATACAAGAATGTTTGTTTACTACTTAATGCTCTGTTAAAATAGGTCTATTAAATCTAATATTATTAATTGGGAGGATTAAGTGCTTTTTAATCAGTGTGGGGGGCCCCATGGTTGAATTTTACCTGGGGCTCCAGAATCAGTCAGACCGCTCCTGCTTCTCTCGTATATGGAACCATCTTCAAAAGGCCAGTCTTTCCCACTCTTCCCTATCGGCATCTAGGGCTTCAAGTGGGCAGTGCACCATCACTTCATGTCATCCACCATCCTGACCCATAATCCTTATTACCCCCATTAACCTTTCTAACACAACCTCTTATTTGCTGATATCTCTATATATCTATCTATCTATCTATATATATATCTCTCTCTCTCTCTCTCTCTCTCTCTCTCTCTCTCTCTCTCTCTCTCTCTCTCTCTCTCTCTCTCTCTCTCTCTCTCTCTCTCTCTCTCTCTCCATTTATTCCCTTCCTGGTTGCACCCAATTGTTACCCCCACCACTTCAGTGTCAATTTAACCTGGCTCTTCCATTAGCCTCGCTTTTGTGGACAAAAATAAAACTCGTTACCTACTCTG
Source organism: Eptatretus atami (assembly GCA_035128595.1). Lineage (NCBI taxonomy): Eukaryota > Metazoa > Chordata > Myxini > Myxiniformes > Myxinidae > Eptatretus > Eptatretus atami. The sequence goes on along the minus strand of CM068952.1, from coordinate 123,693,402 downwards.
AAACATACTGCATATCCATCAACGCAGAAGGAAACATATTTAACAATTATAAGCACATAAAATTCATTTCTAACGAATTAAGCACGTAAGAGAGTTCTAAACACAAAATACAATGCATTCCAAGGCACACAAGTAAATACTGTCTAAATGGGGGTAAGATAGAACCCATTCTTAAACAAAAACCCTCCCCTCAGTCCAATTTCAGTCTATCCCAATCCCCCCAGCATTGTCACAGCCCCACCTTGTTCGCTGGTAAAGTCTGCTAGCCGGTGGCATGGGTGGCTGGAAAACAGGCACACAGTAATTGGTAGAGCAGGTAGTAGCCACGACCAGTTGGTCCTGAGGGAGGGTGCCTTGGCAACGTTGCAGTGTGCCTTTGTGGGACAACCATTCCCAGTCATTTGTGGAGTAGCCGCTGAAACCCGAATCCTATCCAGGTTCCTCCTGATGACTCCATATTTGCTCTTTACTTCTTCGGATTCCTTCTTGGTCTTCCATTTCATTACCAATTTAGTGCACACTGATGAGGCAAAGCAGGAGACACCTCGACTTCTATCTATTCTCCAGCAACCCTTATTATCTCTCCCTCGATGGAAGCCTGCTCAGACCATGGTTTTGCTACCTGTTCTTGTCGGAGCTTCTGGCTTGGCAGCCTCTGCTGGTCTTCCTAGCTCTCCACCTGCGACTACCACCTTGTCTCCTTTTATGTCCCTTAACTGTTCAAAATCGCAGAACTACCATTGACTCCCTATGCCAAACAGTCCCTCTGTCACGTGGCCTCTTCCAAGATATTGTTACGGATCTGGAAACCATATGCATTCAACATACAGATGTCCCAAAAGTCAGTTATGTCGTTAAGTATGTGTGTAGTCAGATCCCCTTCCTTTTGACTTGTGGGAGAATCAAAGGCGTGTGTTGCAATTTCTTTCAGTGAGGTTATTACATCGAACAAGCCATCTAACAACCATCCCATCCCCCGTTACAATCCACCGCCAACCGGCTGCCTTCTCGCACCCTGACGTGCCGAGGCGGGATCTCGCGGTTCCAGTTTCTCGGCTTCCACAAACGTTGCAACTCTTTCACGCCGACCTTTGCAACATTGATACTGTTGCTCAACAAGTATGAACCCACGTGGAAGAGTTGGTGGGATTTCCCGGCAGGGGCCGAAACCCTGCCCAGAAAGGGCGAACCCATAGGAGCCTGTCCAATCAGGGCGGGGAGTGACGTCTGTTCGAGTGAGCCCCGCCCCGTTGAAGGAGGTCCATAAAATCCCCGAGCACTCTCTGAGGCAGGGGGTTGTTACAAAGGCTGTTCTGAGGTTTTTGACAGGGTTGTGGTGGTTGAGAGTCGAGTGAGGAGAAGAAGGTATTGGAGGAAATTCTCCACGGTTTCTGACAAGGTTTTGGATAGGGCTCTGAGGGTTGTTGTGAGCGTGCAGTTCTTTTGAAGCGGAGGGTTGAGCAGAAGTCGTGAAGGTGGCAAACATGTCCCTGCTGGCCCTCTACAAGGAAAGGAAAAGCGACCCTGACCCCCCTCCATGGACCCCGCTATTCACCACCCGAGCTCTGCCACGAACCACGAGTCCCACACGTACGACTGGGGACCCAACCAACGACCTTTGTCATGTGCCACACCACGGAGCACTCCCTTCCTCCGACGTCAAGTACCCAGCTGGACTCTGACCCCCAGCTCGTTTCTCTCCTCGGCTTGAGGTGCAATAAAGAACTCTGGGTTTATTTTCATTTGTGTGTGTCTGCGTGTGGGCCCGTCTTTAAGTAGAACTGAACAAGTGTTTTTGGATCATTGTAAATATTTCTTGCTTGCATATTTGTGTTAAGTCTTGCTTTGTGTCTTCATTTACTGTAAATAAATAATCACAGAAATGTTCCCAGTCCGTTTCCGTCTCTTCTTGCATTGGTCCAGCATGGTTCGAATCTGAGTTTAGTGGGGTTTTATCTCCGGTAATCGGACAATTGTAGCCGGACGTCCTGGCAGGCCCCGCTCGACTGCATCCGAGCCGGAAAGGTGGGTGGCAGAGTGGTGTCGGTAGGTGTAATTTTACTGCTACCGGTCGAGTGAATCCGGTTCGGCCAGGCGTTCGAGGGCGTGGATCCCCCGGTAGCCGAGACCGCGTGGTTACTTTGGTACATTGGATCGAGACAAAATAACCCTATGCCACGCGGTCGAGATATTGGCGTTCCATGGTCGGTTAAACGACCTGCTGGCTCGCGGAGTTATCCGAGCGACGGCCTACAATTCCGGAGAGTCCCGTGGGGATCGACGTAACCTCCCCCACCTTGTGGTCGTTCTCGCCACCGGACCCCCAGCCCACAACAATATATATGTAGAAATTGACAACCTATTTTACTGCTGTAGCCTCTTCTTCCTCTTCTCAGGGAGGTGGCGTCACTTTTTTATTCCATCGACCAGCTTACAGTGAGATCTCTCGACAAAGCCGTGCGTAAATAGACAAAAGCTCAATCAGAACCTCATTCAAGGTTACGGGAAAGCTCACCCAGAAACGTCCTTTTATTGCTCGGTTTAATATGTGATGAAAAAGGTCATCATGTGATGGCTCTGGAAACACCTCCCAACTACCTGTAAAACTCAATGACGTTTGGACATACACTCACCCCCACCCACCTTCCACTGCACTCCACTCTAAACCCCAACCCCCACACGTTCGGGACGTAATTTTGGATTAGCCCCTGAGATAAGATATCATTAAGAGGTCGGAGATATCGATAATATTGTAAGAAATGAAATATATCTCACCTGTGATTGAATATTTCTGTGATGGTGAACAAAAACCATTTGAAAAATGAAAAAATTAATGGTTGCCGGGATTACTGGGTCCACCCACGACGATATCTCATCACTGAATTTTTTTAACTGAATTCCTGTTTCTACCAATAATACCACACTCCAAAAAATTGCTGATTTGAGGTAAGACATATCAAATTATGATCAAAAATGTTAAATTGGTTCTTTTAAACTGGATAGGATGTGCATTTGGAGTGAATATTTGGTGAAGTTAGCTAAGGTGGAATCTATTTTTCTACAACCTCTTCTTTCACCCTTGAGAGTGATGTCGTTACATGAGCAAGTACAGCGAGTTATCTTTAAATCGATGTGTGGGTTGTGTTTACATTATTTTGGGTTTTTGGATGATGAACGCATTTGAGAGGTCACGTGACTCCTTCACCGATCTTACCAATCATGGTAACGTTTAACAGTTCGTTTTTTTTAACCTTTGATACCATATTTGATGATCGGAGGTCAGCACCTCACCAAATATATTGGTATCCAGGTTGAAATCCAAAGAAAATTGGCCTTTTTATGAAGCATTGCAAAAATGGTTCGACCTTCGCGGAGATGGCGCCGCTCGGTGGCAGCTCATGTGTTTATAATTTAAGAATTTTGAGAAAATGACTGCTTCAAACCCCTATTTCGGTGCATCATGGAAAAACAAATGTGATCCTATGAAGTTTCGTGCCGATTAACCTTGGGAGCTCAGAGGAGTAGGGTCACAGACAAACATTTCGCTTCATTGATATATATATCAGAGTACTCGCCCTACGGGTGATCTTGTTCCAAGCATGCACCGCGTTCTTCTGACGCATACCTTTAATTGGGTGGTGTATAGGTAACTGACAGCTCTGCATACGCAAAAAAATAAAATAACCCGGGTTACGTGCATGAAGCAAAAACGTACCCACTGCTTATAATTCAAAACACCTCACTACACTGGAAAACGTGGGGAAAGGAATACAGTACTGTAAATTGGAGAGAATTGTAATACCATCCCCCACCTGGAGGCGGCGCTACACAATACACATTTACATAGAGAATTTGCGTCTCTCCCTTGACGGTTGGACATACACTCACCCCCACCCACCTCCCACTCCCCTCTAAACCCTAACCCCCACATGTTAGGTACATAATTTTGGATTAGCCCCTGAGGTAAGATATCATTAAGAGGTCGGGGATATCGATAATATTGTAAGAAATGAAATATATCTCACCTGTGATTGAATATTTCTGTGATGGTGAACAAACCAAGCAAACCAAGCTGGGATTAAAATCAATTCAATTCGAATCAAACAGAAGACCACACAGGTCCAGTCCTGCGTTGGAGTAATCAGAAGGAACGCAAACAAGCAAAAAGCGAAGATGAAGTCATCAGGAGGAACCTGGATAGGATTCGCATTTCAGCTGCTGCTACTCGACCCTCGAACCCATCCAGGCACAGCCAAGTGAGCCTTATTTTAAAAAAAAAAACTTTAAAAAAAACCTAACCCATATCAAAAAACAAGGACAAATGTGTCCAAGAGCCGCGTCCTAAAGGTTTTGTCTTCAGTCAGAAAAAGAAGAAGAAGAACAGGAAGTGGAACAAAAGAAGAGAAGAAAAAAAAAAACAACAACAACTTCCGATATTTCGTCACGTGCCTTGATTGAGCCAATAGCGACACCCGTCATGGACGATCGTCGTTCATGACGAGAAAATAGTGTATTACGAAATTACAATACATTAAATGGAATAATCTTTAAATAGTAACGTGAACTTTTCGAAACTTTAAAGCAAATGTCCGAATATATTTAAAAGTTCATGATAGACGCTCTCAAAAGCACCTCAAGCAGGATGTGTAGACGTGTTTAGTATTTAAGGAGATCCGATCCTGGATATAAAAGAGCCGAGTCCTAAAGGTTTTGTCTTCAGAAGAAGAAGAAGAAGAAGAAGAAGAAGAAGAGGAGGAAGAAGAAGAAGAAGAAGAAGAAGAGGAGAAGGAATGAGAAGAAGAGAAGAGGAAGAAGAAAAAGAAGAAGAGGAGGAAGAGGAAAGAGAGAGGAAAAGAGGAAGAAGAAGAAGAATTCTGGCTGCCGGGTCATGCGTCGGATCAAGTTGAAATTTAAAACATGCATTCCCCACGACTACTAGATCATTAGTGTGAAGTTTGATGTTGATTAAACGGTTCGAGAGAAACAATTTTAAAATATTTTCGCTCAATGCAAATGGCTGCCAGACCATGTGACATCAATTCAGTTCTGTTCTCGATCTATCCAGCCATTCTGGAGAAGATTTTTTTATAAGTTTTATGGTAAATCCAATCTGGCTGACAAACCATGTGATCTATGATGTCATATGTGTGATTCTTTTGTTCCTTGTGGATAGGCAGTCACATACGTGTAAAGTTTCGCCTCGATCTGTTCAGTCACTTCAGAGAAGAAGATTTTTGAAGGTTAAAAAAACCCAAAACAATATGGCTGCTAAATCATGTGACCAATGGCATCAGAATTTTTTTTGTGGACCATTTTATTCCTAGAGATGACCGTCAAAAAATTTCCGACTGATCAGATGTAGTGTATTCCATTGCAATTATGACATCATAACGAAGGCACCTATGATGTCATAAAAAAAAAAATCACACTCATTCCCCATGAGGCTGCCATGTGCCATTTCAGTTTTTTCCTTGGTGCGATTTCAGAGATACAGAAGTTTCTTCAGATACAGAAGATACAGAAGAAGATACATTTCCAACATGGATGCCCTACCACGTGACCTCTGATGTCATAAATTATCAGCAAAATATTGCACATGAATAGCCGCTCCTATGGTGAAAATTTGACTTCAATCGGACAAGCGGTTGCGGAGAAAAACATGAAAGTTCTGTGCGGACAAACAAACAAACAGACAG
>CM068952.1:123675945-123687696 GCA_035128595.1 Eptatretus atami | reverse complement strand
AGGTATAATGTATTTTAAATGGAGGTGGGAGGGGCGTGGCGGGATTAAATCATAAAGGGGACATTATACGGTTGAACACAGGCTTGCCAAACTCTTTGTGGTCTCAATTGATTGACAGATGGTTACAAATCCAAGCCCTTCTGCAAAGTCGAAACCGACACCAAAAAACACTCCGTCGTGTTTCTTTTTAATTTTTTTCTATAAGAGAACTCATTAAAGATCAAGGTTAAATTGACAGTGGGGCAACATTTGGGCACAACCATCAAGGGGATAAAGAGGAAGAGAGAGAGGGAGAGAGAGAGAGGAGAGAGAGAGAGAGAGAGAGAGAGAGAGAGAGAGAGAGAGAGAGAGAGAGAGAGAGAGAGAGAGAGAGAGAGAGAGAAACGAAAACACTGAAAAAAGCAAGTAGGAGGGTTGGGTTATGAAGGGTTAATGGTGGTAAAAAAGAATGGATCAGGGTGGGTGTCATGATGTGACCAAGCACTGCCTGCTTGAAACCCTGGAGAGAACAGTGAGACAGAACATCTTCTGGAAGGGGGTTCCACAGAAGGGGAAACATGGAATAAAAGAGTTGAGGTGTGCAGTCATCCTGTATTTTGCATGTTTAACCAGAAGGAGGTTATTGGAAAACTGTATGCATCCTGGAGTTGCTGAGGAGAGCAGGAGTGTCGTCGGACTGAAAGAGTGGAGGGAGAAATGTTGGAGAATAGACAGTAGAAAGCAGAGAGACACTGACCTGCTGCGATATGAGAGCAACAAACCTTGTACTTCGGCCTCATGATGGAAGACACCAATCATTTTGTGAGCTTTAGATTCTATAGAATCCGAGAGTTAGATGTGATGCTGGAGCACCAGCTCATTGCAGAGAGCAGTACTCCTATTGAGGTACGAACAAATGCTACATAGAATGTGATTAGTTTTGATTTTCCAAGGAAAGTCTTGGCTCGACAGAGGGTCGCCAATCTGTGGCTGGCTTTGTAGGTCAGCTTTCCGGTGTGGTCAGCTCTGGAATGGTCATGGCTGATGGTGAGGCATTGAGGTTCAAGAGACTCAACCTCTTCCAGTGGGTGACCAACGAAATAGGTAGGTGGGTTCATTTGATGATCATTCCGAAGCGATAGATTGAGGCTGTGAGATTTCCCACGATTGAAGGACATGTTATATTCTTCTTCTTTCATGTCGCTACACTTTTCTCAGCCACTGCAAAACACAAGCTCTGGCACAGGAGTTGAGAGCCTTCAAATCGTCTGGTCCGCCAGGCTCTGGTAAGAGAGGGCAAATCCGGAGATGCTCCATTGTTTGAGGAGCCTCTCCACATTCGCTATCGATTGGGCCATTTTGATTATATCCACACTTCTGCAAATGTTGCATTTATCAGACCAGAGTCTAATTATATTTTAAGATTAGGAGAGAGAGAGGAGAGAGAGAGAGAGAGGCGAGAGAGAGAGAGAGAGAGAGAGAGAGAGAGAGATATGCAACTGCTGTCTACCTAGCAGAGGGTGGAAATAAATAGTGAAGGAAATAGAGTGAAGGAAAGAAATCTGCAAGAAGAAAGTGTTTTCCAGATCTTCGCAAAGGTCATAATGTCGATTAAGAAAAAGACTGGACTGAAAATTTCCCTGAGGAACTCCAGTCTCCAATGGGAGAGGGGACGAGAGGGTTCCATTAATGGCAACACTTTGTGTGAGTGTCAGAAACAAGTCAGAAATCCAGGAATGAAGGCCGCCTTATATGCCACAGGCAGAGCTTGGCAAGCAATGCAGAAGCCAGACTGTATTGAATGCCCGAGATAGGCCCAGGAAGATGCTCCTGACCTCTTGATTGAGATTGAGCGCCTCCATTCATTGCTGAAATAGGAGTTGAAGCATGTTCAAAGTTGAGTGACCAGGACAGAATCCAAACTGATGGTCAGAGATCTCATTTGAAAACACTAATGCTTTAACACCAATACTTATGTTTGATTGAAATACGAACTTAACATTTTCCTAATAACATTTTACCTTGGTCTAAAAAATGTACCTATCGTGTTTGAAAATATTGAACCTTTCTTTAAGAGACTTGAACCTTGTTTCGGCAATTCATCAAAAATTTAAATACTTCAGAGTGGAAAACGGAAAGGCATAACCAATCATTTTGACCCAAAAAACTAAAGCTCAGTAAGTTAAGTGGTTCAACCACAGAGTTCAAACTTCATTATTGACTAACATCGGCCATACATGCTCGAGAAGGGAATGGGGAAAAATTGACACAGTCGTGCAACCGGTTGAGTTGGTCATGCTGTTGCATTTCTGCTCTGCATTTCTCACATTTTTATGGATATGGATTATCCCAACTTCAAACTGTTCTTTGATAACTTCATTTTATTCCAGTCCCTTTCAGTGAACTGCAAGACGAAAGTGTCCATCAATTCACATTGGGAGTTATTTTGCATACTCCCCATGCTTTCCAAGTGAGGCTTGGCAAGAAAGTCAGGGCAGGAATTTGGGATGTGTTCAAGGTGCCTGTGATAACTCGCGTACTCTTTGCCGAAAGACACCGTGGGATTTTTAATTCCCACTAACTAATTCTGGGAGATGAGACACCTGGATGGATGGCATCCGATGGACGGCATACTCACTGAATCAACACTCTGCTTGTGAAACATCAATCCAACCGTTTAAGGCTAATCCAGAATCGAAACAGACTGGAAAGCCGAAAGGTAAATGAAAAAAATTGCTGGAAAATTCATAACCTTCTATTTCTTGCTTCGTGGAACATTTATATAAATGAGTGTGAAGTGAAAAAAAATTCTCAATTTTGAAATTGGAGTTAAGTTTTTCTTTGGAAACCAGATAATTTTATAATCAAACGGCATATCTCATCTAATCTATAAGCAGAGAATTTGGTTACGATACCAGAAAACAATAGACCACTCTTTTGAAAAGATAGTGTGATTTTTTAAAAATGTCCGCAAGCGGATGCGAGAAGACAAGCAAAGTGGCTTCATGTCCTCAATAAACATGCTTTTAATCTATCTTTTTTCACATTTTATGTAAATTTGTGATTGTGTATAAATACCCACATGAAGTTGAATGGCAAAGACGAGAACAGACGTGGGAACAACCTGTTAATTACCTCGCCTGTTAATTATTTTCAGTATTAGGTTATTCCTTTGTCACCTTCAAGCTCAAAAATTTATCTCGTCTTGTACTACCCCAGTAACACTCATGGACAAACCCTCGTTTTTACTGTTTTTACCGGAAACTTACTGTTTTTAAGGAAGCCATAAAGGACAAAAACACCAGGCACAAAGAACTAACTAATGTAACGTGATAAATAAGGTGGTGTGTAGGACGCTGCATCAATGGCGGTAAACTTCTGAATTGTTTTTTCTACAACCTTTAAAATCTTTACTTTATTTCAATTGAATTATATACCTGTACACTGTGAAGCACAAATCACCTTTTTGTCACTTTCAAAAACCTTTCATTTCGCAGGACTTGGAAAAACAAATTCATGCCCTGAGGACAGAGTAACTACAAGAAAAGCTATAAGAATCAGCATTCCCACCATCGTGCCCTGATGGCAGAATAAGTTTGAGATCCTGCATTCTGACAAATATGTCGGTGCATTGCGCTGTCCTGTTATCATCACGCCTATTATGCAGAGTTCGGGAACAAAACGAACGTAGATCGTGCTCACAAATGCAAAGCAACAGTTGAAAAGACCTTCCCATGTCCTTTTTCTCAAGACTGTATGGAGTAAGGTGTTCTATGAACTCTTTGGTTGCCTCTTTCATTTGGTCCTTCTTCATTTGTAATTTGATGTCTGGAGTCACTATCCTGACATAACAACAGCTGAATGTGGTTGCACAAACATAGTCGGCCACAGTATCGCTGAAAAACAAAATTACAGGAGTACCAATGATAAAAAACAATACTATTATCAGCACTGTACTCATCTAAGTTTGCTTTCAACACATTGATTCTCAGAATAAAATACAGTATTTGCAAGAACATGTTTTGAATGCAGGTGATGTTACTTTATTGAAATGTCACAACTAGAACAGCACTCGGTAGAGCGCGTCCCTCTGACAGGCTGAACAGTTTACGTTTTGTATCCCACTGATAGGCTGGAAACAGCAATAATAATAATGATGATGATAACGATGATAATATAAATAATAATGATTGTTATTATATTAAATGAATACAGCCACAAGGAAACCATAGGCATTTCCATTCGGAATGGATTCGAATAGTTTTAATGTAAACAATTCAGGTACAAAACTGAGTCACACAGAGGGTCTCTCTTTAGAGCATCGCGAGGCATTTGGCTCGAGATCGTGGAAGGGTGATGTGTTAAATGATGAGGAGACACCATGGAAGGAAGTAAGGTAGAAGGGGCTGGAATTGCGGCTCAAGGGCTTTTGTTGGTGTTTGAATGTGCTCAAAGAGGCATAACCTTGGCTGATTGCCAATCGGCACCAACTACATTTCTGGATAGGATCAGCGCCATGTCAAGGAAGTTCACAGCCAAATAGGCTGCTGTCACGCAATCGCTAGTTGCCCTCTGTGTTCACCGACCTGCAGCGTGAGGCCGCCATTGGAACATAAGGGGGGTGGTGATGTAACTGCTCATCCTCGCTCTTGGTCCCAAAGTGGAAAGATTCGAACCTAAGACCTTCAATTACCGCCAACACGAGGAAACATGCCATCTCGGATTACGAGTATGTTAACTGTTGCTAGCTGTTGGATTGATCAAGAAGCTGAGACAACCAAAAAAAAAAAAATGAGGTCACACTTTACAAACATAAGAACAAGAAAAACACAAGAATTAAGCTGCTTGAGAAACAAATGCACAGTTGCTGGTGCAACTGCTGTGTTTCTGTGAGCAGTTTTAGGAAAGCACTGGACCAAGTATACCAGCAGTCTTCTACAAGTCCATCAAGATGCTCATATAGTGCGGTACAAGAGGAATTAAAATGGAACAAACTTTGGTGTAAAACAGACCTTAGATAAGAAAATAAATATGCATTTTTTTTCAAAAATCAGAATATACATTTTAATAAATAAATAATCAAATAAGTTAGGATATTAAATATTTATTACATTGCTCGGGAGGCGTAGGAAGTGGCGATAACTATAGTCGCCATATGTGATTGGGTGTTGTATACACGGCGGGTCAGAAATTTTTTTATGGAGAGGAGCAATTTGACACCCCCACACCCCTACATGCGCAAGTGTGTATCATGGCAGAGTTATTGGCCACACTGGTGGCAATTTTTAAAAAAGTAGATACCCTTTGTTTCATGACAAAATCATAGTATTTGAGGTTGGCAGTTCAAAGATTTGCGCCATTGTGTTGCAAAGTCGGATAGTTCTGGATGTAATCTCGCACGTCTCTCTTGTTAGTTGGATGCCTCATCAAACTGAGTGATGTCAGAACTTGAAAGCATTGGTGGTCAGGATGCTCCAGTGAGAATGGCTTTTTGAGAGGGTAATGATGTTATCCTCCATAACGCACTAAAGATGCAACAGTTCAGACCCACGAAACAGACTCTCTACCCTCACACGGAGACAATTATGTCTGCTAGTCTCATTTGATGTACTGTTTACTTTGGACGCAGAAGCGCATAATGTCAAAGACCGATTCTTTGTGACCGTGTATTTGTGGCCACCCTAATGTTTGGCGCATGCTTGGATTGTGTACTAATTGGGGTTCAGGTCACGGGTGGAGCGTGGCGTGCCGAGCCGTTGGAATCTCTTATTGAGGCACCCGTACGTGCATGCAAAGTGACATATGGTTGTGCTTTTCCATCCAACTTTCTGACTCATATTTTCGCTTTTGTGCAAAATTCCTTGAAAAGGAAGAAAATAATTTTGCACAAAAATCACGCGAAACAAATATCAAATGAAAAAATCATTTCAATTGACTTATTAACTTGCACGACTACTTTTCTACTGTGTGGTTGAATGGTTTTCGCCAGTGTACATAACTTTACACATAAAAAAATAGATTGGAAACAAATCGTTTGCAGCACTGGAGACTGCACGGAGGCAAGCACAGTGGCTTCTCCACATCATGCTCCTTTGGAATCTGCTGCCTGTGCGTCACGTCATAATGCTACACATGTTTGCGTGACCGACAGGTCATGAGCTCACCAATCAGAGCCATCTGTGTCTCTCTCTCTCTCTCTCTCTCTCTCTCTCTCTCTCTCTCTCTCTCTCTCTCTCTCTCTCTCTCTCTCTGTGCTCCAAACACCCCCAAGCAAATCTTTTGGAAAAATACGAGGTATAAAAATAGGAGAAAAGAATAAAATAAGTCGCCTCGACATCTCTGAAAGTATATGTACAATGGTTCAAAGGAAGGGTGCAAAGGCTGCTTAAACTAGGTATTAAAGTTTATGGGTTTGGGGACATTATACATACTTCCCGTCAACGATGTCAAGCCAAGAAACTGTCGAGGTACTAAAATCTGAGCTTCCTTAGGTGATCATATTGCTGGATGTGGAGATGGTGTCCACAAAAGGAGTGCTTTCATCAACTGAATGTCCCAACTTTCCCAACCCACCATCCCCATGATGCCCCACCCACTCCACCACCCAATTATCCCACCACTCATCTAAGCCTCAACACTCCCCATCGCTACACCTTCTATTCTAGCAACTAACCACTAACCAGCGTAATTTTATCAATAATTTAATAGAAAGCTAGGTCCCTAAAAACCACCTCATAATGAGCATTTGAAATAAAGTCACAATAGAGGACAGGTGCTGAAAGAAATATACTCTTATGCAATCAGATGACACATCAAACCATGCAGACACAAGCTGCAGCAGACACCTGGATGCTGTGATAGTCATTGTTGTTGTCCAGAAAAGCAGAGTTCACAAAAGATTTGGGTCTGCAGCACGGGTTGCTTTCTCGTGCTCTACTAATCGCTGCATCGCTCTTTGCAAGATGCGAAATCACGACATCATATGTTATACGACGATCCTCGCATGTTCCACTGCAAAAACCAAAGTCTATTACTTCGTCTGAGTCAAAACCCAGGCCGAGATCGCGGACGGCCACCATTCGTTGCTGCAGTTTGCAGAAAGGGCTCTTCAGTATATGTCGTCTCCTTTTTCTACGAGTCCGACCGAGCTTGCCTCGAGGACGCTGCCGGGAATGTCTTGACCTTGCCACAGCCCGTGGTGTTGCCGCTGAGCCATGAGGTTTGTCCATGAGTGGTACTGGGGTAGTACAAGACGAGATAAATTTTTGAGCTTAAAGGTGACAAAGGAATAACCTAATACTGAAAATAAATGGGATGGATTCTGATAGACGGATAGGCAACAAAGTAACAACAAAGTATGTGGGGAGTTGGGATGGTTGAGAGATTGAGGTGAACATGGTGGGGGAGAGATTGGGGTCGAATGAAAAACTAGTCTTGATTGGTGTTGTTGAGTTATCCAATTTAGGAAACGTGGAATTTTTACTGCATTTATATTTCTCCTGATTATTTTCATCTGAAGGTCAAGGTTGCTTTGCTCCCTCTAGTATTTAGGAATTTCATCAACAAAACATTGGACAAACTTACATAAACTGAAATTGATAAACACACCTTGCTCAATAAACATAAGATGGTGGAAGCCGACATTCCTGTATGCACATTACTCAGGTGCTGTTTATCAAAGTTTTGTGAGCTGTGTGGTTACTGTGCAAGTACTTAGTCATAAAGAGGGTTTCATTTAGCTACCAAGGGAAGGAATAGACCAAGCACCTCACCAGAAGCAATTGAGTTTTGTGGTGTAAGAGGCACTGCGACAGCTTTGGCCAGAGCCCCCTCGGCAGGCCGATTGTGGAGATAGTCGACAGGGGAGGTCAAGATGGAAGAGATCAGCAAAACAAGGCACAGGCTCAGCGCACACAGCGCTCTCCAGCTGCCGTGTTCCAGGAAGTTCATAGCCGAACTAGGGAGAAGTTCCGGTCACCATGGCATTGGGTGCCCGGAGGTGGACGCCGAGCTAGCATGCGGGGTGGTCTTGCTCTTCCCGACACTCCTTGCTGGTGTAGTAGTCGTAAGAAAAATTTTCTTTGTGCTGTGGGGAACCACACCATTACAGCCACTGTAAGCCTCGTATTATATAATAATGTATGCATACGTGGACATAACTAATACACACACACACACACACACACCACACACACACACAAAAGTTTTTCCTTGACCAAGAGGGAATGATCCTACACCAGTGGTTTGGACAATATATTCATCTTCCTGAAGGTAGTTTCCAGCATGCATTTCCTTGTAACATTGGACCAGACACCATGTTTCTGTTTCTGAAACTTTTTGAAAAGGGATTTTTCAGCTCAGGTGTGTGTGTGTGTGTGTGTGTGTGTGTGTGTGTGTGTGTTAATGGACTCCCCATGTGCTGCTACTTCAGCACAGAGGGTTCCTTGCATTGCTATCGAGGTCATAAAGAATCAAATACATCCAAGTTAGCGAGGCCCTCATTCTCTCAAAAGTATATCGAGCGAAGAATGATCTGGCACCCGATGGAGGTTAATGGCCGGAACGGATTGAAACAAAGCTGTTTCGCAAACATTGTGACTCAAAACGTGCTCTCACGGTCGGAAAACTGAACACTGTAAACAACTTCTCCTGCATTTCCACTCGCAAGACCACCTTCCCACCGCTTGCTGAAAAGTCATCCAATGTACACCCACCTCCGTTGCACCCACATCTATACCCACTTCACCTCCTTCCTACGACTCATCATACATCTTCCATTCTCATTAACCGGTCTCTTAACTTTAACCATATTCCTTGTTACATTGTAACAACTAACTGTTGTAAATGTGTATATTTGTGACAAAAATTTCAAAATTGATCAATTGGTGTCTTTCTGTTGCAAAAAAAAAACTTTACAGTGTGGTCTGGCAAGGTGAAATATGGTTACAGTCTGTCCCAAAATAATTTTCAAGTGCACAGTGTATCCTAGAAAACATCACTTGGTGGAAGCATCACCACTTTAAATTGGCCACCGAAGGTGGGCCGAAATGGGCACTCCCGCTAGTATAGTTAAACGCCAAAAAGGAATGTGGTTGGCCATGCGTTACGATTGTTGAAGAAAATTCCAAGTAAACACGTCTGCCCCAGACGTCACAAAAGGATGGGAGAGCCATCACGGAGGCGCCGCGTCGGAGTGCGCAGGGCAGAACGCCTCCCGATCCATCACGGATTTGAACCCCTGGTTCATCCATCAGTGTTCACATGCGAAGAGCGAATACGTGGGTCCATCCCACGGGACGTTCAGCTCGCAGATACACCAACTCGCTTTCGGGCGCGCATCCGCTTCGTTTGTTCACGCCGTGGTTAACCGAGCCGTCATCTTTCACAAGCCGAGAGACGATTTGCAAAAAAATGATGTTGAGCTTTCGTCAGAGCCCTTGAAGAAGCGGTGAAAAGCCGACGTAATTGAAATGACGCGCTTGCGAAGTTTGCGCAGTTGCGAAACGCTCGCGGAGCGGACCTCGGAGAGAAAGGATTTGCGGTTTAGACCCTCGAGTTAACGGAAGCAAAATGAAAACTCATTTTCACTCGATTCCAACTCACCCTTCCCCCTGCCCATCCTCTTTAAATAACCTGAACATGCTCCAGAGGAGGCCACAAAAGAGCATATAACGCGGCTTGTTCGAGATTATCGCGTCCGGCGTTGACAGGCAGGTGATGCCGCGCGCGTGCGGTGCGGGACGCGCTGGGACTCGCGCAGGGACTTGCGCCGATTACGCACGTTGCTCTCGGAATGCGAGCGGAGGCGTCGCCGGGAGGAGGGATGCCCCCATTCCCTTGCACTCCCTAATCTATTTGCCACCCCTACGCCCCCTGACAGGCAGACGAAAACACGGTAAATTATGCTGCTTCGTGACCACCCCCTCTTCTTTCTGCGCTCATGATGGCAATGCGGTCAACGTATCACAAGCAGCAGGTACATAGCAAGCTCGTTTTCATTTCTACAGGAATACCAATCTACCAATCCAAGCAAAGAGTAAAACCATTCACAGGAGGCTCAAAGGAAATTTAAATATATAAATTTAAAAAAAAATCCTATCCAAAAGCAGGTCTCTCAAACTGTGTTCAGGGGCAAAAGGAACTTTTCAAAGGTTTCCTTTCCGCAATTATAGCGGTTCCGTGCTGGCGAGGCTGGAACGTGCCGCTTGCACGGGGTCTGGGCCAGCAGGGGTCCAGGAGAGGGGAAGGGGGTACTTGTAGCCTGAGAAGCAACAGCCCGGAGCACCGAGGGAGCCCCTTTTTGTCGGCAGTGTTTTTGCTCGAACTCGGAATAGTTCACATGCGGCCACAGCGGAGGTTTGCAATGAAGCAGAGAAACGAGGAAAGAATTAGCGACGCGGCCCGGGCTTACATTCGTTAACATTCACCGGTCGGATGGTGGAGGAGAGTGCGGTTTTTCTTTGCCTGCATTCAATTCGTGCCACGTTCTGCTCCAAGGGCTCCATCAACCCTGAGCTATCATTTCCTTGCGGTGCAACCCCCATTTCTCTTTGTTCCGCAACTGTGATACCGCCACATTCTATATAACTCTCACGTCCATTCGCTCACTCTCACTCACGTTCAACATGCAACTCTCACCCATCTTCACCACCTAACCTCTTTTCTTTACCCATACATCTCACCCTCATCACCCCACCTTTTGTGTGGTGTCTGGTAATTTAAGGATCTTTCCACTTGCCTATCTGTCATTCTTTTCACCTCTTCTTTTTCTCACCTTCGTTAACTCCATAATCTCCACACTCGCACTCCTTCAACGGCTAAGCCTCATCTTCATCCACACTCCCGAACCCTCATCTTCACCCCAAAATTCTCATCTGTCTTTCATCCCCTAAATCCTCACTCTCCTTAACTCCATTCTTTCCATACGTCCTCCTTCAATCCCTAATCCTCATTTTAACCCACACTCCAAAAACCTCTTCCTTTACCTTGCAAAACTCTTCTCACATTCATCTCCTAAACCCTCATCCTCCTTAGCCTCACAACCTCCACACTCATCCTCCTTCAATCCACAATGCTCATCTTCACCCACACTCTGAAACCCTCCTCCTCTACTTCAGAATCCTCACCTCTCTTTCATCCCCTAAACCATCATCTTCCTTAACCCCTTAACTTCAACACTCATCCTCCTTTTTGTCCACACTCACAAACACTCCTCCTCTACCCCAGAACTGTCATCTCTCTTCTCATTCATCCTCTAAACCCTCAGCTGCCTTCTCCGCATAATTTTGACACATCCTCCTTCAATCCCCAAACCTCATCTGCTTCTACACTCCCAAATCCTCCTCCTCCTCCACCCCAGAATCCTCATCTTGCTTTCATCCCCCAAACCCTCACCCACAGAAAGATGTAGCTTTGGAAGTGAGACCCTTAAGCAGAGGATCCTTCCCCATATTTGATCATGATTTGTGGGAATGACACCCTTAAGCAGGGGATCCTTCCCCATATTTGATCATGATTTGCGGGAGTGAGACCCTTAAGCAGGGATCCTTCCCCATATTTGATCATGATTTGCGGGAGTGAGACCCTTAAGCAGGGGATCCTTCCCCATATTTGATCATGATTTGATTTGTCGTTTTGTTTTTCTTTGCCATATATTCAAGGAGATTGCATTAATAAATATTTTATAATTCAGTAAAAGCCGTTTAATATGAACCAACTTCAAACACGTTCATCAAATTACAATAAGACGCCACCGAATCATCTACCACCCAG
>CM068952.1:123649542-123662382 GCA_035128595.1 Eptatretus atami | reverse complement strand
TACTTGCAAAATCGAAGATTTTTCAAGTATATGGGTTAGTCGATTTTGTTATTCTGTCTGTCTGTTTGTCCCCTACAGGTCACAATTTTTAAACCAATCTTCACAAAACTTCACCCCATGGTCGACATCGTCATCGTCTATGACCATACTGTCTCCAGTGCATAACATTTGCTGACGCAGTTTCTGTGAATGAGACCAACACTGGACAGCTCATATATATATATATATATATATATATATTTATATATTATATCCTCTCTTCTCTCTCTCTCTCTCTCTCTCTCTCTCTCTCTTCTGTCTCTCTCTCTCTCTCTCTCTCTCTCTCTCTCTATCTCTCTTCTCTCTCTCTCTCTCTCTCTACTCTCTCTCTCTCATCTCTCTCTCTCTCTCTCTCTCTCTCTCTCTCTCTCATCTCTCTCTCTCTCTCTCTCTCTCTATCTCTCTCTCTCTCTCTCCTCTCTCTCTCTCTATCTCTCTCTCTTCTCTCTCTCTCTCTCTCTATCTCTCTCTCATCTCTCTACTCTCTCTCTCTCTCTCTCTCTCTCTCTTTCTCTCCTCTCTTCTCCTCTCTCTCTCCTCTCTCTTCTCTCTTCTCTCTCTCTCCTCTCTCTTCTCTCTCTTCTCTCTATTCTCTCTCTCTCTCTCTCTCTCTCTCTCTCTCTTCTTCTCTCATCTCTCTCTCTCTCTCTCTCTCTCTCTCTCAGATTTGGAATTTGACCAGGGTACCGGTGCACAATAACCTGCTCTTTTAAAAGGATACAGTGGGGATTCTAACGTCGATCAGCGAATGCTGATCAGCAGAAGCCACACTCGGCTTCACGTCTCCTTTAAAGTATTGTACATCCGTTGATACAACTCCCAGCCTGCCTGTTAATCACCAGGGTGGTATTTTGTAGTTGGGGTCGAGAATCAAATACAGATGAGACAGCTCATGGTGAGTACATTATTTCTGAACTATCTTGTTTGGGTTAACAGGAACATCCCATTAGAGCAATCATACACATCTCATTTAATCTTTGGCAAGTTATTTGGATTGGTTACCAACACAACTCACAATGGTGTACTCTCTTAATGTGACATATACCACATTGCATCTTTAACATCCACAACTTAGATGCAAATGAGACAGGTGGCTTTCCATCCCCACGCCAACATAGCTGCCAAGCAATGCAACAATTTGGTGGAGGTCAGTTAAGCCAATTTCTATTCCATAAGGAACTGACAGACAGATCCAGAGACAATGTCTTATCAGCGCAAATTAGTATATTCAGTAGACTTCCTACGTAGGGATGGCATGGACACTCCATAGATATATAAATCACAAATCCTCAAAATAACCACAAAGTCCAACATACAGACTTACTAGCCGATAAGGACCATGTGAGCCTTTCTGAAACCTGGTGGGGGGAAGTGGGGATGGGGGGTGGACAAAGCACGGAAACAGCAAAGGGTGCAAGACCAGAAAGGAGGTGGTAGAAGACAGAGAGCCCACCGACTTGTCTGCGATGGCAAAGTGATAGACCTATCAACTCAGCTTCCTCGCCGGGGATTACAGTGATCTTCAAGGTCTTGGTTTCCACGGCATTAAGCTGAGCAAGGAGTGAGGCAGGAGAGCCAGCCCAGAGGGGAGAGCAGTACTCTATCAAGCTCCGGATGAAGGCCTTGCAGGTGGATAGGAGTTCAGGTGTGTCAAGGATGGACTCTGTACGTCGGAGGATGCCCAGTCGGCAGCTGGCTTTGGAGGCCAACTTTGAAATGCGGTTTGCCCAAGAATGATCATGGCTGATAGTGAGACCCAGGACTTTAAATGACTGAACTTCCTCAAGAGGATTGTTTTGAAATTGATTGGAGGATTTGCCAGACTGTCCTTTCGGAGAGAGATCGTGAGAGTGTGAGATTCGTCAGGATTGAAAAACATATTCTTTGTGTTTAGCCATGTCGTGAAAATTTTCGAGGTCTCAAGAGAGTGAAGAGACTGCAGTCTGCTTGTCTGAAGGATGAGGGACGTCATGGCAGAGGGTGGAGTCATTCGCAAATAGATAAAATTACTTAATTTCAATTGAATTATATATTTTTGAACACTGTGGAACACTAATTGTAACACGAATCTGCAGTTTCACAGTACTTTGGTTCTGAAATTGACAAAATGTCCAGAATCTCAACCCCGATGGCAATATGCACAGAAGAGAGTAAGTTATTTTTTTTTTACTTTGTCTGTCTGTCCGGCAGTCAAACAAAATTGAAATCATTCCAAACAGGAAACTTAGTATTTTAAAGGACGTCATAAAGGACACAAACAATAGGCACAAAGAACTAATGTAACGTGTTAGATAAGTTGGTGTAAAAGACGGTGCATCAACAGCGGTAAACTTCAAAAAAAAGTTTTTTTGGGTTTTTTTTGTTCAGACTTTAAATATTTTATTTTATTTCAATTTAATTATATACTTAAACACTGTAGAACACAAATGACCTTTTTGGCAATTTCAAAAACCTTCCCTTTCGTAGTACTTTGACAAGATATTCATGCCGCCTCATGCCCTGCACCTAGCACGGGTTGACCCTTCCGATGTCCATCTTAAGACTGCGTGGAGTAATGAACTCGAGTTATTTGCAGAAACGGTTAATAAAACAACATTCCAAAAGTATGTAAACAGGGTCGGGATGGTCACCAGAAATGATCATGTGAAACCATCACGACATCTTTCTTTGAATAACAGTGTCAAAACATCTCTCTCAATTAGGGTTCACAATCACCGCAAACACTAGCTGAATCCACCGTGTGTGTGTGTGTGTGAGCAATGTGTGTGTGGGTGTGTGTGTGTGTGTGCGTGTGCGTGTGTGTGTACTGTTTAATATTTCACTGGTTAAGTTCAGACATGGAAACAATCAACATGTACTATCATTGCAGAATGTAGGGATGGACAAGCAACTAACATTATTCAAAGAAAGATGTCGGGATGGTTCCATGTAATAATTTATTATGACCATCCCAACCTTGTTGACATTCTTTTTGGCATACCATCCCTACATCATATTACATTTACAAAAATGTCTTTTGTATTCATTACGTCAGCTTGATTGAACTCCACAAGGACAATAATAGCAGAGGCAGACAGCTTGGAGGCGAGACATTCCTTATTCAACTCGTCCTTCTTTCAGCTTTCATCTAAGTCCATACCCAGCCTACCACCAATTTTTTTTAATATATAATATCGAGGCTCGTATAAGAGCTAACACACAGAACGCACAACAAGGGGGGCAGGAGACAAGAGGGGTTGGAGAGGGAAGGACGAAATAGTGGGAAACAGATATGAGATTTGTGGATGGGAGAGGGATGGTGTGGGGCACACGGGGTAAACAAGATGGACACCACAGGGACTTTCAGGAAGGAAAGCAGGGAATTTGAAGGTAGGTTTGGGGTGGATTAGCAGGGGGAGAAAAGATCATGGCTTTGGATAGAGGAAGATAAGAGATGGTGGTGAACAGCTGTTTTGAAGAGCTGGAGGGAAGAGTGGGATTGAAGAGAGTGTGTGAGTTTGTTCAAAAGTGGGGAAAAGAGGAATAGAAGGTGAAACTGAGCAGTGATTCTTGATTTTGGCAGTTTCACACAGAAGGGGGTTTTGGTGGACCTTGAGCACCCTGAGGAAATATAGGGGGACATATCGCAGTCAGAGTAAGGGGGGGGGGCGAGACTGGAGAGGAGACTGCAGAAGACAGAAAGACCACCGACTACTACGTGAGAGAGAAGAGAGACAGAAGACCACCGACCTACCTACGGTGAGAGAGAGAGTGAGAGACCCAAAGATTCAGCGTCATCGCCGTAGATACCAATGATCCTAAAAGCCTTGGTTCCACAACGTGAAGTTGAACGAGGACCTTAAAGACCAAACTGGAATTACTCATTTTATCATTCTGAGGTCAGTCTCAGGAACATTCAGTCCAATAAGTAGTTGGCTGCCAGATACGTACGTTTTGGGGACTGTGGCTCTGTGGCAATGACTTTGAGAAAAATTTACAAATGAATATCCAAAGAATGCACAAAATACAAAGCATAAAAGTCCACCTTAAAACTTTCAAAATCCGTGATAAGATATTTTCAGTGAGACACGAGAACGCCAAAACGACACAATGAAAGCTCCGGGTCCGACAGTGTGAAGATGCTGAGTTTAGAACAACTTCATCCGCAAATTCACGGACAAACTTCTCATGAAAGTGGAGCTTCTGTGGCCCCAGCATGCGCTGTCGTAATCTTCGGGGTGTTTGCTTTTACTGCCGGCTGTGAACACGGGATCCTGCAGCGAGCTGGGCCCCGGCACGGTTTTACCGGCTGCCTGTTGGTGAGCACCTCACACATCAATCAAGCACGTGAGCACCGACCGGTCGAAGAGGCGGCCTCGTGCAAAGATCGGAGAGTGGCCCGGCGGCGGGAGTGCATTTCCAGACGGTTGAATTAAACAGACTTTGTCTTTGTCCAGGGTGGTTTTTTAAAATCCCTGTATCCTCTTCGTTCAGGAGGATGATATTGCAGGCCCCCTTACGCGCCGCCAGAGTCGCAGTGCCGTTGTGGTTTCCTTGCCTCAGCGAAGTTAAACATGGAAGCGGTGGTGCTTCATGCTCACTGCAATCTTCTTATTCAGCGCCACAGTTATTCCCACGTTCTTGTGAGGTTTGCTGGCGGAAGTTTTTTTGTGGCCAAGTCTTTCACAAAACGTCTGGGCAGACATGACGCTTGACTAAGTAGTTCGGGCAGGAATTCGAAATTGGTTCAGGGTGCTGGCGAGTAGCTCATGTACTCTTCGCAATGGACACAGTGGGATCTATAACCTCCACCAACTAATGCCGGTAGACCAGACCTTGAGGGATGACACACACATCCGTAAATCACCCTGCCAGTGAAACACTGGGATGACAGTTGATACCTGGGTCAGGATTCGGTGCCATCCTGCCAGCCTTTTTATGGCCAGTTCAATGGTTGTACTAAATCTTAAACCGTGGAATCATCTCCGGATAATATTATATCCTATGTCGACCTTTTAGTCGTTTACATTGTAGCTGCCTCACCGTGCAGTCCCCATGCGTATATGCTGCGTCTTCACAAATAGAGGAGCTTCATGGTCTCTTCTCTACCAAAGCAACAACAGAACCTTCTGTTGCACGATGGTACCGAAGCAAAAGGTATTTAAAGAGTCCAATTACCTTTCTATATTATAGACTCATGACTTGTACGAAGGACGAGTCGTCACGCCTCTCATGTAGTCCCCGTGCATGACCCGTTGAACCCACAGCCGCATGCATCTCATTGACTCCACCTGTATTCGAGTTTTCAGTTGCACTTTGCATGCAATGGGCCCACCGATAACCTCAAGGCACCGATTGAGCACCCCCGGCATTCAGACAGACTTGGACGCGCTCCCGGCGAGTGCACGCGCGTGTGATGTGGAGCGCGTGCCGGCGATGACAGCAACAAGCCCTCATGGGAAGTCCCGGCCGTAAATAGTCCATCACTGACGCGCGGGACCATGACGAAGCGAGAGTGTAGATTGAACCTTTCGCTTTTGACTGAGCGGGAATTACCAGGTATGCATCCATCGTCCTCTTTCGCAGAGCTGGAAAGTTTTCGCAGTAGGCCTGTTTGTGTGAACGCGAGTCCCTCGCCGCACAGCTAACTCCATGAATCCATCGCGCCAGGGCACCTGCAATTTTGAGGCATGAGGAGAATTATAGTCTGCCAACATAAGCACCGTCTGCGATCAGTGGCCAAAAGCTTGCTTTATGTGCCACCAAAAGAAAGTTAGCTGAACAATGTAAGGACAACAACCATGAGTGATGTTAATGATGTCGGATTTGCAGACACTGTCATCATCTCCCACAGTACTTGTTTACAAAGAAACACTACAATACAATGGATTATGTTCCTCTTCTTTCGTATGCAGCACAAGGCTGTGGGGTAGCATCATTGACTGTGATGGATGTGGCTGTGCTGCTGATTCAATGGCCTCTGTGGGTTAGGACAAGAATTTGGAATTTGTTCAGGGTGCCGGTGATAACGACTACATTTTGTGAAGGACACCGTGGGGGTCTTTAACGTCCACAAACTAATGCCATTGCCTCCTTTGTGTAGTAGGATGAAGTGCATTTGTTCCTGAGATAATTGTAGTTATTAGGGTACTGTCGGGGTGGCCACAATGTCTTGTCACCGTTGTAAAAATTGTGACATTGCCTCTTTTCATATAAGCTGAAAACACTGAAGGGTTCTCCAAGTTGTACCACATACATTTACAGGACTCTTACTTTATTACACATGTTGCAGCATATGACGCAAGCTTTAAGTGTCCATTGGATCCGTTTGTGCTCCATCACTGTCATTACGGAGAATGATTTTGCTCCATGTTCTGTGGGACATTTTCTGGAGCATTTGTGGGGTAATCCGATTAAAAGGAAGTCTCACTGCTTGTTTAGGACCATCAGCGGTTTCGTGGTGCTGCTGTACAACAATCTTTTTAATGAAGTCCCAAAGGGAATTAATTATCACATGTCGACAGGTCTGGTCTTCGAGGTCACCAGTCAAGTGGAGGAGGCAATACTGGTGACCCATGACCAACCAATGTTCCCAGAAAACTTCACTAAGGCATTCCCTAACAGTGATTGCATAATGTGCAGTACCCTGTCCTGCTGGAACCACGCATTGTCCATAATACCAAGGTTTTCTAGTTGTGGCACAAACCAGTTTTGCAACATTTCTAGATAAGTGTACTGATTAACTGAATTTATCAAAGAAATACGGTCCAAATAGTAATTTACTATCCATCCCAGCCCATATTGTGTCATGTGGAGGATGATGTTCCACTCCCTTATAAAAATGTGGGTTATCCTTGGACCAGAACACAACGTTCCGTGATCGAGAGCTTCGGTATATGGCTCATTCATCATGAAGATCACCTTTCCACGGTTTGAGATTGTGTCAAATATCCGAAGCATCCTTGTGCTTTAGCATAGGTCAACTATCATGCGCTTTTGCATTGGCGAATCCGGTATTCCAAGCTCCACGGATCATTTTACAGGTCGACGTTTTTGGTGATCTGGCAACAGGTTATTTGATTGATTCGCACTGCTGACCTCTGGTCGATTGTCTTCCAATTCTTGGCATATCGTTTATGTTGCCTGTTGCAAAAGAGTTTATGCTCCCAATGCAGAAGTGTCTTTTGAAAGGGAGATTCTTGGCGGAATCGTTGATAGAAGTCAACAATCACCCCTTCCATTGTTTTCCCTGTTTGTGGACTTTTGTGAACCCAGACACTGACAACAATCCATTGTTTAATGGTGCAATTGTTTGTATTACCCATGGTTATGTTCACTCAATCTGGAAAAAAGGGGAAAAGGAAACGAATTAAAAACTGCATGCAAAAGCAGTGTCACAATTTTTACAAGGGGTGTCAAGACATTGTGGCCAACCTGTAAGTCAGGCAGCTGCTCCATATTAGCATGCTTCTCCATGGGGTCAGCAAGTTTCTTGGCAAGCTGTAGGGATCTGTGACCCTGGTGACTTTTTGAATTTAACTGAATTTAATTTTATAAATTCTTCGACTCCTTTCAGAGCATGACAATATAGAAAACATCAGAATACAAGTGTCTACAAAAGGACTGATGTCTGGATACAGATGACCAGATATTAATGTATTTTTACGCATGACTCAGTATCGAAAATTTCTCTATGACAGCAATGAAATTAACAAGTTATGAGAACCTGGATAACTTGTCACCAATAAACTTCACCACATAAACAAGCTGAGCAACATTACCCACATTTAATAACTCATTCATTTTATCCACTGAAGGACTTTCCCAAAAATGATGTTTCATACACTTCTTACAAGCATCACTGAACGCTGGACAGACAAGAAGATAGTGAAATTCGTCACCAGTAGCATTGGACTCGCAAAATGGACATAACGGTTGAAAAGTATCTTTCGAATAGTGACCATGATCAACAGGAATTTACACATTAACTCTAATGAGGACTGGAAAGAGCTGCAGTAAACAAGGTTCAAAGTAAAACTTGTTTATAAAATAAATTGTAATTTGAGCACAGGGGGTTACTGTTGACTTTATCATTGCAAATCTGCACACTCATGTCAAGAATTTTGTGTTTGATGCTCGACTTAAACCATGATTTATCAAAGTTCGAGAAATCATACCATATATTGGAATAACCACAGTTATCAACAATACTTTTCATAGTCGATATCCATTTAGACTCAAATATTTCACTTGCATGAAGACACTCTGCTAATCTAAACATAACAGCAGAAAATTTGTTCACGGCTTGCCACTTACAATTCGCAACCAAACACTTACCATTATTTTGTCAATAAAGTCTCATATAGGGTAACGTCCTGTTTCCTCAAGTACCAGACAGTTAGCAGTCATTTTATTGAGGTGTACTATTTGATGAAGATATTTATGATTGAAAATTTCAAGATGGGTGGTATTGTAACAACCACGAACCTCACGATCATATAATAAAATGAGCATCACCACTTGTTGGAAAATCTAAATTACTGCTGGTTCCGCTTATCTAAATTACGAACAACATTTGATAAGCTAGAGGCACTTCCAGTTGCAGATATGTTTCCAGACATCTTGAGTGATCCTGATAGTTTACAATCTGGATGACAGACAAAATGGCAGACCCAACAGGTGGTGAGGTCACCAGCTTACGTCAGTGAGAAACCGCTACGTGTATGTTTTTCCTCATAATATGGGAAGATACATAAGACTTTTGTGCTCCGTATTGAATTTTTCGTCGATTGGGGTTGAGTATGCACTGAATGAAGAAATTGTGTTTGTTCTTTTCCCATCGTTATATGTTCCATCACAAAGATCACAGTGAATAAAATTGGTCCATACATGTCTGAGATATGGTTCCAGACGCACGCACGCACGCACGCACGGAAACGAAAATCGAGACCAAATTCTTAAGCCCCCATTTCAGACTAAGTCCAATAAGGGCTAATAGATATCAGAATGAATTTGAATGACACAATCACTCTAAACGACTACATTAGTTACAATTTTCTTCATCTAAAAACCCAATAGCTTCTTAAATTAAATACGAATTGTGAAATCAACTTTTATAGTTATTTTTTAGCTAAAAAAAATGTAGATTTTTCGAATATCTATAATGACATCATTTGGGTCATCACCTTGTTCTTTGTAATGTTGAAAAGGAAATTGTAACTTTTGATGCACATTCGTGTCATTTCATATTATTTTGAAGAATTAAGTTGTAGGGGGTATGGGAATGAATCAATGTCATATGTGATTTTGGAAATGACGTAATCCGTCCCAGAATGCTTGGTGCGCATTCGCAGAAACCCCAGGAAATGGCGGTGTTTGGGGCAACATAAAGTATATAGTGTGTGCGAGATTAGGATTGTTATCTAAAATGGTTGACGAAGCTTCCAACAGAAGCCAAAAAATACTCGGAAAAGGGCTTGAGAGAATGTTGGGGTGAGCCTCTGCACATCTAGAGTTGTTGAACTTTCTGAACTCGTCCAAAAAGCTCATAGCTTGCAGCTGGCTCCCTGAAACCGCTTAACTGATCAATACGAAACTTTACATATGTGATTGACTCCAAGTCGGAAAGATAATTTTATAACAATGATGGAATTGGTCCCGTGGTCTCGCAGCCATATTGGATCAAAGGAAAACCTTTAAAAATTCATCTTCTCTGAAACTGCTTAACAGCACTCGGTGGAGCACGTAACCCCGCCACACTGAACAGTTTATGTTTTGTATCCCACTTATAGGCTGGATCTGGATCCAGAAGCTGAACCAAAATTTAATTGGCTTGTTCTTGTCACCTAACCAACTCATCCACCTCTTTTTGTCAAAGCCTGTTCACAACATTTTGAAATATTATACTACATATCGTTTTTGGCCCCATCACAAAATGGTGAAGAACCACATAAAAAATTATTGGATTCTGATCCGGATCTTCATGAGAATTGAATCAATTCATCCTTATCACACTTGTGAGCAAGATTGTAAACTATCAGGATCACCCAACCTGTCCACCAAGTTTGTCCGAATCCGTCCATAAGTTGTTGAGATATCATGCTATATATCGTTTTTGGCCCTATCTCTCAATGGTGAAGAATCATCTTAAAAATTCTAGTATCCAGATCCAGATTCGGATCTTTACCAAAATATTAAATAATTCGTCCTTGTCACAACACCAACCTGTCCACCAATTTCATTCGAAGCCATCAAATTTTTGAGATATCATGTTCACAGACAGACAAACAAATAGAAAAGCCGGTAGGTGGCGATGGGTGCCGAGCATGGAAACTATAAGATATAGAGCAAAATGGATGTCATATAGCGATAGGATCACCTTAAGATTATGCATATCAAATCTCATCCAGTTCCATCACTGATAACTACTCGTATCCATTTGAATGAAAAGTACCGAAAATGCGTTTTGAAATCGGAAATCCCCAAAGTTCGAGGGGGTGTGTGTGAAACAAAGATCTAAACGAAAATCCGGCTCGATCGTTTGTGCACAATGTATTCCAGAGATTAGTGTGAATTTTCATGACCATCCGCCATAACCCGAGAGGAGTAGCATTTGGCGCGAGGCACCTCCAGCTCTCGCATATTATCGATTTTTGCACTAATTGACTTTTGACCCCTGACCTAAGCGAATCGGTCAATATGTCCTGAGGCAAAGTTGTAGTACTCATTGAGTACCATGAACCTGCAAAGTTTCATTCGTATCGATGCACTCACCTGGTCGTAGGGGCCTTCAATTTTCGCCAATTTTCGCGCATACCCTAATTGTAGGGGGCGCTGCGGGTAAAGTATTCCATATATCACAAAAACCGGAATATATTTGATAGAGCATCACCTGTAGATCATCATGCCAAATTTCATAACCCTACGTGGGATAATGGCTTTCGGAATTGATTTGCGTGAAGGTACCGATTTTGAAGGTTTTTCGGTTGTTGCTAGGGAACCAAAGCGTCCCAGCAACCATCACAATTTCCAAAGCACTAGGTCATAATATGTACCACCACCCGAGTTTGTCAAAATCCGCCACGTTTACTACCAATTATGCTGATGACAAACGAACAAACAGACAGAATTACTGACAATAAGGGTCACCTATTTCGGCGACCCACAATAAGGGTCACCTATTTCGGCGACCCAAAGACAAAGAAACAGGGGTGAAAACATCACCTCCGTTCACCTTTCGTGGTGGAGGTAATTATTCGAGATCACTATTTGTAAAAGGAGAAGCTTCCGTGTGTGTGTGTGTGTGTGTAATCCAATCCACGACACTCGATAATTGTATGAATAGGGAGAAGGTAGGAGCTTCACATCTCTCATCCACAGATTTGTCTTGTAGTTCGTATACTTCTGTGAATCCAATTTTCCTTCAGGAACAGAACAATTATAGTTAACCATTTTGAAATTGCCACTCTTTCATATAAATGCTGAAAATTATTGTAAAAAGACTATTTGAATCACAGATCTCACGCGAGCAACGGCAGGTTCAAAGTGCCCGGTGAGTGAAACCGAGACGCTGAAAACGCGCATGCGACGCACGCGCCAAAGTCCTCGTGAGCATTCACACATCATTATGAAATTTTTGCTAATCGTGGAATTCAAGCTGAGGACACTGCATATCTTTTAATATGGGATAAAAGTTCTTTGTGTTGGCATTAATTAATTATTTCATTTCAAATAGTTGATTGTACATTGCTGATGCTTCATTAAAACAACTGTTGTTTCTTCCTTTCTTCATGCCTCGAGGTAAGAACATTCTGTAAGCCAACTGTGGGGAGTTGCTCAGAAGGAAAAGAACAACCATGTTGTTTCTGTTCTTTTTTTTAAACATCAATGATATGTTACTCTTCATTCTTCTTCGTTTTACTTCTTCCCGAGGTCATACAATCAAACTTGTCCCTGCACAAAAAATTTTTTAAAATATATTTCATCATCCTCATTTCCCATATCTTTGAAATAGTCGAACACTTAAAGCCCATCCCTGGTTAGTAGGAACATGAATATCTTAGTTATTCAAAATTTCATCTATGACAACGCAAGAACAGTAATTCACCCTTTCATATCAAAAACATTTCACTAATAAGCTGGAAAGAAATTTGTTTTTGTATTGTTATGAGACCTGCTAAGATCCTATAATTTGCTGATTATATTCATTGTGGAGAAGAGCCTTGCCAATTAAATTTGGGGGTTTATTTGACAGAGGTGTCATAATGGTTGGATGATCTGCTCTTGACTCTGAGAGGTCGTGGTTTGATCCCCAGCTGTGTCATACCAAACACTTAAAAGATGGTACATGCTGCTTCCTTGCTTACCATTTAAAAAGGATAGAGCATGAACAAGCAACATTGATGCAGGCTTTGAGGTTACTTATCAGGGAATTCATATTATTTACAGAGAAGATGAGAGAGAGATATGGAGAAGAGAGAGAGAGACGGAGAGAGAAAGAGAGAGGAGAGAGAGAGAGAGAGAGAGAGAGAGAGAGAGAGAGAGAGAGAGAGAGAGAGATATATAATTATATATATATATAAATATATATGGAGAGAGAGAGAGAGAGAGAGAGAGAGAGAGAGAGAGAGAGAGATATGGAGAGAGAGATATGGAGAGAGAGAGAGAGAGAGACGGAGAGAGAGAGAGAGAGAGAGAGAGAGAGAGAGAGAGAGAGAGAGAGAGAGAGAGAGAGAGAGAGAGAGAGAGAGAGAAATAAATAAATAAATATCAGAATTTGATGGTAAGAATGTAAATGAAATAAATATCTTGTTCTGGATAAGT
>CM068952.1:123626567-123641781 GCA_035128595.1 Eptatretus atami | reverse complement strand
AAATAATTGGTTGGTTGAATTCAGTGACCTGAAATATAAATCCTTTTCAAATCCAAGTCAATCATGAAAATTGAGGATTTTAGAAATCTCACCTAAGTTGTTGACCTTTGGCCTATGTTGACCTTTTGACCTCAAAAACAAACGGCTTCTTCCTTATGAGAAACTCTCCCATGTGGTGAAGTTTCGTGAAGATCGGTTGAAAATTGTGACCTGTCGGCATTAAACAGCCAAACAAATAGACAGACAGATAGAATGAAAAATCACTCATAGAGTGACAACTTGGCAAAACAGCACAAAGAAGAACGGCACTCGGTAGAGGGCATCCCTCTGGCAGGTGTAACAGTTCACGTTTTGTATCCCACTGATGGGCTGGATCCGAACCAAAATCCAATCCGCTTGTTCTGGTCACTTATTCAACTCATCCACCATGTTTTGTCATAACTTGTCCACAACTTTTTGAGATAGTGATATATTTCGTTTTTGGCCCTATCTATCAATTTTAGAAATCAGGCTTGTGTTGACATTTTCATCATAAATTTCATTGGAAGTTGAATCCAGCGATCTGACATGAAAATGCTCTTCAAATTTCAAGTCAATCGGATGAAAATTGAGGATTTTAGAAAATTTGGCCCAAATTGGCCTTTTGGCTTATTTTCACCTTTTGGCCTATGCTCACCTCAAAATCAATAGGTGGTGAAATTCATTGACCTGATATGCAGATGCTCTTCAAATTTTAAGTTAATTGGATTAAAATTGAGGATTTTAGAAATTTGGCCTCTGTTGACCTTTTGGTCTATGTTGACCTTTTCCACCCACAATGAGCACAAAATAATAGGTGCTTGATTTCAGTGACCTGATATGTAAATCCCTTTCAAATTTCAACTCAATTGGTAGTGGGGCAATTTAGATAAATATAGCATAACAACTGTGCATTTTGTGAGGAAAGCACCAAATTTGGCACACTAGTAGCCTATCATATTATGAACAGACTTGGATATTGGGTCATCTCAAATTCAGCCGCTGATGGCTGTGGCAGCCATTTTCCACTGCCATCAAAAATTTTGAGATGGCCCAATATCCAAATCTGTTCATAATATGATAGGCTACTAGTGTGCCAAATTTGGTGCTTTCCTCACAAAATGCACAATTGTTATGCTAAGTTGCCCCACTATGGATGAAAATTGAGGATTTAGAAAATCAGGCCTAAATTAGCATTTTTTTGACCTTTTGGCCTAGGTTTACCTCAAAATTAATAGGTGGTTGAATGCGGTGACCTGATATGCAAATGCTCTTCAAATTTCAAGTCAATTGGATGAAAATTTAGGATTTTAGAAATCTGGCCTACGTTGACCTTTTGATCTATGTTGACCTCAAAATTAATAGGTGTTTGAGTTCAGCGACCTGATATGATCTTCAAATTTCAAGTCAATCGGATGAAAATTGACAATTTTAGAAACAATAATTAGTGCTTGATTAGGTGCTTGATCTCCTCACGTCTCTGTTCTCCACTGTTTTGTCCTTCCCACTCACGTCCCCCTTGCTGGGCGTTGTGTGTTAGCTCTCATACGAGCCTCGATAAAGGTAGTACAACGTTTTTTTTTTTAATTTGGCCTATATTGGGCTGACCTTATGTAATGGCCTTTGTTGACATTTTGACCGAAGATAACCTCAAACGTAATAGGGGGTTGAATTCAATGACCTGAATGGCAAATCCTGTTCAAATTTCAAGTCAATCGGATGAAATTTGAGGATTTTAGAAAAATTGGCTTAAATTGGCCTATTGGCCTATGTATGCCTCTTTGGTCAACCAAATTTTATGAAACTTCAATGTGGGACCGTCGCAGGGTCGATGACATTAATCTCTGAAAATTTCAGAAGAGAATAATGTGTTGAGCGGTTTGGGCTGGAGACGAGCAGACAGACAACCTCACAAACAAACACACACACAAACAAACAAATGGAGGTGATCAACATAATTGTCAAAAAAAACAAAACATTTTGCCAAGTAATAACAAAATCGACTAACCAATATACTTGAAAAATCTTCGATTTTGCAAGTAACAAACAAACATACAGACAGAAAGGGGTGAAAACATAACCTCCTTCACCTTCGGTAGTGGAGGTAAATATGTCCTCTTGTACCACACCACCTCGTGCCTCTCCTGGTTCACATGGAGGACAAAACAAAGCATGCTTTCTGACCTATGTGTAATGTTAACTCTGCCACCCTTCACGGCAGACAAAAGAACAGGACAACTTGTAACAGGTCCCAAATTAAAAGAAAATGTTCTAACTGTGCAAATACATGGACCATGCTAATTATCATCTCCATAGTCCGAACCCCTGCAACTTACAATATTTAACCCACGCACCTATGCACAAAGTGGGGTTTAGCAATTGCTTCATTCTGTGAGTTTATGATCAAGGATCTACTTGATTTCAATTGAATTACATTATTTTCGAAATTGTAGAACATGAATCACTGAAAAAAAAACCTCCACTTTAGCTGTACTTTGGCTCTGAAGTTGGCAAAATTGTATGCTGGCTCGTGACACCGCATGCACATGTGCACAGTGGGGTCTGTTTGCCTACGAGTCAAAAAAAAACAAAAAACAATTGAATGCAATTTCAAGCTGCAAACTTACTGTTTTTAGGGACTTCATAAAGGACACAAACAAAAGGATTTATAACTAATTTAACGTGCTAAATAAGGTGGTGTAAAAGACAGCACATCACAAAAGCATCAACGGCGGTAAAATTCAGATTTGATTGTTTGGGTTTTCTTTTCTGCAGCCTTTCAAACTTTTCTCTTATTTCAATTGAATTATACATTTTGAACACTGTGGAACACCAATGGGCTTGTTGGCACTTCCCTTTGGCTCTGAAGTTGGCAAAATTGTATCACGTCTCGACCAATCAAATTTGCCACTCGCCCTCTCCCGGCGGGGTAGCATCTATTCAGAAAAAAATGGCGGCACCCAGCGATGCGGCACCTAAGCTCACTTCGTCAATTGATTTATTTCGATATTTAGCTCACTTTGATTTATTTTGATTGATTCATTGATTGATTCTTTGATACTAGGCTTGATTCAATTGCTTCGAGTGGCTGTCTTCGATCGCTTGGTGTCCATCCATCCATCGGAACCATACTCTGTACAGAGCGTCGGTGCTGCCGAAGCAGTTTCCTTGGCTATTGGGCACAATCCTGGATGGGTCGCCACTCCGATACAGGATACCAGCAAGCTGGTACTCATTTTGCCGACCTCGGAAGGATGGCAGGCTGAGTCAGCCCCCTGGTGAAGTAATTCAGCGGGCAACGAGGCTTGAACTCAGGACCCACTCAGGACCCTTGGATCCCGAGCCATCACCCTAACCACTGAGCCAACACCAGGCTTCGATCGCTTGGTGTACTAGCCTATTAATCAAAGTAATAATGACCTTGTTGCTGTGACATTACATTTAAAGTAATCCCACAATGTCATGCAGAGGGTCCTTCAGCAGAAAAGATACACATGGTAAAGTTCCCACTCTCCTTTGCATTTCCATTGTAGTTCTTATTTTTCAAACTGAACTACCATTTCCACAGAGCGTTAGAGCAGCAATCAGCCACCCAATATCTTCAAAGCTTTAATTTTGAAGGTCTTAAACATTCCAGAATGTAGATTTGCCACTGATTAGCCTCCACCAAGCTTTTCTTGATTTGTACTGTATTCTTCTTCTGTGAACTCAAATATTTGCAGCTATGTTCCCACATCTGTGAGTTAAATGACAAATGACTCCAAGAGAAGAAATGCAAAAGAAAAATGTTATCCACAACAGCAAAGAATATAATCTCAATTTTATCAGATGTGAAGTGAAAAGTTTTCCCTCACAGGTGGGTAATTGTAGATAACACAGGTGGATAATTACATCCTCTACGTTGATTTGCTTCATGAGTTTTAATCTTCTCGTTTTCAATGTAAGTATGCTGAAATTAAAATCCATATTTTGTGTAATGAAATGTAATCACTATTTCAGGCAAGGTGGGCGTATGCTGAATGCCCGGTAAGGGGGCGAGTGAGTGAGTTTTCAGTGATCTTGCTAAAATAATTTGTACAAACCTTACATGAAATATGCAGGTGATCGTGTTCGACAGGATGGTGCAGATGTAACACATTTAACTTTGAACTGTCTACTCTGCGTTTGATTCGAGCTCAGACCCTAAATTGTCGGATTGGTACTTCCCAGGTCCACAAAGTGCACCATCCCTCAGATGGACGTTGATGGATGTTAAAGGTACCATCACGAAAGCTTACTGCTCCAATCGGTTCATCTGACCATATGCTTGTTCAAGCAGACATCTCTCTGGCTGTTATTAGAGAACTACCTCAGTGCCAACGAGACTGGCATTTCACTCAGGCCGACTGGCAGGTTCTTCAAGCAGCCATCAACCTTCTAGACCGGTCTCCCATCTCTACTTTCACCGACATCACCTCATCCGAAGAATTATTTCAAAGAAATTTGCACTCTCTCGTGCACAGATTTATCCCATCTCGTCTTTAGTTGTCCTACCCTTCCTCCCGCCCATACACTGAAGTTTGCGGTGAGGCAGTTGTCCTGAAACAACTTGCCTTCACCTTATGGAAGACTAATCCAACCGAAGGAAATCTCAGTTCCTTCCACAAAGCTCAGAACAAGTGTGTATCTACCCTCAGGAGAGCCAGAAAACAACATCTTTCTAATCTCAAGTCTGAACTCTCAAACCTCTCTCCCTCCTCCAAATCCTGGTGGTGTCTAGTTAAGTCTGTTTCTGGTGTATGTTCCCCCTCCATCCCCTCCCTTACCTCAAATGGCCGCACAGCTGACACTGCACGTGAAAAGGCTGAATGCCTAAACTCGGTGTTTGCTTCTAAACCTTGTGCCCCAAACCCATCGTTTTCTGTACCCACCTTGTAGCTGTCCCTGGACTCTGTGTCCTTTTCTCCTGACAACGTGGAGAGTTTGCTGTCAAAGCTCGACTCAGATTCTGCAACCGGTCCAGACGGCATCAGCCCACATGTCATAAAACCCTGCTCTTCTGCTCTTGCTCACCCTCTCTCTGTTCTATTCACCCTCTCATTTGCTCAAGGTCATCTGCCATCTGCTTGGAAATCAGTAAACATCACTGCCCTGCATAAAAAAGGTGCAAAAACAGATCCCTGCAACTACAGACCAATCAGCCTTCTCCCAACCATCAGCAGGGTCATGGAACCCATCATCGCTTCCGACATCAAATCCTTCCTCTTCTCGAATGACTTGATTTCCGATTATGAAATTGGATTTAAACCAGGTCACTCAACCCTGGACTTGCTGCTCCTGCTTTCCCAACAATGGATGGAGGTTCTAAATGCCAGACATGAAATCGGAGCCATCTCTCGAGACATATCATGAGCTTTCGATATGGTCTGGCATCCCATCCTGCTCACCAAACACTTTTCTTATGGTATCTGAGGCAATCTCCACTCATGGCTTGTGGAGTTCCTCTTGTGTCACAGTCAACACGGGGCTCTTAATGGAATTATCTCATCCCCTCTTCCTGTCCAGGCTGGAGATTCCCAAGACAGTGTTCTTGGCCCTGGGATTTTTCTGGCTTTGATCAATTATCTCTCTGGCTCTCAGGAGAATCCTCTCTATCTCTTTGCTGATGACTCCACCCTCTGCCGTACCATCTGTCATCCCTCTGATTGGCAAGCAGCAGCCTCTTCACTCTCTGCAGATTTGGATAAAATCACAAGGTGGCCCAACACTTGGAACATGTCTTTTAACCCTGACACTCGCACGTTATCTCTCCAAAAGGACCGTCTGGAACACGCCCCCCCCCACCCCCATCTACTTCTCAACAATCCTTAAGAAGTCCTTTCATTCAAGCTTCTAGGTCTCACTTTCTCCATGATCTCTCTGGAAACCACATCTCCAACTGTCTCCAACCAGTCGCTGACTGCGCACAAAGGTCATTCAAAGTCCTTCCTTGGCACACCTGAACTTCTCAGCACTTACAAAGCTTTCATCTGCAGTCTGATGAAGTACTGATCTCCCCTCTGGGGTGGTGCTCCTGCCCCACACCTAGCTCGACTTCATGCTGTGGAAACCAAGGCTGTTGGATCATTGGTATCTCCCGCAATGAAGCTGAGTCATTGGGTCTCTCACTCTGTCATCAGAGGCAGGTTGGTTGTCGTTCTGTCTTCTACCCATCTCTCTGGCCTTGCCACCCCTTCCCCTCCCCCCTGCTCTGGCTGTGCTCTGCCCCCCCTATCATTCTGCAGGGTACTCAAGGTCCACCAAAAACCCCTTCTGGTAAAAACTACCAAGGATCACTACTCACCTTCACTCTTTCATTCCTCTTTTTCCTGCCTCTGGAACAAACTCCCACACTCTCTTCAATCCCACTCTTCCCTCTAGGTCTTCAAAACAGCTGTTCACCATCATCTCTCATCTTCCCCATCCAAAGCCATGATGTTTTCTACCCCCGTTTATCTACCCCAAACCCACCTCCTTGAAATTCTGTTTTCCTTCTTGAAAGTCCCTGTAGTGTCCATCATGTTTACCCCGTGTACCCCACCCATCCCTCTCGCTTCCTGTTATCTCTGTTCAGGGGCGGATCGAGGTCTCAGGCAAAGGGGGGTGGGGGGGGGTTGACATTTTGGCTTTGAGGCAAGGTGGGTGGGTGGCAATAGTTGCAACAAGGTCTTCATAGGAAACCTAACGATAGATCATCTCCGTGTGAACAAGAAGGATTAGAGGCACATTGTCATGAGCTGGAGGTCTGACTGACTGTCCAGGAGGAATAATATGCCACAGTTCTGCTGGTCCAAGTGACTTCTTGCTATGATGCAATCACAATTAAGGAATAGCTAGCTGAGTGATAAGCTCTTGCAATAATTACCAAAAATAATCTACTTTATATAAGCTAAAGTGTTTACCATGGATGTATGCAGAATGAAGGATGGAGCTAACATATTTACACAAGTAGACCAGGACAGCACTCTGGAGAGCACATACCTACACCAGGCAGAACAGTTTACGTTTTCTTTCCCACTGAATGGCCAGATCTAGTTCTGGACCTGAACCAAAATCGAATCGTCTTGTTCTTATCACCTAACCAACCCATCCACCAGGTTTTATCACAACTCATCCACGACCTCTTGAAAAATCATATGTATCCTTTTTGGCCCCATCTCTCAATGGTTGTTGTTGTTGTTGTTTCATATGCAGCCTGTGACTGCTGGTTGCATCATTTTCTGGAATCGCCACTGTGCCGCTGATGCAGTGCCCCTATTACCAGTAAGCTGGTACTCATTTTGCCGACCTCGGAAGGACGACAGGCTGAGTCAACCCACCTGGTGTTCTTCAACAGCAGGACAGGGCTCGAACTCAAGACCCTAAGATCTTAAGCCAGCCACCTTAACCGTTAATTCAACACCAGGAATCTCTGAATGGTGAAGAATTACTGAAGAAATTAAAGTGTCTGGATTCGGATCTTCACCAAAATCGAATCAATTCGTCCTTGTCAGATACCCAACCTGATCACCAAGTTTCGGCTGAATCCGTGCACAACTTTATTTTGAGATATGCTGCTCACAGCCAAGGGTGAAAACATAACATCAATCCACTTTGGGAGACAGAGATAACTAATATAATTACTTCCTGCATACACATTTACAATGGCTTTAAAATGAATACAAATTGAATGTTTGCGCAAACAAGAATTTGATTTTTGTCCCCCAACCCTCCGACAAGATATCTATTCCTCATCACATTATCTCATCCTGATTAGATCACGGTGGTGATTGGCTGAATCATGTTGTCATGGCAACCATTTATTTAGCTTTCATATTATGCAGATCTATTCCTCATACCATCCAAAAGGTGGGAGACCGAACACCAAGAGCAGTGGTTCCCAAACTTTTTTGTCCATGACCCAAAATTTGGAATCACATTTGCCTCGCAACCCAAATGATA
Organism: Eptatretus atami; assembly: GCA_035128595.1. Lineage (NCBI taxonomy): Eukaryota > Metazoa > Chordata > Myxini > Myxiniformes > Myxinidae > Eptatretus > Eptatretus atami. Next base: position 123,633,804 of record CM068952.1, on the reverse strand, counting down.
CTGGTACCTAGTGTACCTATGATAAAAATTGTCAGAGAAAATGCTTTTGACATGAAACCCCCCCTCAAAAACTGAGATTTTGAGGGGGGGGGGTTCAAGTTTGGGTCACAACCCTGGGTTTGGGAACCCCTGACCTAGAGTATCAGCTCCTTGTTCGATTTGATGTTCCACAATCTTTACAGAGCATGCAGCTACCAAAGCAGTTTTTTGGCAAGGGTTATATGGGATGGTTTGCCATTTCATTCTCAGCGTTGCTTGTCCCTGCTCTATCCCCTTAAATGCTGAGCATCAAGCAAGGAAGCAGCACGTTGAACACACACACATACACACACACACACACACCTCAGTTGAGTCTTTGGAATGGGGGTTGAACCACCAACCTCCCAGATTGAGAGTAGATGTTCCAACTATTACACCACTGAGTCTGGCTTAAGCAACCACAGACTATTACACTTCCTCAACTCAATAGAAGGCGGAAGGTTTTGACTGCTGCCTGTCTGTGAGCAAGATATATCAAAAATTTTGGGGACACATTGTGACAAAACTTGGTGGACAGGTTGGGAGTGTGACAAGGAAGAACTGCTGATATTTTGGTGAAGATCCAGCGACTAGAATTTTATTAGTGATTCTTCACATTTTGAGCAACAGAGCCAAAAACGATATGCAGTCCAGTACTCTAGCACAATGTCTCAAAAAGTTGTGGACGGATTGCGGCAAAACGTGGTGGATGAGTTGGTTAAGTGACAAAAACAAGCCGATTCGATTTTGGTTCACCTCTGGATTCAGATCCGACGTATCCGTGGGATACAAAACGTAAACTGTTCAGCCTGGCGGAGGTACACGCTCTACCGAGTGTCGTTCTAGTTGTTTCCTGCACTTGCACCAAGTTGCATGACTGGAGCTTCAATTCCAATACACTAACTCTATTGATGTTAGCTAAATTAAGGGATACAGCTGATAGTTTCTCTGATGAAATGTAGCCATGATCTCATTAGTAGCCAAAGAACACGGGGCCCTTGAGTCTCTACCTGGCAGCGCTACGCCCCTCACGATGCCCGATGTGGCCATGTGTCATTCGAGACTTGCTCGTGCATCGCTACAGTTCTGAGTGATCAAAACTATATTTGGCTTCACTGCACACATATAAAAGTTGGCCAATTTGGTTTTATCACATTCATTTCAGGCCTCCGTGCACCAGTGAGATTTGGGCTCGTTGACTCATTTATTAACTTAAGAGCACCAATAATTTGCCCTCGCACCCCTGTTGCTTCTCTGAAACAACAGACTTCATCTTGCAGCCCTCCCTAGCCCCAATATCCTGGGGATTCCATCATCTTTTAAAAAGGAAAATCAATTGTGGAGCCTCTCTTCCAGAATAAAATCAGTCACTCAAAATCACCACCTGGCCACAAAGGTGTGGTTCCTTCATGCTCGATTTCCAGCACCTTCCAAAGCATTGCATCATCCCCCCCCCCCAACACCCATTTCCACCAGTCTGAGTGTCTCTTCAATCTTTGAAAGGTCCAGTAGATGGCTCCCGATGTTCACGTATCTGTGCTCCATGTTGGGAAGTCATATATTTCCTCTGAAATCGTCTGAAAACAATCATTGCTGCTGGTGAGCCAGGGAGGAAGACCTGGATGTTGGGGGAATCCACTCATTAAATCTCCCTCTTAAAGTTGTAAATGAGACATTCATCTATTGCTTTAGAGCAATCAATTTCAACCCAGATGTTAATTTCAGATTTATCGTTTTCAGTTAACATCTCACAAAGAACTGGTCCAAGTTGTCCAAAGAACGATGGCTGTTGCAGTAACAACTTGGACCAGTTCACTGTAGTTTACATTTACTGTTATTTTAGCTTTTGCACATGAGATAAAAAGACAATACAGACAAGACAAAAGTATGCTAAATTCTCAAACAGCAACCATTTAGAGCAACTTCTACAAAGTAAAATCGATATGTCAATGTTTTACATCCAAAATCAGAATATTAAATCACTCATGATATCTAGCGGAACCCCTCCAGCTCATCACAGCTCAACAGGATGGACCGAGTGAAAATGGGAGCAGAACATCATCATCTGGTGTGGGATACGGTCGAGGATGTCTGTACTGTCCTTGATGTCACATTTTTTAATCATTGTAAGGGGGATTTAAAGAGGACAGTTTACTCTCCTTAAAATGTGAATTGGGGTTAAAGTATTTACTCCCCCCTTCCACAGGAAATGGTGTAAGCCCTCTGTCATGCCCCCTCCCATCCACAAATTTTTATCACAGATACATAATGCAACTGTATTTTGCAATGCATTAGATGTAAATGAACTAAATGTAATCGACAAAGAACAAGTTGTCAGTTAAATTTTCTCAACCTTGTTACGAGAACGGCCCATCCTACTTTCTCGAGACTTTTACTTCCTCTAGATCGAGATGGTCAAGTTCGCTCACATCTTTTCACGCACCGGCACAAGCCGAGGACGGTCCATCCAGGGGCTGATCCGAGGATCTCACCAAACCGTCCGATCGGTAGTAGCGATGGTGGTGTGTGTATAAAGGGCAGGGACTTAATCAACTCAGCTGATGACTCACAATTACTGGAATTCCTCGTCTGTGGGACATGTTCTCAAGCCCCAGTCCCCATTACGGATGGGGTTCTGCAGTTTACCTTTCCCATATCTGACGGCGAAGGGCAAGGTACACTCTGGCCCATCCAGGGGCTGATCCGAGGATCTCACCAAACCATCCGATCGGTAGTAGCGATGGGTGGTGTGTGTATAAAGGGCAGGGACTTAATCAACGTCAGCTGATGACTCACAATTACTGGGAATTCCTCGTCTGTGGGACATTGTCTCAAGCCCCAGTCCCCATTACGGATGGGGTTCTGCAGTTTACCTTTCCAATCTGACGGCGAAGGGCAAGGTACACTCTGGCCCATCCAGGGGCTGATCGAGGATCTCACCAAACCATCCGATCGGTAGTAGCGATGGGGGTGTGTGTATAAAGGGCAGGACTTAATCAACGTCAGCTGATGACTCACAATTACTGGGAATTCCTCGTCTGTGGGACATTGTCTCAAGCCCCAGTCCCCATTACGGATGGGGTTCTGCAGTTTACCTTTCCCATATCTGACGGCGAAGGGCAAGGTACACTCTGGCCCATCCAGGGGCTGATCCGAGGATCTCACCAAACCATCCGATCGGTAGTAGCGATGGTGGTGTGTGTATAAAGGGCAGGGACTTAATCAACGTCAGCTGATGACTCACAATTACTGGGAATTCCTCGTCTGTGGGACATTGTCTCAAGCCCCAGTCCATTACGGATGGGGTTCTGCAGTTACCTTTCCCATATCTGACGGCGAAGGGCAAGGTACATTCTGGCCCATCCAGTGTAGAGTACGTAGCGTGCGGCCCCAACAACATAATGAAAAGCATGAAGCACTTGCATGCAAGTAAAATGTTTAGTTGGAAAGATATGTGAGCAAACATTATCATTGAATAGAAAGAAGTGGAGATTACATCGAGTAGTCGATTTCACTCCGATGTATCAGGAATATTAGTTGCTCTTTTTAAGGATCACTCTACCTCCATATGCTCTGTCTTCTTTTTGGACCCCTAACGGTGATGGCTGCCTTTGAAGGCCATTTATCCAGGTAGCACTTGCAACTATCTTTGTCATGGCATGCAGCCGTGCACTGGTTCCTCATGAAGGCAGCGGCATTCTTATAACATTTCGTCGCTCGGACGTGGACATGGACAGGACAAGGATTTGGAATTTAGACAGGGTGTATCACACAATCCTTTTTTCTTCCACCAGACACCTTGCATGAGATCTTTAATGTTCATCAGCAAGAATGATGGCAGATAGGACTCTGGCTTAACAAACCATCAGAAAAGCAGCACACCTTGGCCCCAAAGCACCAGGATGACAGTTTATAGTCTGGTCCGGAATGAAACTCAGTCTAGACAGCCCCAAGACAAGTGCACTACCTCTGAGCAATCCTTTTATCCATGCTTTCTTCACATGCTTTTGAATATCCCTCGATTATACATGCTGGTTGAAAATTTGTAGCTGCCAGCAGTTTTGGGTTTTCATGTTGAAATTTATGCAATGCCTCGTATCAAGGCCCAGTATCCATGGATTGAGTGATTTGTTGCAATTAGGTGAAGAGAGATTGATAGAAAATATTGCAATCAGTGTCATCTAAATTTGAATAATTTGAACGCGATAGCCTGAAATGCAGTTCATAGCATTTTGGTTCTCAACTGTGATATTATATATATATATATATCATATCTGTCCCCTTTGGAGTGTCTCACACTCAATATTTGTGATAGCTGTAATCACAAAATCCTTCAGATCACGAATTATTCTCGGTTTCTCCTGAAAGACGTTTTCTTTAAGGTATACCCTCCACAGAAAAAAAAAATCCAAAGGGGACAGATTTGCTGACCTTGGAGGCCATTGACATGGAAACGCTACAGGCTGTAATCAGCAACTGTGCTGAGCGTATTCGCATGTGTGATCATAATGATGGAAGACATTTTGAAAGTCTGTATTGATGGAAATAAACTTGAAAGATTCCTCTGTTATTTGGTTTTTCATTCACACTCATATCAGAATTCATCTGTTTTTATTTAATTTTAAATTCGGGTAGAGTTTTTGGCTCACTCTGAATTAAGATATGCTGCCAGGATGACCTCAAGGTGCGCATACTTGTCTCCAAGCCGTCTAGCCTGTGTTTGAATCCCGACCCAGCTAGAAACTGTCATCCCAGTATTTTACAGGCGGGATGATTCATCCATGTGTGTGTCGCCCCTCGGATGGACGGTAAATTGGCTGTCCTGCCTGCCAGCATTACTTGGTGGACGTCAATGATCCCATGGTATCCTTCGTGATGAGTCGGTGAGCTATCGCCAGCATCCTGAAGAAATTCCAAATTCCTGCCCTAACTACTGCTGGGAAGGGAATGACAAACCACCCAGTTTATCCCTTGCCAAGAAACGGCTTCGGCACCACCGACACACTCTGTAACAAAGTACGGTACATCAGAACCGCAATATGTACATATACATATCAACTCCTCCCATCGTCTTCTAGCCGAAGAAAGCTGCGTAAAGCAACCTTGAAAGGCTACACAAGGTAAGCCCTTTGCTGTTTCAAACCCTTCCCAGAATTCCTCCACAGCTGTAAAGACATTCACAAATTGTACACACATGAGAATCCCAATGCTACGCACCCCCCTCAGCTACCGGACTGGTTTCATCGCTTGTTGGTGAATCACCAGCGACAGCACAGACAGTAATAATGCATACCAATGAAGCTCCCAAGCATGTACCGTGTGCAAGTGTCGAAAGCAGTCAACATACAAATGAAAAACAAAGACCCACTCACATCTCTCACCTGTGAATGGAGGGAATAACCAATTCGCTCTCACCTAATCAATTAAACCCAGGTGGCTAGGATTATATAAATAAATCAACTCCTCCCATGCTTTTCTCACCTAGAAAGGCTCCACAAGGTAAGCCACCTGGGTTTATTGATTATTCCCTCCATTCACAGGTGAGAGATGTGAGTGGGTCTTTGCTTTTCTTGATATCAGCCAAAGTAGGTTGTGCTGGTGGTGGTGGTGGTGGAGGTGGAGGAGGGGGAGGGGGATTGCGTGGGGGGGGGGGGGGGCGGTGGAGATGCTGGTGAGTAAGATTGCAAAGCATGGATTATAATGTAAAGCTGCCACTCAACTAGGAGAATATCAGTGACAGTGGTATATTCATTTGTTACTGCTGCATCATGACAGTAAAATATCATCTCACAAGAAAGTGGTAAATGTGTTACTTTGACAAGATAAATGCTGATGCTGATAGTTCACAGGCTTCGTTTTTTTTGGTTACACATCACTACTATGACCTTTATGCCTACAAGCGTGAGAAGTGATGTGTGGTGAAGAGTTCTGTGACTTCAGGATCATTGTAGACTTTACAGTGTTGCCACTTCATTTTTATTGCTACCATATAAGTCAAAGAAACATCTGCACACTCACCTGAACTGCTGGTTGGCAGTAATTATCAGGTGTTGTTATTTTTTGGATGCTTAGGCTTGTCGAACGATACACTCAATGCTGAAAATTTTACATTTGCTTATAAAAGAGACCATAAGTGCTCTTTTCAAAGTGTTTGCCAGTCATCTGTGGCACAAGAAGGTCTGAAAGTCTGCTTCCTTAGCAAATTGGTGGAAATGCCAGCTATCCATTTTTGTGCAATTTGATACAATATTCTCTGCATGCGGCTTCTCATGCCAAAATGTTCATGACTGTCCCAGATGGGGGGTGGGGGACAGAAAGAGACACATCAACCTCAAAAATTGAAGGATTCAAGAACATATCAATTTCAAATTTCAAAAACATGAATAAACTAGAGGGGGAGCACTCGGTAGAGTGCAAAACCTCCGCCGCCAATACTGCTGGGTCACTTAAGTTGAACCTGATATCCTATTCATTGTAGGTCAAAACGGATCAGACTCTACTGAACCACGATTGAATAAACTAAACTAGATCGACGCGCATGTAGAAATGCCCCAAAAAAAAAATAGAAATTTTTTTGAAAAAAATGTGCAAAATTTCTTTTTTTTTTTTCTCTAACAAATTTTTTTTGGGGTTGGAAATCACTTAAAACATGTAGAAATGCAAAAAAAAAAAATTCAAATAAAATCGAAATTTTTTGGAAAAAAAAGTTGCAAAATTTCTGTTTTTTTTTTTTCTCTAACAAATTTATTTTTTTTTTTGGTTGGAAATCACTTAAACATGTAGAAATGCAAAACAAAAATTCAAATATTTTTTCAAAATGGCCGCCATAGCGGTCATGTTGGACTTTGGACCAAGTCCAACATCTAATGGCATGATCCTTGGACCATACCTAATCCCCCACCAAGTTTCGTCGAAATCCGTCCAGGAGTTTTTCTGTAATACTGTTCACAAACAAACAAACAAACAGGGGTTGAAAACAGTAACCTCCGTCCATCTTCGATGGCGGAGGTTAACAAGAAAAAGAGCAATCAGAGATTGCAGATCCTCACCAACACTTATTTTGAGTGGTGTATTTTTATAGGTTTTTGGGTAAATCCAATATGGCTGCCAAAGCATGTGACCTATGATATCATATGTATGAACCTTTTGTTCCTCATGGACAGGCGGCCACATGTGTAAAGTTTCGCCTCGATTTGTTCAGCCACTTCAGAGAAGATTT
>CM068952.1:123585665-123619528 GCA_035128595.1 Eptatretus atami | reverse complement strand
TGGTCTCTTCGAAGAGTGATCACATCGGTAAAAAGTAGCCCCATGGGGGACTGACAGTTATTTCCCCAACAGGCGGGGTGACCTTACGAGTGTCCTGAATCCTGATGCAAACTAAAGAACAACACAAAAAAAACTGAACAACCACCAAAAAATACTAAACACACAAAAAATGAAACAACCACACAAGAAAAACCAAACAACAAAAATTAACAATAACAAAAAAACTAAACAACAAAAACTAAACAAAAACACTATACAACACACAAGAAAAACAAACAACAAAAACTAACACACAAAAAAAACTAAACAACCACACAAGAAAAACCAAACAACAAAAAAACAAACAACCATACAAAAAAACTAAACAACACACAAAAAACTAAACACACACAACAAAAAGTAAAACAAAACACTATACAACCACACAAGAAAAAACCAAACAAAAAACTAAACAACACAAAAAAAACTAAACAACCATACAAAAAACTAAAAACCAAACAACAAAAAAACTAAACAACAAACAAAAAACAAAACAACCACACAAGAAAACCAACAACAAAAACTAAACAACAAAAATAAACAAAAACACTATACAACCACACAAGAAACCAAACAACAAAAACTAAACAAAACAAAAAAACTAAACAACAAAAACTAAACACAAAAACACTATACAACCACACAAGAAAAAACAACACAAAAACTAAACAAACCACACAAAAAAAAACTAAAACAACACAAAAAACTAAAAAACTCTGCAAGAAAAAATTAAGCAACACACAAAAACTAAACAACAAAAATAACTAAAAAAAACTAACACAAGAAAGAAAAAAAAACTTAACAGCTTTTATGATCCGGATGGGGAGTGCAATCCATGAGACCTTTCTGTCCTGATGCATCGTACAACTTTGTCCATATCGGTCGGGTAGTTTGTGAGAGAAGTTTTTTAGTCAAACGTTAACGGACGGACGACATGGGGTCCCACAGTACGAGCTTATTTTGGAGAAATAACCGAAAACTTTTTGTTAACATCATGTCAGTACTTTTCACATACAATCCAATGAACTTGCAAATATATGAAAAAAAAAATAGGGGCAATACCCTGGGCGCTCACCTGTAGAATAATAATAATGAGAGGAAGTCAACATGGAACGGAATCAAAAAAATGTACCAATGAACCAATGTTATAGCAAATACCTATTTTGGGGGGCAACCTTTCCCGTAAATCCCCTTCGACCCCAATTTTTTAAATAGCGTGAACAAACTTTGATACATCACGGGTGATGAAGGTTGTGGTCAAGTTTCATCGAAATTGTGAGTGGTTTCGGAGAAGAAAGCAAATACATATTTTGCAAGGCCACCCCTCCCCCACCCCTGGACACTCCTTTAGACCTCATTTCGTGAGAAAACTTTGGTACGTCATGGGTGATGGGTGATGGGTGATGAAGGTTGTTGTTAAGTTTCATCAGAACTGTATGTGGAGTTTCTGAGGCGAAAGCAAATACCTATTTTGGGGGGGCAATCCCCCATAGACACCCTGAGGGCCCGATTAATTTTTTTATGCTGTGAACAAACTTTGGGACATACCGGGTGATGAAGGTTGTGGTGAAGTTTCATCGAAATTGTGTGTGTATTTTCAGAAAAGAAGCTGAAAATGTTTGTGGACTGATGGACGGATGGATGGACTGAAAGACGGACGACACACCATCCCATAAGCTCTCTGGAACTATGCTCCAGGTAACCTCATAAAGAATCCAAAAATGATTGACAGAATGCTCTTGATTGGCGAAGACTGAAGGACGTTGTCTAAAACCTATACCAAACCAACATTGCAGCAAAATACAAATTGGGCAAGTGATAATTAGCCTTTCATGGTCATTGGCACCAAATTTTGGCTCTCACAGGTATACAGGCAAGCTTTTTTTTTCTGACATACACAATCCAGGTGTCACGTTTGTGTGCGAAAAGTCCGAGTATTTGAAATCCATCCTCATTTGGCCTGGCCCATCTATCTCGATCTCAGCTTTTGTGCCTCCGCTGCTGGGATTGAGCCGATATGTGTGTGATGGACTGCTTTCTGTATTTCCAGCTATCATGGAAATTCCAGTGCAATATCATGTAAGATGAATTTACGTTAAAATAAATTTTCTGCAGAACGAATTAATTCCAATTAACTGGAGTCTTGCTATATACAGGACCTCGAGGGCACTTTAAATCATTACCACGTGCATGCCAAGCAAAAGTGGGGTTAAGCAATTGGTTTACTTCTGTCTGTTTGTCTGTCAGTCAACAAACGTCAGTTTATGATCAAGGAACACCTCGATTTTAATTGAACGTGATATATTCGAACATGAATCGGGAAAACGGACCCGCCATTGAACAGTACTTGGCTCTGAATTTGTCCTGATTGCGCATGCGCAGAGAGGAGTGAGATAATTTTTAAGTTGTGTAACCACTTCAACATTGGTATGTCCTTCCTTATCGTCCGTCAAAGTCAAAAATGAAGAAGGAGAGCATTTTTAACCCTGTTGTGTGCATAAACAGAGTCGCAAGTTGTCGTTTGCAGTTTCACCACGTGTGCCCACGTGACCCATGCAAACAAACAGACCTTTAGTTATTTTTATTTTTTAAGCGGTGCAGCCGCTTCAATATTTGGTATGTCCATCCTTTTATCCATAAAAACATGGAATGGCATCACGACGCCGGTAACGGGAAGACATCATCGCTATGTAGCTTCCAAGGAACTAAGAAGTTAGACGCAGGAGAAAGCGATTGGGCCCAGCAAAGCGATTGGGCCTGTGATCCGTCAACACACCGTATGATATCAATAATTCAATGTAACAGTTTATCAAGTTAAATTCACTGGTTGAGGGGGTGTGGGGACGAGAACAGTAGGGTAAGCACAGACATCAATCACCGCGGTGTTTCATACACTTTGACATATTTCATTTGACATTAAAAAAATGCCAAATTGCACCGCTTCCTTCGGACATGGGTGTGATTTTTTTTTTCCTACTCTGTCTGTCTGTCTGGAAGTGAAACACAATTGAAAATCATTCCAAACTGGTAACTTACTAATTTTAGTGACATCATAAAGGACACAAACAACAAGCACCAATAACTAATGTAATGCGTTAACTGAAGTGGTGTAAAAGATGCTGCATCAATGGCGGTAAAAAAGCTTTATTGGTTCACGAGTCAGAAAGTGACCACTATATTTGTTATGGGTGTGTCTGTCTGTATGTCTGTCCCGAGCATAGCTCCGTGGGTTTTGATCCAATCCTGATAAAAATTGTGGGAGGTTATATCATGATCTGGTTTGTTTTCTCGAGAATGGCGTGGTGCCCCATTATGGCAGAGCCACGCCCAAAAAAACGTGTTTTAGGGGTAGCCGATTTCAATTTACATCTTCTCCGAGGGGTTTGTCGAATCTGGCAGGGTTTCGTATTTGGTTAGCCCAATGGCACCTGCATACCACAGAGCTCGATTTTTCATTTTCATCCCAAGGTCAAGGTCACAAGGTCACAAGGTCACGAACTTAGAAAATGTCAAAAAAATCAATAAATTGGGCATCGAGCTCCTAGGGTTTTCAACTGTTTCGAATGAAAGTTGGTATGCAAGTAGTGCTCTTCGAGTACTACAACTTTCATCATTTACCTTTTTCCCGTTCCGCCAGTTTGCCCGTGGCGTCCCTCGAAGGTCAAAAAATAAAAAAAGGCGAACCGTGTACTTGCTCGTGAACCATCGCCGTCTCCAGACTTGTTTTATTTAAATTTAATTACTACTCGAAAACTGTAGAACACAAATCACCTTTTTCTCAAACCTCCTTTGCAGTAATTAGACAAAATATTCCGACATTTTTACGTCATCATGACCAATCAAATTTCCGCCTGTAGACCCCGCTCATGTCATTTTTTTTTCTCCAGGAACAAGGTGTAAGGTGTTCCACAATATCTCTCGTTCACTGAAGTTTCATTTAATTTACATTATTTATCTTGATGCATTTTACCAACGGTAAACCGTGTCGTGAGCGTATTCCAAATGTAAACAAGGTTCTTGGGGGCAATTGACTAGAATATTGCAAGGATAATGTAGTCTGAGGTTACCACTGTGCATTTGATGGTGCCCCTGAGAGGAGGGCAAGCTGTGTGAGGTTTAAGTGGTTGGTCTGTATTTCTTGGCTTGTACTATGCCCTGGACAGTGATGATGAAGCAAATATGGAAGCAGGAATGCAGTATGTTCATGAACGTGGGATTTCAATCCAAACCTATATGATAACCGTCAGCAGCTGCCTGTGCATGGATAACTGAGCAGCGTTGATCAGAATCCCAGCCCTGGCAATTACACAGAAGAGACACGTGAGCAGGGACCAGCAGCGATAAGGGACCTCGGGCCAGCCCGCCCTGCGTTATGTTTGCTGATGTGACATCTGAGAACAGCGCACGCCATGAATAAGAGAGGGAGAGAGAGTTCCGTGCGATTAGCGAATGAGAGGCACATGTAATTACCTTCAAGTGAGCCTCATTTCTGGCTATTACAAGGCTGCGATGAAGCAATGCCGGTAACCCAATCGAGGCAAGAGCGAACGTGATAGTGCTCTCGAGACAGAAACGAGCAAACAGGAGGGGCCAAATTGTGGAGGGCATGTTGATCGAAGTACGACAATCCTGCATCAACACCAGCCTTCACGACCCTTCTGGAATTTCACATCACGTGATTGTGTGCCCCTCGTTGCTGACATGCCATGTTGCCACGCACATACGTGTTTTCAAAATGTGTGACCCGTGAGTTACTTGTTGTGCTTTTAAACATCAGAGCCAACCCATGGTGCACTGACTGGGGATAATGAAGACAACTATTGACACTGGGATGGTTTCACATTTCATTACAAACAAAGAGCAAGAAGTTGGTAGCCTTTTTGCAATACTAGTGGCAAATGGTCTTTCGTGAGTAAATATTTTTGTTGATTGAAAAGATAGGTGTGTGATAGCTCCCTCTGCGTATATCAAAGTCTGATGTTAGTTAGTCCACTGGGCATTTCAAAGGCTGGTGTGTTATATAGTTCTGCTGAGTTTGGTTTTTAAAAAATGTTGTATGAGGACTTGGCGCATCATCCATGGACTGACAGGATGACCTACTGTAAATGTATGCACACTCACCTCTGAGCCATCTAGCCTGGGTTTGCATCTTGGCCCAACTACAAACTGTCATCCTGGTGTCTCGCAGGCAGTGCAATTCATCAATGCGTGTGCCGTCCTTCAGGTGGACGTTAAATTGGGAGTCCCACCTCCCAGCATTAACTGGTGGATGAAGATTCCACGGTGTCCTTCGTGATGAGTTGGCAAGCTATGACTGGCACAATGACCAAAATTCACAATTCCTACCCTAAACTATATAATAGCATCAGCTACACAGCCAAGCCTGGTGTTGGCTTCGTGGTTAGGGTGGCGGCTTGGGATCCTAGGGTCCTGAGTTCAAGCCCCGTTGGGCCGCTGAATTAATACACCAGGAGGTTGACTGAGCCTGTCATCCTTCCGAGGTCGGCAAAATGAGTACCTGTGCACTGGTAAGGGGGACACTGCATCAGCGGCATAGCCGCGTCCCAACCAATGATGCAACCAGCAGCCAAAGACTGCACGAGAGAGACAGAGAGACAGAGAGACAGAGAGACAGAGAGAGCTATACAGCCGCACTCTCAACCGATTATGCAACCAGCAGCCTTGTGCTACATACGAAAGAAGAAAATGCACTGAACTTGGGGTTTTGGAATTAATTCAGAGTTCAAGGTCTTACTTTTATGTTCAATTGCAGTTCTCAAAAAACTTCCAGCACAATGAATGTTAATATTTCATTATTTATCATTAATTATTATTTTATTTTTACCATTGGAACTAGAAATTATTTTCTTGAAAAAAATATAGTTAAAAAGAACAAATGTTGGTGAACAGACCTTGTGAATACTATTTGATAATAACTGTTCTGTAAGTTTTGTGCGTGCAGACCCTGTTTCGAAGTTTCTGTCACCCTTGCCATCCATTTTATGACCTACATCATTCTGATCCTCATCTTTTCTTATGTTTATGTAATGCCGACTGTCTCTGCCACGGTGTTTGACTGTCCGGGGCATCGCTGAGCTATCACACCCAAAGACTTGGAGACGGTGTAAACTTCTGATCTTGTCGACGGCAGATGTCAGGCAATACTGTTGATTGCCACTGGACAAATGTTTGTTACACCCTCATTGTTGGGGTAATGTATTGTTGGTGGGTACATCACAGACTTCACAACACAGAAGAATTTTCAGGATTCGCTATTACCAGCATTGGTTAATCGCAACATTATTGTGTTCCCAGGTGGAGGGACCTGGTCTGATAGACTCAGCTTCATCACAAGGTTCCAAAATATTGCCGTAGATCACAAGTATGTGGTGGTGCATTTTGGATTCCTCAATAAATCATTACCATATAGTATGATTTTCCATCCATATTGAAATGGCTGCAAAAATCTTGATGGTGCCTATCAGGATGAGGGAAACTAATAGCCCTTTATACGTCACCAGACCTATTATTTTGCAGGAATCGTATTTCACTACCAACTTCTATTTTTTTACGACATTTACAATATGAGTATTTTAAAATATATTAATGTGAAAGGTCTGGTTAATATGGATGCAAATTTCAACTGTGATTAATATTTGAACGTGGCAATGAAAACAAATACTTAGGTTATTACTTCATGATAGAAACTTGAATTATCTTACTATAATACAGCTATAGCATGTATGTATGTATGTATGTATGTAGTCAAAATAGCACCCCCTGGTGGTGTGTGAGCTCACCAATAAGTAGATGGGAAACTGAAGCTAGAATTCCATTGTAAAGATATATGTTCACACAAAATAATTGAATTTTGAAACTAATGAGATGTTGCAACTATCACAGAACATGGTTATATGAACCGTTTGAGAAGAACAGTACTTAAGTGCCCATCGTAGACAGGCCCTTCAGCTCGTCTGCATTATAAGATCCAATGTCTTGCATCAGTAATTGCATCTCCTCCAAACCACTTGTCCACAAAGTTGAAAATAATACCATATTGATCACCAAGGACCTGTGTCAGGGGCAGTGCAGGGTAAAAATAAATTGATTTCGATAAATATATATATAATATATATATATATATATATATTGTTACGGCTGTGGAAATTCGCAACCACCATTCAGGTCCCGTAGGTGAGATATCTTTTAAGTAAATGTATAGTTAGCCCCAAACCCGTTGTTTAGAGGAATTAATGTGATTCATTCGGGCTGCGATCCTTTGAGTTAGGCGTTTTTCTGTTCTACTTTATTTTCGAACCCACCATTACACAACGCCAACCACGCCGCCATTACAACAACGCCAACCACGCCACCACAACAACCACGGCGTTCTGATCGGCACACGGTTGCCAGAGGCCTGGCCTTCGAAGGAAAGCAGGCGCCCCCGTTCCCCCCTCCTCCCCGAACGAATGGCGCCGTCGCGGTGGATTACACCCTGCGAGGGAAGAAGAAGAATCCCACGGCGGTGCGAGCGTCAGCGATTGGACGGAGGACCACGCCCCTTCTGGAAGTTCCAGCATGTTCTGGAAGGAGGGTGGAGCCGAAAACGGAGCGGAGTGGAGGGCGGGCCCCCACGATAAAAGGGACGGTAAAGGCGACGGAGTAGGAAGAGAAGATCTCGCGCCCGCGATAGAAGGACGGACAGAAAGTGGCGCAGAAAGGAAGAGAAGATCTCGGGCCCGCGATAGAAGGACGGACAAGAAAGTGGCGCTCGTTGAGGAGGATCTCGCGTCGTGTGGAGCTGCGGAGGATCTTGCACTGTCTTTTTCCACCACGGGTCGAGTGGAGCTCCCTGTTTTTTCCTCGCGTCGTGTGGAGCTGAGAGGAGTTACGGTCGCCAGGACTCGACACGACCAGGGAAGTCGCGACTTCCTTTCTTTGGGTTCTGTGTGAACGTGTGTGTGTGGCGCCGAGTCTTGAGAAGTAAAATTGTATAAGTGTTGCCGAGTGTTCGCGTTAGTCGGTTGTAGAGCTGCGTCGTCGTTGTCTATCTTTTATTTGCTATATGTGCATTCTTGCTGTGTGACTATACTTGTGCCTGTGTCTGTGTAAATAAAATGCTTGCTTGTTGAATTGTTTCCCCGTTTCGCTGCTCCTTTCCTCTGTTGGGTCTCCATCTTGCTTCACGTAAAGGGTTCGAGTGGGCGCGGGACGCCGATAATTAATTGGAACCGCAAGGTCGACGATAACTCCGCTCGGTTATCCCTGTAGCACGGAACGAGCCGCTTAAGCGGTTCGTGTCCGAAGTCGACCTGTGGCGTGGTACAACCCCTCGGTAGGTTACCCGTGCGAGTACTTAGGTATATCGACTTTCGGCGATTCACCCTACTCGCACGGGTGGAATGCGGACTGGGTTGTGGTGAGGTTAAACCCCACCCGTGACTGGCTCCCGGCGTTAGTCCGAGAGGGTCACGACTGAATTGTCCGTCCGGTGGGCGAGGCGGTCGCGATTTGAGTCACGTGGCCGATCGCACGCTGGCGGCGCGAATTCGCAACAATATATATGCCTGATGTTGGCTTAATGGTTAGGGCGGTGGGCTTGGATCCTGAGTTCAAATCCCCCTCGGTTGTTAATTAATACCAGGTGGGGTTGACTCTTCCTGTCATCCTTCTGAGGTGGCAAAATGAGTGCCAGCATGCTGGTATACTGTGTCGCAGTGGTGACCCGTCCAGGATTGTGCCCAATAGCCAAGGAGAGTGCTTAGGCAGCACCAATGCTCTGCACAGAGTATGGTCCCAATGGATGGATGGATCTATATATCATCGGCTAATTCTGTCTGTCTGTCCCACCTGAAACATGGAAATGCCCCTTGGAGAAAAAGTATTAAGTAAAATTGCTCATATAAATCCAAACCTATGAGGAACTTGTAATTTTTTTCAATTAGACAAAAAATTTAACCCAGAACGCTGCCTTGATTGCTCCCTAAATTTTTTTTCTTTGCTGTTAAGAAATAAATAACTTCCCATTTTTGAACTCTTTCAACAGAGCAAGAATAAAAGGCTTCCTATTTTGTACACCGCTCTCCATATTCAATCTCGAGGCGCTACATGACGTCATTGCTGGGACCAAAGGTGGGAAGGGTATGGGTATCCCCCCCCCCCACTCCACGGAAGACAAATTTTGTAATTTCACCCTTAAATTTGTACATTCTAAGACACTTTTATTCAAAATGAAACCAGAATAATCATGTTTCCTGATGAATTGGTTTTTTGTTTTTTTTTCATGAATTCATGTATAGTTTTGGACTTTACATTGAATAACATGATGTTGTGATGAGTAAAACATAAACTCCAATTTAAAGTTTAACTTAAATTTGGCCATGCCCTACTCTCCAATACAGACTTTAGGTACATCGACTGAATTTACTTCACATCACTGGGATGATTGGGATGAGCACGATGATTTATGAAGGAAGGATTTGTGGCAATAGTTGATTTGTACCAAGTTAATTGTTATGACAAAAAAATTCAATTCAAGGTTCGTAATTACAATAATGCATTTGTATTGTCATCGTCGAGTGCTGAGATTGCAATGTCTCCAGGTGATGGTCACAAAGGAGGTCACTATCCATGGACATCATACAGCTGGCTGTTTTGGATCCTGCTGGATGACAAAAGAGAAAATATTCACAACTTTATTTACTTAATTCATGATGAGCTTTGGAAGAATGATTGGGAATTCCTCCAAATGCCGCCACTAGGCAGGATGTGTTGGAACCTATCCAAAGACGTTTGGAACAGACCAGTACATTAGCGCATCACTTTTGGTTCATGGGCCAAACTTAGGAATGGAAAAGAGCTGCAGCTACATTTCAGGGCACCAACGTACTGCCAGTAAGAACGGTCATTGTCCACAGTGCCAGCGAAGATCAGCGGCGTTGCGATGATCCAACGGCTTCTGAGATTGCTGCAGTCTTTGTAGGAAATGAAGGAGCTGGACCAGATCCATCGACTCGGGACATTGTTATTTATCACACTGTGGATCAACCAATTAAGCACATGCTCCCCTATCTTCAAACATTGATCCTTTGACATGTCTTTTTATTCACTTGGAGAAAGAGGATTGGGTGATGATTTACGTCAAAAAAGGCCAACAGGAAAGATTGAATGTGAAACGAGTTTCTTTATGACAATACTGTTATGTTTGTGGGGTAGATGGAGGAATTTCATCGTGAAGGTAGGATTGCGTGGTGTAGCATGGTCCGTGGATGGGAAGGAGACATCTCGATGTAAATTAAGTGGGGAAAACTGTCAGCTGAAGATTGTTACGTGTCACCACACGGGGGTGGTGCCATGTTAACTAGGTAGGGTTTTAAGACTACTTTCTCCCAGTATGTGATTTCCCCCTGTGACCTTTTCCTACGTTTTGCTTTTGCAAGCCGGCAATGAAATAATCACGTTCTTGTAACACAACAACAACAGAGCCGAACATTTCCGAGCAGGCAAAAAGCCCTGCCTTCCTGGTTTCGTACCAGCAAGCCACGCCCCGAGGCTTATGATTGGTCGGTGTGACATTGGAGAGGGGGGCATAATCAAGAGCAGATAGTTGGGGGGGGGGTACGTGGTTGAGACAGAGGGTCTCATGCTCTGGTCCCTCCTCGACATGACGAAGAAGGCCGCTCGATTTTCGTGTTCATGCTGTGTGAATTTGCCCGAATGCTGGAGCAAGACACTAGCCAATGCCTGTTGCTGAGTCTTGAAGCATGTAGGTTTCTGAGGAGAGGAGAAGAAAAGAAGGGTGCACCTCATGGTCTTATCTCAGGGCCTCAGAAATCGTCCCATCTTATGGTCAAGGAAAAAGGCGGTGCCCATTTGCGATGAGTGGACCTGGTGTAAGAGAGGAGCATGGTCAGAATATGAGTTCGTGAGAAGAAAATGTACGAAGGTCTGTGGGCCCTTAAAGAAGGAGGACCATCCGCGTGAATTACCACGTACGTTTCCCGCACAGAGAGCGACTTGGTGCCATTTTGGGTGCAGTTTCCCACACGGAGACTATGCGGCTCGATCGCCAGGCTCCTAAAAGATCATCTCTGGACTCGCAGCTAAGTGCCACAATAAAGGGGGGATTTTCTTTTATTTTATCTTTCCCCTTGTCCGTTTCTGTAACTGTGTGGAGACGTCTCAAATTAGGCTTTAGTTTACCTCATGCTTTTATTTAATTTTATTATCACGCTTTGATTTATTTATATTATTACTCGTTGATTCATCTTCATTAAACCTTCATTTGTAAGATCTATTGTGTTTGTCTTTTCGTGGTGGGTTCGAGGGTAAACCCGTGTGCTTCCGTCCTGGTGAAGACCTCTGCTGCACGCCCTTGCCGCCCTCCATCCCACGCGTGCTATAATCTCCGGGGATCTCGGCTGTTTGCCTCCAAGTGTAACCGTTCGGCTATCCATCCAGGTCAGCGTTAATCGGCCTGAACAGGACAATCCTATGCATACCATACCTTGATAGGAACCGTTTTTTTATTTACGGAGTGTTGGCTCCTGGAGAAGCTAGAATACAGAATGGACCAGGATGTAAAAGAACAATCAGAAGGATGGGTCAGGGAAACATGCCAAGAGCAGGGATGAGGGACAAAATAGGAGACTTGAAGGGATAGGGGATGTGGGGGAAGAATGAGAGCAAGGGGAGGACACAAGGGGTGAGCAAGATGGATGCAGCCACAAACTCTCAATCACAGAAGTGGAAAGAAAAACTGGAAACTCGGAAAGAGGTGGGCTTGGGAAGGGTTAATGTGGGTAGAAAAGATCATGATTGTGGACGGAGGATGACCTTAGATGGTGGTGACCAGCCGTCTTGAAGCCCTGGAGGGAAGAATGAAATTTCAGAGAATGAGGAAGTTGATTTCACAGTCAAGAGCAAAGAGGAACGAATGAGTGGAGGTGAGCAGTGAGTCAGGGTTTTGTATCACCAGAAGCAGGTTACTGGAAGACCACATATGCCTTGCAGAAACCTGGAGGGTAGGGACGGCAACAAGTAAAAAGCAGAGTGCAAGATAAGAAAGTAGGCAGTAGAAGATGGAGCGACCACCTCTCTCTCTGCATTGTGAAAGAGATATTATGGTCAGAGATTCGGCTTCAGAGGCACCAGCCCAGAGGGAAGAGCAGTATTCCATGAAGCTGTGGGTGGAGGCCTTGTAAGTAGATAAGAGTTCAGATTTGCCAAGGCAAGACTTCGCGAGATGGAGGATGCCCAGTCGGTGACTGACTTTGGAGACCAACTTAGATATGTGGTTTTCCAAAGAAAGGTCACAGCTGATCGTGAGGCCCAAACGTTTGAGTGACTTCTCCAAGAGGATTGTTAAGGAAGTAAATGAAGGGTTCGCCAGACAGTCTTTCTGGAGAGACAGAGTGAGTGTGAGATTTGTCTGAAGCTTTTCACTTATTAATTCTGGCAGGTCCATTATCTATTCGATATATGGTTGGTGCTTCCTGCAAAGTGGATGGAAATGAACTGAATTTTATTCAAAATATATCATGTGAAGTTGAGAGCTGACAGTCAGTTACTGGGATGTCTTTGATCACTTGCAAACCAATGCAGAACATGATGCAATTCAAGTAGGTGGTATGGCGATCTTGCCTGCAACATTTACTGGTAGCACACAAAATATGTAACAATTTTCAGGATGTTGTGATCATTGCGAGGAAACACGGCAAACCAGACATCTTTGTGACATTCATAGGAAATCCTAAATGGTGGGAGGTTTTGGCCTTGCTTCCTCCATAACAAAAACCCCAAGTGATCCACATGACATTGCTTCCAGGGTGTTCCATACATGAAGCTCATTGAAATGAAAGAAGATCTCTTCAAGAGGAACATTATTGGAAAGGTTGTTGCCCATGTCCATACTGTGGGATTTCAGAAGTCTACATTGTCTCATGTGCATATCCTGGTATTCTTTTCAAATGAAGATAAACCATGAACATCTGAACATATAAAAGCGTCAGCTGATGTTCCAACTCCTGGTCTATATTCAGCATTCCATGAAAATTAAAGAGACATATCTTTGTTTGGAGAGTTCTTCTGGCATTTTCCATGTTTCATGCAAATAGAGCTTGGGGTGGCATCTCCGCAATGACAGTGGAATCGATCTCTGTGAAGATATTGATGGGTATCCAAAGTACGAAAGACATTTCCATTTAATTTTGGATGCGGCCTTCGGCTGCTGGTTCCACCATTGCATGGAGTGCAGCTGTGCTGCTGATGCAGTACCCCCTACAGGTTAGAGCAGGAATTTGGAATTTGTTCAGGGTGCCAGTGATAGCTTTCCTACTCTTTGCGGAGTGGGATATTTAACGTCCATCGACCGATGTCGGGGAAATTGGCGACTCCCGGTTTAACGTCTGTCCGAGGGAAGGCACACGCATTGATGAATCACCCCAGCCGCGAGACACCAGTATGACAGTTTATAGCTTGGCCGACATTCAAACTCATGCTAGATGGCTCAGAGATGAGTGTGCATGCCTCAAGGACATCCTACCAGCCCTATACCGAAGAATAGGATGGTTTAATGTTCAGTTTCCAGCCAGATAATGCGGTGATTCCTTTATTATGCCACATAATCCTTATCTCTTGGCAAAATACAACTGTCACTGATGTTGAATTGTGCCAAGTACATATTTATGGATAGACACAAAGGTCAAAGGAGCAATGATTGTGCTACTATTGAGATTGAGGCTTATCTTAACACCAGATATGTTCGCCCTCACTCCCGTCAACCCCCAACTCCCAAGCCCACCTCCTTACAAATGTCAAGTTTTTCCTTCCTCAGAGTCTGCTTTTGTATCCATCTTGTCCACCTCGTGCATCCTTCCCCATCTCTTTCCTGCCCACTTCCCTTAATTGGCCAAATCTCCATCTATTTTATCCTCTAACCCTGCTGCTGGTGTTTTTCCCCCTCTTTGTACTGTTCATTTTGTTCTGTTGCATTCTGATCCGTTCAATGGTCTCGCTCTTCCGCAAGCCTTGACCTTGTATTTGTAGCAAAAAGCAATATTTTCTCTCCTTGGATATAGGTTGTATGAAACAAGCCGCTACATATTCAGATTGGCAGTGCATCTTCCTTTCCAACAGACACTTGTTTTGATAAGAGGAGGAAGTAGAAGAAGTTATCAGGAGAGACAACAACTCTGACTGCTTCGTTTGATATAAATGCTCATGAAGAGGGAAGCACGTCAATATTTGTATCATGATATCCCAGACAACTGTTTCTCTCAACCAAAGCAATTGGACAAAGAGAAATAAATTCCAGAACATGATTGGTCGAAAGTACCAAGTGCAGCGCTCACAGCCAGCCTGACAGATTCAGCTTGAGATTTCTTGTTCTTCATCACGCAGGTGCAACATCTTTTGAGGACATACAAACAATTAATGGAGAGTCACATCCCACATTTTGGGATCCTGCAAAGGCCAATGGACTGTTGGACAATGACCTTGAATGGCAGCAAAGTTTGGAAGAAGCAAAACTTATCCAGATTCCGAGGCAGATGAGAGAGTTGCTTGTCACGATGTTAATCTTCTGTCAGCCTGCTGATGAAATACAGCTATTCCTGGACTTTGAAGAGTCATTGTCTGAAGACCTTGTCCATATCAATTGTATTTGCTTGACTGACCCTACACTATGCCTGGTGTTGGCTTAATGGTTAGGGTGGTGGGCTTGGGATCCAAGGATCCAGAGTTCAAATCCTGCTCAGCTGTTGAATTAACACCAGGTGGGGTTGACTCTGTCTGTCATCCTTCCGAGGTCAGCAACATGAGTGCCATCTTGCTGATGTACTGTGTCGGAGTGGCGACCTGTCCAGGATTATGCCCAATAGCTCAGCAGACTGCTTAGGCACCACCAACGTTCTGCACAGAGTGTGGTCCTGATGGATGGATGGACCCTACACTGGTTCTTTCTGAAAGACACAAGTATCTTTGTCCACAAGCTATTCAGTTGGAATTACTAGAGAGTTGAGCGAGATTATCTGACTTCAATTTCACATAAATTGCTAACGAGCATACCGAGGCAAATGAGAAACAGAGAGGCAACTCTCATGATGAAATGGAGGAACAGCAATGGGGAGAGATGCCTGGTGTTGGCTTAATGGTTAGGTTGGTGGGCTTAGGATCCCAGGATGCCGAGTTCAAATCCCACTCACCTGTTGAATTAATACCAGGTGGGATTGACTCTGCCTGTCATCCATGTGAGGTCAGCAAAATGACTGCCAGCTTGCTGGTAAACTGTGTTGGAGTGGTGACCCGTACAGGATTGTGTCCAATAGCCAAGGAGACTGCTTAGGCAGCACCAACACTCTCCACAGAGTATGGTCCCAATGGATGGATGGAATTGGGAGAGCAACTAACACTTCAGCAAAACGAAGCTCAACATCATGTTGCTGACATTATTGTAAACATTGTGCAGACAATCTCAGCAGCAATGTATATATATATATGGAGCAGGTGGCACAAGAAAAACATTTCTCTACAATACCCTTGTGCACGTTATTGCAGGTATCACTCTCAAAGTTGTGTGTGTTGAACACTCCAGCATAGTGAGGACACTTCTCGTAGATGGATCAACTTTAGGTTCAAAATCCCTATTCCACTGCAACAAAATTCCACCTGTAATATTGCCCATGGCACAAAGGCTTTTCAACAAACCTCAATCTTCATTTGAAGCACCAATGATTCCTGCAGATTCACTCAGTGCTGTGGACCAACTATTTAAACACCTGACGGGATTGCCAGATTTATTTGGAGGGGAATTTTTTCATTCTTTGGAGGAAATTTCCTGCAGATTCTTCCTGCCTTTCACAATGGAAGTCGAGCTAACATTGTGCAGAGTTGTGTGAAAAGCTCCCCCTTTGTGGATCCACTTCCAGCAATTTCTCCTTACCTAGAACCTGAGGACAATAAATAGTGAAGACTATGAGCACTTTTATAACTGGCTGCCCGAATTAGGAAATGTTTTTTTTGTTTTTTTTTCCATTTGTGAATACCACCGATGAGATTGAACTTCCTGTTCAAATTCTTTTAGATTCTAACAAATTGGCGGACATCATTACCTCCACCACCGAAAGTGGATGGATGTTATGTTTTCACCCCTGTTTGTTTGTCTGTCTGTGAGCAAGGTATCTCAAAAAGATACGGATGAATTTGGACCAAAGTTGTAGGACAGGTTGGGTGTGTGACAAGCACGAATTGATTCGATTTTGTAAAGATCTGGATATGGATACTTCAATTTTAAGGGTGATTCTTCACCATTGAGAGATAGGGCCAAAAAGATATACTGTACAGCACGATATCTCAAAAAGTTGTGGAGGGATTATGACAAAATTTGGTGGATGAGTTGGTTAGGTGACAAAAAAAAAATAGGGGCAATACCCCTGGGTAATCACCTGGTCATGGATGGATAAGAAAACCAAGGAACCACTGATAAGCGTGGATGACCCACAAAATATGTAACGGAGAAGAAAGTAAATCCCTATGGTTTTTTTTTTAATGCAGTGAAGGAACTTTGGTACATTACAGGTGATGAAGGTTGTGGTCAAGTTTCATCGCAATTGTGTGTGTGGTTTCGGAGAAGATAGCAAACACCTATTTTTGGGCGCAACTCCTCCATAGACCCCCTCAGACCCTGATTTTTACCTCTACCACCGAAGGTGAAAGAGGTGATGTTTTCACCCCTTTTTGTCTGTCTGTTTGTGTACAGGATATCTCAAAATGTTGTGGACGGATCCAGATGAAATTTTGTGGACACGTTGGGTGTGTGACAAGGACGAACTGATTAGATTTTGGTGAAGATCCGGATCCGGATCCGGGTCCGACTACCAGAATTTTTAAAGTGATTCTTCACCATTGAGAGAGAGGGCCAAAAACTACAGAGCACGATATCTCTAAAAATTGTGGACGGATTCGGATGAAACTTGGTGGACACGTTGGGATGTGACAAGGAAGAATGGATTCAATTTTGGTGAAGATCCGGATCTGGATCTGATAATTTTTTAAGTGATTCTTCACCATTGAGAGATCGGTGAAACCGATATATAACACGATATCTCAAATGATTGTGGACGGATTCGGATGAAACTTGGTGGGCAGGTTGGGTGTGCTGGAAGAACAAATTGCTTCGATTTTGGTGGAGATACGAATTCAGATCTGGATACGAGAATTATTTATTTTTTAAAGTGATTGTTCACCATTGAGAGACAGGGCTACAAACGATCTAGTACTGTATAGCATGATATTTCAAAAATGTTTTGGGCTCGATATGTTCTCGTGGATCAGGCATTACGTGGCAGAGGTATGTGCTCTACCGAGTGCCCTTCTAGTTTCCCATGTTTTCCCTCATGGCCCAAATGTAGACCCAGAGTGTATGGAGAAGCGTTGCTGCCTGACTCCAAATCATGAGCATTCACTCCTATAAACAGCATTTTTTTGCAACAATTACCGGGTCCATTAACACCTTACCTTAGTGTTGATTGCATTGTGTCTGATGATCCACAAGAAGCTGCTGCATATCCAATGGAGTTTCTGTGCAACATCATTCCATCCGAATTGCCCCACCACAACCTTGTGCTCAATGATCATTTCAAGCCAACGCAGAGGAACATTTGCACTAATTCCAAGACATGCATTGCCATCATCTGATATGAGCTTTCCATTCACTCTCAAAAGGATGCAATTTCCAGCAAGGCTTGCGTATTGTTTGACCATCAACAAGGCACAAGGTCGATGCTTAGCATGCACAGGATTGTATCTCCCCCAGCACGTTAGTCATGGTCAACTTTATGTTAGATCATCCCATGCAATGTCTTTGAGGGGAATTAAAGTGCTGATTTGAGAGGGTAGGCAAACAATAATCGTTGTCTAGCTAGAAATATTGAAATAAAAAGTGTCTTTTATTTTTATACATATACATTATACATAGTCAAGGCTTGTGGAAGAGCTAGTACAAGTACACTGAACAGATCAGGACGCAACAGGATAAAAGGAACAACAGAGGATGTTGTAGGGGAGGATGCATGGGGTGTACAAGGTGGACACAAAGGGAAACTCTCAGGAGGGAAAACTGGAAATTTGGAAGGATGAATTGGGTTGGGGAGAAATATTTAAGTACAGTATATACACTTATAATTTTACTGCACAGGCTTCATATATAATTAATTGAAGCAGATATTATTTAAAGATCCCAGCGGTGCAATTTCCTTTGATGTGCAGTTTCCCCTTTTCGATTTTTGCACTGCGTCCAAATGACCTTGTCTCTTCAGCTGTCACACATTTATAAGCAATATATGAAATGAAAGCATACGAATGAGTAGGTCTATGGCCATACCTATTTCACATTCCAAAAAGATTAAAAAAAAATTCACCGAAATAATATTTTTTCAGCGAATTCGTTTTTGGTGGTGACCATTCCTCCATGACGAAAAACACTGGTATATCAATGAAAGAATTATCTACTGTCTGCCGGCATTAGTTGGTGGACATTAAAGATCCCACAGTGTTCCTTTGCGAACATTCGGTGAGTTATCATCAGCACCCTAAAAAAAATTACAAATTCTTTAACGTCCACCAACTAATGCCGGCAGACGGGACACCCGGTTTAACGTCTATCCGAGAGACGGCACACAAATTCATGAATCACCATGCCTGTGAAACACTGGGTTGACAGTTTATAGCTGGGTCAGGATTTAAACCGAGGCTACACAGCTTGGAGAGGAGTGTGTTCCTACCAGCTCTATATTAAAGCCTGATGGTTGAGTTCCCAAGTGTTCCCAAGTGTTTCACATATTGGATTTTGGACCGAGTCCAAAATCTAATGGCATGATCCATACCTAATCATACCTAATTTCTTGTTCCCATCCTTTCTTGTTCCCAAGTGTTACTCTCGTAAGTTCTTTGAAAGTTCACAAGCACATCGACGGTAGGATGACAGTTGGAAGCATTAATGGTTATACCATTTTTCTCATCGCTGAAAGACAAACCGCGTGCTCATCACGTTTCCGAGATGAGAGGGGCCATGACGATCCACCCCTGTGGGATAATTGGTTCCTATGCAGCCATTCCTCCAATTTGCTTGGAGCCATGTCTCGCAGGATCAAAGGTGCGTGCACTCCAAATGTTGGCTCTCATAGCTTTTCACTGAGCGGACTCCTCACACCCCTACTCTAGATGATTGGCTTCTCTGCAAAAAAAAACAAAAATAGTCCGACAATACTACCTTTTGAGTAGTCTCCCCCTCCCTTCACCCCAATCCATTGTTTGTCCAACCTTCAGCCCAATTTCATCATTTTCTCATGGAAGCTTAATCTAACTCAAACCCTTGACACTCCTCCATTCAAGTTTATCTCCAGCCAACTCAGACAAATGAAAGTTACACTTTCCATCATCTCCATCCCTCTTCACGTCACTCCTATACACACCATTCCTTCCTAACCACCTTTCTAAATATTGCATCAAATATTCCCACTCCACCCTCCCTGTCCCACTCCATCGCTGCACATGGCAGTGCACAGAGCCAGAACGCGCGTGAGGAACCCGATCCAGCAGTCTCTCGCGGCGGCTCTGCTTTTGATGCCATCTCGTTGCTGGACGGCTCCGTGCGCCCTTGGCTTGCTTGTTACCAGATGGTTTCTTCCAAAAAAAAAAATAAAATCCAATCTGGATCCTTTTCATTTTCAGAAACGTCATTCCAAATGAGCTTAGCTCTAATCTGCTCAACTTGTAGGCGTTTTACGATGCTATCTGACAGCATTTTCCTCCTGAGCCCTAACCCTCAACTGCTTGTCAATGTATGGCCTGTATGGAAAAATTATCTGCTAATGCCTCTTGTCTTTGGTTTTAACACTGTTGTGCTTTAGATTAAGGTGTTTCGGCACCTAGGTGCTGTATTTCAACTTTTTTATATATTTTTTTTTACAGAAATCCATCAGGTAAGAGTTGGTACGAGAGACAGACAAACAATGAATACTGCCACGAGCCTAATGCCTGACGACTTAGATGGCTGGGAATAGTGGGACCAAGCAGACCAGCTGTGAAATTGCATTTGCACCCACTTTGATTGGCCATGGCCAGGTAGTTGAGCAGCGATATTTACCCACTCAAATGCTCAGGGATAGACTCTAGCCTGCTGTGCTGCTAGCCCACATCAGGCTGACGTCATCACACTAGACAATTTGAAGGAAAGAACAGCCAAATGGTAGATTATTCCAAGACGTCATCTGATCCTGGCTACCTGGATTTGGTCAGGGTGCGTGAGTAAGCAGATGAAAGCCTCAGAACTAAGTTAACATGTACGAAACACATTCTCACCACATGATACTGTGTGTATGCATTTGTAAGTTTTGTTTCTCAGTCATAATGCAGTCACCATGGGTAGCAGCACATGGCACAAGCCCTCATATTTATAATTTAGCGTTCATTGTTTTTGACTGTACCACAGTCTCGTGCATATCACGACATGCCAGTGTATTACCATTTTTTTTTTTTGAATGTGTACATCTTTGATGTGTACTAGTAATTGTATGTGGGCCACAGCCTCATCTGAAACATCATCTCCCTGGATATATAATGTGTCCTAATGTCGTCAAGGGTATGACGAAAAAGCATTGTAAATGCTGTAGGATCTCTTCCTGCAAAGGACAATTATTGCCCATTACAAGTAATAAATACAGTTTATTGTTTCATAGTCCGCTGTTGTTTGTTTTGCAGAAACGAAGTTTACAGCAAGTTATATTTGTCTTTCTTGAGATACAAGAAAGAGAGGACAAATGAATTGCCACAGGGAGCATAAGTTTGCATTTCAGGAGAGGACTAATGAGCTATCTGCTACACTGCAGTCAATAGCCTAGTGCGGTGCTGTCTAACCTCACCTGTTTATATGCTTTAAATGTATACTTGCAACTTTCTAAAAAAAATTTAAAATTTCCATCTTGTTTCTACAACTCTCGAATGAAATGCTGTTTATCACAAACCAATGTAATTGTGGTTGTACCTTGCCACCATACCTGTGCACTTTGAAAAGACGTGCACTTTTTTGACGTCTAATAGCAATGTTATAACAAAATGAATGCAGTTGTCCCAAGTGGGACAGACGCTCCTCTCCCGATGGAGGGCGGTCATAGTTTGGGTGCATTAGGTGATAAAGTTGACTTTAGTTTGATTTAAGATTAAGAGGTTAAAATTTAATAAGAGGTAAAATTCAATTATTTTTGTGATCAAATTCAATTAAGAGGTTAAATGAAGAGGTTTAAATTAAACGACGACGAGACATCGTTTTTAAAAATTGAATTCACAATCTCATGAGATGACGGTATCTAGCGATATGTGATGGACATGCAAACATAGATTAAGTACATTGAGTCCAACTAGTGCATGCCCGTACGTGCGTGGCCGTACATGCAAAAATAAAATAAAAACTTTCAAACCGCGTGCCAGAAACAACAACCAACAGGCCGTCCCTTCGCTCTCGCGCTGCCCGTACGTGCGTGGCCGTACGTACAAACACCCCCCCCCCAAAAAATTTTTTTTCAAACAACCACACAGGCCGTTCCTTCGCTCTCGTAAACGACGGCTGGATTGGGGCATTGTGTTTATCTATAAATGTGCATAAGAAATCGAGAAATTATTAGAATACAGTAAGTCCTCACTGTCCGGAAGTTCGCATATCGCAGTTACGATTATTGCCAATTTAGTTTAATGGCCAATTATTCAATTAGCGCCAACATATTTTGCCTTCGCAATGTCGTCGCAAGGAAAAACACAAAGAGAAGAGAAGAGAAAAAAGAAAGAAAAAAAAAGGAAGGGAAAAAACAACAAAAAAAGCCTTTCTAACAACCACACTCTCGTAAACGCCGTTCCTTCGCTCTCGTAAACGACGACTGGATTGGGGCATTGTGTTTATCTATAAATGTGCATAAGAAATCGAGAAATTATTAGAACTAGTGCGTGCCATACGTGCGTGGCCGTACGTGCAAACAAACAAAAAAAACTTTCAAACCGCGTGCCAGAAACAACAACCACACAGGCCGTTCCTTTGCTCTCATAAACGAACACACACACACCACACACACAACACGACAAGGCTTTTTCTCGAACCCACAAGGAATAGACGACACAAGCAATCTTAATAAATAGGAGTTTAATGGAAATAATGGAAAAAAATCAAATGTGATAATAAAGCGTGAGGTAAAACAGAGGAAAAGGTCACGGGGGGAAATCACATACTGGGAGAAATTATCGTTAAACCCTACCTAATTAACACAGCCCCCCCCCCACCCCCCCTCCCCGTGCAGTGACACATAACAACTTAAGCTGACAGTTTTCCCTACTTAATTTACATCGAAATGTCTCCTGCTCGTCCACAGGCCATGCTACTCTATACAATCCTACCTTTACTATGAAATTCCTCCATCTACTCCACAAACATAACAATATCCTTCATGGAGAGTAGGCAACTTATTGCCAGCACTTTGAACAAATTACAAATACTAGCATTTGGTGAGCAATTTAAAGTGGTGATATTTACACAAAGTGATACTTTGTCCTGGAACACACTGTAAACTTGAAAAAAATTGGGATATACTGGAACCATATTTGGCCTTTCTGGAACATACTGTAATGGTTTTGTGATCAGCTCCGTTACATTAAGATACTGTGACAGCAGCTGCCAATTGGCCTATATGCACCGAGCCAGATCACGGGCCTATGTGCACCTTTATCTAGCTCAATTTGGTATGTTTGGGGTCGATCAAGCAACATGCAGGAATCCTCCTCCACAGCAAGCCACTCGAAATGGTGACTAGAGTGGTTTGGCATGCCCGATGGGAAAGAAGTTTGAAATGGATGCTAGCTGTCCCTCCAAATCTGTCTTTTAGGGGACTGATAAAACTGAACAGTTTTACTGATCGTGCTGACTCAAATAAATCAATGGAGATGGTAAGGTATGGGACCATGTGCCGGAGCAGTGTGTTGCTGCGTCCACTTTCCGCCGGTACTCCAGGGGCCTCCGTCTGGCCATCCCCCAGGCAGATGCCTGGCCCATCCCCATCTCCTTGAGATGTCGATCAACCTGATGCAACCACGATGCACGCGGTTGTCCCGATGGCCTTTTCCACTCATGAGGCTCCCTCGCAGAGAGAATCTGGTGAGCAGGATTAGCGTCACGAAATCGAGCCACATGTCCACACAGCCGCAGCTGACACTGATGGCCTATACAAGTAACAAATTTCATTTTAGTCTCCCTCAGCAACCGCACATTGGACACAAAGTCTGACCAGCGATAGCCAAGGATTCTCCAAAGAGACCTGGTCCCAAAGGAGATGAGTCTTCATCTCAGATCCCTGGTCAGAGTCGAAGTCTCACATCCGTAGAGCAAGAATGGAACCACCGAGGATCTGAAGACTCAGACTTCTGTCCTCCTGCATAGGTACTGACTGTAACATCCCATGATCCAGTGAATCCATGACTCCCCAGGCCCAACCCAGATGTCTATTGACCTCAGGCTCACAACCTGCGGAGACATGAATATCACTGCTAAGGAAAGTGAATCTCTCCGTGACCTCAACATCCTCACCACAAACAGGTACAGACAAGACGGCAGAATCCAAGATGTAATTGAAAGCCTGGATCTTTATTTTGACCCAAGAAACCTGAAGTCCCAGTGGTTCTGATTCCTCATTCAGTGCCTTGAGAGTCCCTACAAGGACATCCAATGTTTCTGCAATGATGACTGCATCATCAGCGAAATCAAGGTCAGAGATCTTGACATTCCCAAGCGATGCACCTCCCCAAAATCCAGTCCATGCAAGCATTGAAAAGTTTGGGGGCCAATACACACCCCTGACAAACTACATTAACAACTGGATATACGTTGGAAATGGAACCACCACACCTCACAGCATTCTCTGTTCCAGAGTAGAGTTCAGAAGTCAGATCGATCAACTTTGGTGGCACCCCAGGAACACTGAGAATCCTCCAGAGGGCATCCAGATTCAATGAATCGAATGCTTTGTGTGGATCAACATAGGCTGTGAGCACCCCCTGCCGAAACTCTCGTCTGTGATCGGTGAGGACCCGGAGAACAAGGATACGATCAATTGTTGACTTCGTTGGTGTAAAATGCAACTGCTACAGGTGCTGGTGCTCAAGCAGATGGTAGCAAACCCATTAAAGAATGATCCTAGCTAAGACCATGCCCAGCACTGAGAGTAGCATCACTCATCAGTAGTTGTTGCAGTCCTGGCAATCACCCTTCCCTTTCCAGAGAGGGACGAGGCCCCTTTTCCAGTCAGTTGGGATGATGCTTGTGCTCCAAACAGAGCACAGAATTAGATGCAACGATACCAGTGCAGCATTTTCTCCAGACTTCAGCACGGATGCCACAAATCTCTGGGACTTTACAGTTCAGATGGATGCCACAAAGAAGTTCAGCATGAATGCCACAGATCCCTAGGGCTTTACCCCCTTTCAACTGGATCACTGCAGCCTGTGTTTCCACAAAGAGAGGCAGTTCGCAGTTGATTGGAGGGTCATCAATGGGGTGAGTTATACCCCTGACATCCAACTCAACAGTCGGTGGGACAGATGCTCAAAGTAACCAGCCCAGTGGGGCTTCACTTTGGATTCCTCAGTCAAGAATCCATCACCTTCTGCTGTAACAGCAGTACACCGAGTGATGGGCTTGGAGGAATGCATTGCATGAATTCCCCTGTAACCACACGAGAATCACTTGATTACAAATGATGCTCTACCCCCTCACAGTTTCCTCGCATAAAGGCCTCCTTGTCTACCCCCAGCACACGTACAGTTTTACGTCTCAGCTCCCTGAACAGCTCAGCTCTGCCATTAAGCCTGGCCCTGTGACTGTTCAATTGTATTTAGTGTCCCTTGAGAGGCAATGTTCTTTGCCTGATGGTGGGTTCCAGGACATCTGCCAGCAACATCAAGGATGGTAGACTTGAAGGCACTCCACAACTCTTCAGGATTCCCCAAAGCATCCAGACCCCCCAAATCCCCACTCAGCCTGTTCGCAAACTCCTCAGCTACCCTCGTATCCCTGAGCCTGTCAACATCCAGCTGAGGCTAGGATGGTACCATTCTTCTGGATTTAAGCTGCAACTTCAGAGATGCTACAAGCCTGTGGTCGGTATTGGGGAATTCGGCACTCCAGTGGACCCTGCAATTCTGAATCATCCTCCAGCACCCATCAATGAGCAAATGGTCAATCTCATTTGCCACATCATCAACCTTGGAATACCAAGTGCAGTGATGAGCCTGTGGGTGCTGAAACGATGCATCAGCCACCCTAATTCCATGACTTTTTGCAAAGTCAAGGAACTGAGTGCTATTCTGGTTCACAGTTCCAGATCCATGGGGACCGACGCATGTCTCATAGCTATCCCTATCATTGCCAGTCAATGCATTGAAATCCCCCAAGACTAGAAGAGTATCTTGTCTCGGGCGCTGATCAATCACGGAATCGAGCGTGGCATAGAATGCCTCCTTCACAGTGAGATCACTCACCTCAGTCGGAGCATGTACAGAGACCAGGGAAATGACACCCAAGGAGTGACGGATCCTTCGTTCATTATACGCTCGGTTGACCAATGTTACCTCAATTATCATTGGAGTCAATTAATTGGAAACAGTTCCAGCAACTCCTTGGGTATGGTAACCATCAGAAACCAGACCAGTAGTAGGTGTAACCACCCGCCAGGATCTCACCTCTATCCAGTCTCCAAACCTCAGAGAGTGCTGCAATACCAATGATCAAGCGCTGGAGCTCAGATGACAGCAGAGACAGGTGATCATCTTCACTTCTGGATAAAACATTACAGGCACCAACCCGAAGGGACCGCCTCAGGTTAACTTAAGGAGACCACGGTCTGGTGGATGACACTTCAGCACCACCCCAACACGCACTACCGCAATAAAACCCGGGAAGGGTACCCCATGTTTTTCCTCCTTTCATAAAAGAATGGGCGTCCCGAAGGCTTTGCCCAAATCCCGTCATCCCCTGAGCTGCCCTGCCAAGGGCAGCTGTGCAGGAGGTACTCCCACAGAGTGGGTTTTCAATTTTGTTTGCGTGGTTGGTGTGTTTTGCGGAGTGAAGTGTTTTACGATGGAAGGAGTGCAAATCCTGCCACCATCCTAGAAAAAGCTAACCCAACTGCAGGAGGACGTCCGCAGACGGCCAACCACCAGACATGGTTGTCCGTTGGCTCACAAGGAGCTCTCCTCCCTCTGACAGATTTTGTTTTTAATCCTGCTGGGTGTCCATAGTCATACACCCTTCTTACCAGGAAACCTGGTGAGAGAGATGGTTTAGTTGCCACCAGCCCAACCATGAAACAGCCTAGTACAGGTTTACATGGCACCTGTAGCATACATGACAAGTGACCCGGATTTTGCGGGTTTGACCCGTTTTGTTTGTGAAAACCCACAGACCCGTTTTAATGTGGTCAAAACCTGTATTGGAGGGAAAGTATGATCAATTTTAAAAACGCAATGTTTTACTTTCATTCACTCGCAAGGATTGACGCACAGACCGATCGACCTGCAGCGACCTGCAGTGGAAATGCAAGGTATCACTCTCGTCATCTCGTGTCTGGTACTCTCGTCTATTGGCTGTATGACATCATGGGCTTTTCCTCACCGAAGGCCACGTCGACGTCCTCCAGGATTCCGTACGTAACATCACGTCACTTGCGATCACGTCGACCATATTGCCATCACACGAATCGATCGATCTGTGATTTCCAATTCGCTCTTCCACTTGTTGGTGATATTATTACGAATCTGGAAACCATTCGCATTCACACATACAGTTGACCCAAAGTTTAGTTATCTCGTTAAGTATATGTGGATAGTTAGAATCCCTCCCTTATGTCTAATGGGAATTTCATGTGTGCGCTGCGAGTTTCTTTCTAGTTAGTCTTTACATCAATCCCCTCCACTCCTTCAGCTCCATTATGCACGTGTTCAAGGCCACGAACGTAGACGGAGTTTCCATCGCTTCAGCTCCCAACTCCGCCCCATCAAGAAAGAATGTCTCCCCTGTCGACACGGGGAAGACAAAGGCGCCTCGGAGCTCGAGCTCCGCCCTGACAAGAAAGAATGTCTCTTCGGTCCAATCAGGGGCGGACACCGCAACAGCCCACAGAGACCAGAGGCAGCCTCGTCCAATGAGGAGAGGACACCGATCACCCGATGCCCCCTCCCCCGACCAATGAGAGGGTGAGTTACCAGAGAGCCCGATCCCTCGACCCAGCACGAGGAGATGAGGATTGACGGTGCGGTCATGACAGAAGGGGGTCTCGTCTCACTTTTTGGTTCGTGGTTGGATCGTGCTGGCTGACATCTGTCTCTTCGCCCTCGATCCTTGGTGCCTGGTGCGTCGTTGGTTGTGGGTTCAGTCCCACCATCCTTGGTGTGCCTGGTTCGTCGTAAAGCTGTCCAACGGTCCCCGAGCTCACAAGTGCGGGTCGGCCAGACCGCACGAGGCGGTCGTAATAAACCGTAATGAAATAAGATACATGATACCAACTTATAACCAAGACCTACAGAGCTACAGGTTTGGGTACAGTGCAGTATCCAATCCTATTTCATCAGCTGGAGGGCAGTATCCCATTTCATTAATGTTGATTACCGTTTGAATTTGGAAGGGTAATTTGTGGAATGAAATATCGTTTATGTTCTTGTCTCGTATGCAGCCTGTGTCTGCTGGTTGCATCATTTTTTTTCTGGAAGCGTGGTTGTCTCGCTGATGTAGTGCCCCTGTTAGCAGCATGCTGGCCCTCATTTTGCTGACCTTGGGAGGATGACAGGCTGAGTCAACCCACCTGATCTTATTTCAAATGCACGACAGGGTCTCGAACTCAATACCCTAAGATCTTAAGCCAGCCACCTTAAACATACTAAGCCAACATCAGGCTTGTGTCGGTGATGAGAAGGGCAGACGGGGGAGCCATGATTTGGCAATCTGTTTCCAGTAGTTCAGCACGTATACTTGTCCTACCTCACAGTAATGGCGAAGAGGAAAGTCTCTTCTCACAAGTTCCCAAGAACAAGATCGATTGCCAAGGGCACTTGTCAAAAATTAAGTCACTTGTCAATTAAGGAAGAGAGCCTGCAAGAGTCTGTTAGGGCCATCTAACAACATCAGCAGTTTTTGTA
Organism: Eptatretus atami; assembly: GCA_035128595.1. Classification (NCBI taxonomy): domain Eukaryota; kingdom Metazoa; phylum Chordata; class Myxini; order Myxiniformes; family Myxinidae; genus Eptatretus; species Eptatretus atami. The sequence goes on along the minus strand of CM068952.1, from coordinate 123,591,268 downwards.
CAAAGATGGCAATGAACATGAAGGCAGGCCAGAGACTTCCCGCAAAAGCCCAATAGCCTCCATCCTCATCTCTGCACCGTAGGCACGCTCTGCATCAATCTCCGACAGTAAGGATGTGATATCCTTTAAAGATCTATGATCACAGACACGGTGGCTAAATGTCCCGTCCACCTTTGATCAAGAAGTCGTTTTAACGCTCACCTTTATACTGTGCAGCAACAGTGGGCTTTCTGAAGAATTTGTACAGGCAACAACAAACCTCAAGGAAATCAATGACAGCTTTCTCTGCTGCCAGTGCGTGGATAACTACCAGATGGAGTTGGTGATTTAAGTAGTGCACATAGGGGATTTCTCTTTCCAATATCTCTTGCAACAACTTTTGCACCCCACCGTGCTTCCCAGCCATTACCGAAGCCCCGTCGTACACCTGACTTAATATTTTTGACGTGTCAAGTCCTGTTTTTGTCAGCTCTGCAATTATTAGGTCTGTCAATGTTTTTGCATCTCCAGCGTCGGCTGTAGCTATTGTGCGTAGACGCTCTGTTGCTTCATTTGATGCCGATACAAAGCAATGATGATTGATATGTTCTCACATTCAGTGGGTCCCTCGTCCCATCCACCTTGATGGTAAACCACGATGTGCCTACTTCTTCCACGATGGCATCCGTCACAACATTACTACATGTGCAGATCAGTTCATTCTGCATTCTCGGACTAGTATAGCTTGCGTTTCGTGGATATGCTTTATTATTTTGGCTAGCTCGGTGTCTTTTTGAGTGTGTAGTTTAAAAGCAAGAGAAAGAGCCCACTGTGCCCGTCTGACATATCCTCAAAATTATCAAGGCTCCATCTAAAAGGTGTCTGATTTTCGGCGAGAAATCCCACAACATCTATAAGAGCAGACACATAGTACCGGTTTCTATTTAGCTGTCAGCATTGAGGAGTGTGGAAATCTCCTTACCACAATCGATGCGCCTCTCATTCTCCTTCCACCTCAAAACACAAAGTGAAATGTTCTTTGAAGTTGCGTGTTTGTGAAACCCCCTGCTTTTCTCAACGGCATGTTTCCAATTCCGGTAGCTCGCACTGTGAAAGTAGAGTCCACTGGGCCTGTGTGCAGTGTTAAACTTCCTACATGGATAGCAGAATGCTGCATCTGTCTGCACACTGTATCCAGCCATTCATTACTCTGGTACCACGAGGACACAAACGAGTGACTCTTGTTCTGCAACAGCTGGCCAGGGTACCACTGTAGAACAACTTGATTCTTCTCTCACTTCCAAGATCATCGGGAAGCGGCTTGACAGTCACCACCCGATCCCGAGGCCGCCGCCGAGCGTGGCAACTCGGCTGCCTGCGCTGGGGCTCCAGCTGCAGGGCTAACGTTACTGGCTTGGCCAGTTTGGCCAGCTGTCGGTATTTCATCGACATGATCGTCTTCTCCTCCTCCTCCTCCTCCCAACTCCTCCCAACTCCTCCAACTCCTCCACAACATCTCATCATCTTTATTTTCGTCGGTTGCATTTTTTTCCTTTTCTGAGCCATTTTCGTATATCCATCATCCACGTCTTTTTCTACTGATACTAGCTAGCGCTCTCCGTGACTCGTCCCTCGTGACTCGTGTGACTAATCTCACGACTCGCGAGATTTTACGGTTGACGGTTTTATTTATTAAATGATCCATGCATCAAAAACAGGTTTTATCTGCATAATTTCAAATGTAAACACGATTGCAAACACACATATTTTAATTTTTATTATAAAATTACTTTTGTAAGATGGAGGTTGACGGTTGTGAAGGTCACACGGTGCACGTGCACTTCATCTTTAATTATGTAAATTTATGTCTTTTCCTTAATCATATTATCATATTTTGACTATATTACATTTATACCTAACTTACAACCAATCAGGTAACCTGCTTAATAGGGCCTCCATATCGAATACGCTGATTGACTATTCCTTAAAACTAAATGATCCACGATACATATATATAACCACCCACAGCATCGACATTCGACACGAGGTCTTGCGGCTGTCTGTCGTCTTGGCTGCTGGCGTTGGTGCTTGCGTTATTATCTTTTATCTTGTGGGCTTGGACTGTATTGTCTTGCCAATTGCTTTTGGAGATACGCTGGCAAGCACACACTTATCTCTTGACTGTTATTCAAAGAAGGATATTATTAAAGAACAGTTTATCCAAGAAGGCCTTATTATTTACCACGTTGAACATCTGGAATAAGGGTTTTAGTTCACACAGGTGAACTCTTAAACAGCAAGGAGTTCACAGTGGGTGCTCATCCTTAAACACTAAGTTGTTCACAGGTGCAACAGGGCATAAATGGGTGGCGTACAAGTGGGGGGGGGGGGGCACCAGATGCGCCATGGGGGGAATTGCACCCAAATGCCCCCCCCCTAGCGACGGTCCTGCAGGCGGCCGTGGGGTCTCCAAAATCTACGGCCACTAGCAATTATACAGCGGCCGCAGTATTTCCACGGTCACACAATGTAGCAGTCACATATTGTTTTATTTTTCGGGTAGCCGCACGGCGTATTTAGAAATTGTGGAGACCGAAAACGTGGGGTTGCCGTACGGTCTTTGATTTGATGTCGCACGGTGACCTTAAGGAGGCCCTGCGGCGGCCATAAGATTTTCAAGGCAGACGCAAGGTAGCCTCAAGGTGCCCGCAAGGCGACCGCAGGGGGGCCCTATGGCGAACGTGCGGCCAGACGGACGGTAACGAATGGGTTAATATATTGTTACGGCTGTGGAAATTCGCATTACACCATAAAGGGCCCTTAGGTGAGATATCTTCATAGGTACATGTGTAGTTAGCCCAAACCCGTTGTATAGAGGGATTTATGTGATCCATCCGGGCTGCGACGCTTTGAGTCGGTCGTTTTTCTTTTTCTATCTTTTATTTCAAACACACAACATTTCAACAACCACGCCATCCCCATCACAGCGCCAACCACACTGCAACCACGCCACCTCCACCATCTACGCTACTACATCTTCGCCACTACGTCCGCTTCCGAACGGCAAACAAAGGCGCCAAGGAGGGAACTGCGAGGATGCGCAGGTTTCCCCGCCTGTTTCTTCCGTTTGACTTCCCCGCGCTTTGGAGTGGAGGAGGGGCGATGCAGGTCAAAGGTCAGAGGTCATGTAAAGGAGGGGCCTCTTTTTGGGGGAATAATTCTCTGGCCCCGAGCCAAAAACTGACTCCCCCGGCCCCCGGACGGAGCGGGGTGGAGGAAAGCGTGAGGGAACGCCCTTTTCGGGAACCCTCTCGAAGGAAGGTGGAGCCGAGAACGGGGCGGGGCGAAGGGCGGAGCCCCGCGCGATAAAAGACTGACACGGGCGGGCGCGCGAGCGCTTCTTCTTCCTCTTCGTCTTGGCTGGTGGTTCGGTTGGTTTTTGTGAGAGTTGGTCTTCAGGAAGAGGTCCTGTGCCCGCGCCTTGGAGCGGCCCTGTCACGAAGGCACGGACGGGAGACGTGGCAGCGCCCGTTGCGAGGTGGACCTGTGCGTCCGGACGGGGAGTGCCGGAGAGGGTTCGCCGGCCGCGAGAGAGGTCGGGGCCAGGCGCGACCACGCTGACGGTCGCGGGAGAGGGACTCACCAGCCATAAAAGGGAAGTCGCGACTTCTTTCTTTCTTTTCTTTGGGGTTTTTGTGCAAATGTCTGTGGGTGCTGCCAGTCTGGCTCAAGTAGTATTGTTTTAAGTGTTGCCGTGTGTACGTGTATTCGGTTGTAGCTCTGCATCGTTTCTTTTGTTACATTTGCTTTTGTGTATAATTGTTTTAACTGTTATATGTGCATTTTTGACTGTATGGCTGTGTATGTGTGTGAATAAAATGCTTGCTTATTGAACTGTTCCCGCTCTGCTTCGTCTCTTTCCTCTTTATTGACTCTTCCTCCTGCTTCACGTAAGGGGTTCGTAGTGGGTGCAACATCCGGTAATTAATCTGAACCGTCCAGGTCGACGATAACACCGCTCGGTTATCCCGATAGCACGGAACGGGCCGCCCAAGCGGCTCGTGTCCGGAGTCGACCTGTGGCAAGGTAGATCGCCGGTTTACATCCGCGTGGGTACTTAGGTAGGTCGAGTTTGGCGAACAACCCTATCCTGCGCGGGTGGGCAATTGGCACGGTCGTGGTGGGTTAAACCCCCACCCGTGACTAGCTCCCGCGTTGTTCCGAGGGGTCACGACAGAATTGTCCGTCCGGTGGGCGACGTGCCACGATTCGAGTTACGTGGCCATTCGCATGCCGGCGGGCGCGAATTCGCAACAATACATATATTTTTTTACCAGTTTTTTTTTTTCGCTTGTCGAATTGCTACGGCGAACGTAGAAATGAAAAAAGTTTAATACTCCGCGTTATAATTCCACGGCGACCCCTACGGCCTGTAAAAGATAGCCAAACGGCGTAGGGCCACCCTGAGGCCACCGCAGAAACTCTGCGGCCGCCGCACGTTTCTGTCAATTCAGAGGGCGTACGGCCACCGTATCTCGCCGTAGAGCAAATGTGACTTAGGCCTAACCGGGGTCTATTCCCCCAACTGGTAAGGTCCAGGTGAACGTTGGGATCGCGATTCGAGACGCGTGACCCAGGCCTGTGCCGAACCAGCGGCGTTATAACCCCGGAGACGGCGGTGGTTGAGTGACGCCAAATATGTAACATTTGGCTGTCGAGAGTAGGGTGCGAAAACCCAAACTGGTTACGGACAGTGATTGACTCACTCGTCCGAATTTCCGCCACCGCCGAATCGTAACAATATATATATATATATATACACACACACATACAATTCATCGCTTTGCTGATGGAGTATTAAGAGTGAGGGGGTGAGAGAGAGGAAGGAGGGAAGAGGACTTAAGGGAGAGAGAATGGAGGGGAGAGTAGAGAGGGGAAGCTAGGAGGTGGGGGGGGGGGTGGAAGAGCAAGGAAGGGGAAGAGTGATGCCTCACCAAACGTTGTATATATGTGAGAGAGAGAGAGAGAGAGATAGAGATAGAGATAGAGATAGAGATAGAGATAGAGATGGGGAGGAGATTGGGTTAGCAAAGAGAATGATATATTCTGTTAATGACTGAAGACACACACACGTTTCAGTCCCTAGCAATTTTGGCCAAAGCAATGCAGAAATCGAGAAGATGACCAAATACCAATATCTAACAAATGAAGTGAAAAGATCCTGGAAGTTGAAGAGATCCGAAATTGTACCAGTGATCATTGGAGCAACGTGAATGATGAAGAACCTCACAGAGATCTTAAAAACCAACCCTGGGAATATTACGACAAACAAACTACAGTTGGAAGCTATCTGGGGCTCAGTGACAATTTTCAAAAGAGCCCTTGCAACAAAACTTTTCGAACAAAACTTCATACCTTGGTTCACGATTCATGACTGCCCTTACCAAAATGGTGGTGGATACTTCAAGACCTGGGAGGACTTCGTTGCACCTTCTGAAACCCTCATATGGAGATAACAACCACACACACACACACACACACACACACACACACACACACCACACACACACACCACACACACACAGCACAAGGTATACATTTTGTGTCGCAGGTTGTTGACCTTA
>CM068952.1:123549871-123571293 GCA_035128595.1 Eptatretus atami | reverse complement strand
AGGTCCTCTCCCTCACATACAAAAGCAACCCCTTCTGTAAAAACAAAAAAACCCCACCTCCACCTCCCCCACACTGGTCATAAGTTTGGTCCTCAGAGATCTCGTCAGAAAGGCAAGAAAGCCTGTTTTTGAAAACATTGCTGAGCACAGTCACATGAAGTGACTCATCCGTCAGGTCGTGGCCATGTCAGTTTTGATTGATCTCGGCTCGTTTGGTGCTTCATGATCCTTGAGACGAGTCCATACTTGGGACTGTAACGGTAAGTAAACATTTGAGATGAGTTCTGATCACGCTGCAAACCATCTCATCAATATCAACGACTATCTGAGTATTCTGGTGTATTTTGTGTGCCTGACAACCTCTCAAATGACGTTTTTACCACGTTTGTAAAAATAAATAAATAAAAGAAAACCCCACTATCGATTCCCACCAACCAGTTTTTCGGCACCTCCAACTTGCCATGTGCTGTAGTAAGTCAAACATCTCATCTGGCCTGACCTGACAAAGAATGGAGATCCAGTGAATTAATGTATGCATTTTATGTGCAGGGAAAGGAAAATAAGGGAAATTAGCATTTTATCTAACATTGCTATTTACAAACAAAATACCCACCCTGGATATCGTACATGCGGAAGGTCCTCATCAACTTTGCCTTATAGGGCCTGAATCACACCAGAGGAGAAAGACCAGGGAGAAATTGACAACATTATGGAACATCAGTCGTGATCCAGTCATGAGTTGTGTGACTGGCCCGAGCCAGCCCCAAACGCATGACCGCAGTGCGGCTTAAATAGCAAGAATTGAAACGGGTCTGTGGTAGCAAGTCGGGATACCAGCAGCTCTTTCGGCCGTCCAACTCCTTTTGACCCTTTCTGGCCAACAACTGAACTGGCCTGAGCTGGACTGGCAACAAACCAAGGCAAGGAACCACAAACCAAGGAAGAGAAGAACCCAAGACCGGCTCTGCGCTGGACGTGCGCGCAGCTCTTATGGGCTTCCGTGATTCTCCGTGACGCACAGTAGACCCTCTCTGTCTGCCTCACACCAATTGACGATTTGGCTGTTAATCAAGGGGAACCCCTCCCCTGAGCTTCTCGACTCGCTCTCGAATGTTTGAGAAAAATGTCTGCGGTTCACCCTTGGCGCCAAAACCTGTGCCTTGGTGGTATTGCAAGGCTGAATCTCCCCGATAAAAGGACATATGAGACAGATTACAAAGGTAAGAACATTAAGGGGATTTTTTTTGTATGCACTGTGGAGGCTGAATGAGAGCTAATTCATCCATTTTGAGGAAATGCAAATTAAAAACTTTGAGAATGAACATCTCAGCTCAACAAACATTAGTCATTCTCTCTCTCTCTCTCTTCTCTCTCTCTCTCTCTCTCTCTCTCTCTCTCTCTCTCTCTCTCTCTCTCTCTCTCTCTCTCTCTCTCTTTCTCTCTCTCACACACAACACAGCCATGTATATTATGCGTAATATATTATATACATATATATATATATATATATATATATATGTAGCATGGCTCGGCTCGCTACGCTTGTCCCACCCTGGGACAAGCACCACCAGTCTACACGTTACAAAAGCATCTTACCACCACTTAAATGTCACGTAATTCAAAACACCTCACCACTAAGTACACGTCACATTGTTAAAACACCTCACCACCATGTAACCACCACGTTATTAAAATTACCTCACCTCCACATAATTCAAAACACCTCACCACTAAGTACACGTCACATTGTTAAAACACCTCACCACCATGTAACCACCACGTTATTAAAATTACCTCACCTCCACATAATTCAAACACCTCACCACACGTTGCAATAAAGACAGAAGATAATGACAATGTGAGTTTGTGTGTTGTCATGACTTACATCACTCATAATCCAAACATTTCTTTTGCAAAAGTATATTTGTAATATTCGTGATATTACATTTATTTTCGCAGTTTAAGTTGAAGATTTATGTGGAAGAATTTTATATTTATATTTTAATAAATAAATAATAAATAAAGACCCTTAGGACCTACATACATACAGGAGAGGTAGGTGCAGATTGGAAGTTTGTATAATTTCACAAAGTTTGAGGGATTCCTGGTAAGGATATCACGTGTTCGTAGTTCAGTCATAACATCAGATAACACACACACAACCAAGACACTGCACAGATATATTTATTGGAGAGAGATTGACCATACTCTCTGCAGACCGTTGGTGCTACTTAGGCAGTCTCCACAGTGTGGTCATTCTTGCTTATGAAAAAAACAGCACAACAAAAAATTAAACTACACAACAAACACCCAATAAGTTTGAAACAAATTATTAAAAAGTAGAGGTAAGAGGCAAATTCTCTTTTTCCGAATAGGGAGCTGATAGTTTGAGGCTTGGAGTTTGTTTGCACCTGCAGTTTATGAATGTTCAAGTGCATTACAATTCAAGTACAGGAATGAGGACTTTCCTCATTGAGGCATTTTATCAACATTGTTTTCTTGTAATCCACAAAGCAGCTGCAATGTGTTCTACAGATTAGCAATGATGCCTGGTACATCGGAAGTTGAAAAGTAAACATGTTTATTCAGAGTGGAAATTCAACAAAATTACATTTTGCCTTCTTTGTTTTTACAATTGCATGTTGGTTCAATGTTATGCTCCAGTAACAGTATTGGCTGAAGCCTGCTGTGCAGCAACCATGAGCTCAAGGTATGTACAGTATATTTGATGTTGTTCCATTACAATCCCACAACAAAAGTAAAATGTAATTTTTTTGCAAGTAATAAAATGTCTGCAATTTTTTTTTTGGAAGTAATAAAATGCTTAATGTTTCACATATTTTGTTATTTTAGAATGGATTAAATCCATCTGTGTTATTAAATTCGGTTTATGGTACATTCTAACCTGTCCCCCCTCAATCCTGGCTTTTGTCTCAGTCCACTATGTGGATTACCACATATCATGTGCGGAAATGTCGATGTGAATATCATTTTAAACTATAATAAAATGCTTAATGTTTTATATATTTTGTTATTTTGGTACGGATTAAATCCATATTTGTTATTAAATTCAGCTTATGGTACATTCTACCTCTCCTCCCCTCAATTGGTTATGCCTGGTGTTGGCTTAATGGTTAGGGTGGTGGGATTTGGATCCTCGGGTCTTGAGGTCAAATCCCGCTCAGCTGTTGAATTAATACCAGGTGGGGTTAACTCGACCTGTCATCCTTCCGAGGTCGGCAAAATGAGTGCCAGCATGCTGGGATACTGTGTGAGTGTCAACCTGTCCAGGAGTGCCCAATAGCCAAGGAGACTGCTTAAGCAGCACCAACGCTCTGCACAGAGTATGGTCCCAATCTCTTTCTCCTCCCCTCAATCCTGGCTTTTGTCTCAGTCCAATATGCGGATTACCACCACTGAAGTGAAAATAAATAGAATGCTCATTGCTATTCACAACACACGGTGTAGCTACCGGACACCACCTTGGTTAGCACTTGATGCTGGGTGAAGGCGATTTCCGTTATGCGTTTGCATGTAATTTAGAATGAAAAACGATCACGTTTTTTCACCTTTTGTGCGATAATTTTCAATACTCAACTTTACCGTAGTAACTATAAAACTTTCCGTTTCACAATAACGTTCGAGAACAAATATTGTTTATTTGGGAGCGTGAAGAACTCAGGGCATTTTAAGGAAGCTTACGAAGATCAAGTACGCCTGTTTATTTCACAATTATTTTTTTTTTGGTCAAAATTGAAAACATGAATTTACCTGTCGTTTTTTTTATTACGTACCAAAATGATGCAAATAAATGTGTTGAAATATAACCAACTTTATGTATAGCAATACCTAAATCGTTGGTAGATTGAGCAGCCGAGAGAATGTGCATGTCTGCTGCAGGCAGGGTGATTCATCAATCTGTGCTGTCCCTCGCATGAACGTTAAACTGGATATCCTGTCGTACACTCGCCTGCCTCTAACCTGTCTAGCCTGGGTTCGAATCTCAACCCAGCTATAAACTGTCATCCTGGTTTCACAGGCAGGGTGATTAATGCAGCGTGTGTCGTCCTTCGGATGGACATTAAACTGGACGTCCCATCACACACTTACCTCTAAGCTGTCCAGCCTGGGTTTGAATTGCAACCCAGCTATTAGCTGTCCACCCAGTGTTTCACATGCAGGGTGATTATTCAGTGTGTGTGCCATCCCTCGGATGGACGTTAAACTGGACGTCCTGTCACACAATTGCCTTGAAGCTGTCTCATTATCGCCGGCACGAGCCTGTTCATGAAAGACTTAGGTCAAACTTCTCACGGTCGAACCGACGAGAAGGTGTTATTAATGGTGACCATAAACATAAATACACTTGTTAATCCTCCCCACAGAAAAAAAATGTTATAAACCAATTTCTGACCTACAAAGAAATTGATTTACCAACAGAGTTCATGTGATGAACACCAAATGAGAATCTGCGATACTGCAGTGATATTTCAGAGTAAAACTACACCATTCCTGTTCATCAACATATAAGAATACCTGTGAAACATCTTTCCACAATCCTCCCAGAACGTATTGGAGCAGTTTATTGCTGCACAAAATGTCATTTTAACATTTATTTGGCGTTTTCAATTTGGGACGTGTTCAAAACCACCTTGATCCGTGAGGCGAGACAACGAAGTGATGCTCACGAAAATGGCACCGGTGACATGACCTTGACCTCACGGCGGCGACACTTTTCATGGGTTATGAGCATTCTATTTATTTTCAATGCTTTTTATATTTTGTTATTTTGGTATGGATTAAATCCATCGATGTTATTAAATTGTTTTAATACTAGCTTCAGTTGATTTGGGTGATGGTTTGGATATGTATCGCTTTGGCATGGTTCTGTCCAGTGTCCATTCCCCCCCTCACAATCCTGGGCTGTTTTGGTTGAGTCCACATTTACGTTCGATTTCTTTTTGTTATGAAATGATTTATGTTTTATGTATTTTTTAATTTGGGGTTGCGGGCACTAGCCGAGAGACAAAGTAACTTCCTTGCATTGGAATCAACATCATGGTCTCAGCAGTTATTGAGGTAGGTTGGGCTACAGTTTTACATTGTTTTGAGAGGGGAACAACGAGAAGTACAAATTGGCGATTTGGTGATCTACTGATGTGGTACTTTATCAATGTATTCTGGCATCTTTTAAAGTCTTGGTAGTTCAGAAAACACTCGAGAATAAAAGTTATGGCTTTTAAATACTTACAACTTCACTCTTTAGGAGTTTATGAGTGTATTGTTGTGTCCATATTTGAATGGGTGGCCATTTTTTTTCCCATATCATCCCTCTATATGCAGGACTACAGTACTCCAAAAATAAATAAATAAATAAATAAATATATATGTAAAATGTTCAATTCTTTATCCTTATGCATGCAATTAACTGGAGATTTATGTTTTATGCCTTGTAATTTCAATTCCTACGAAAGCTTCACATTAACAGCTTCATTACATCTGCAAGAACACAAGTGACACTGCACGCACTTGTCGGACCATAGCTCAGGGCCTGCACCTGAGACTTATCCCAAGACTGATGCCACACATTTTCGTTGTCCACCATTTTACTGGCCTCTTGGCTGAATCATCAAGCATGATGATATCAACATGATAACACCACTCCAGGTAATCGATCAAATCCAGCTGGACTCTGGGTGTCTGAGGAAGTGTATCAAACCGATTTGCAGCCTAGTATGCCCAATATTATTAGCCCTGAATCTATGGTGAAAAGGGGGGCAGTGAGCTACATGTCAGCTGTGATGCTCTTTCACAAAGTAGCAGCTTGAGTGACAATTAATGAAAGTCACATGACTTACCTCAGTAGAGATTATGATGTCATTGCTAAACAAGAAGCTTCAAACAATTAGTTATATAAAAATTCAAACTAGGTAAAGATAAATGAAACAAAACAAAATAATACGAATGACTAAAAACAAAAACAAAATGGTGTAATTGTTCAAGAGTGACGTTCTGAGTCTGGGGGGTAGGCGGTTTAAACCCTGCCCGAGTCATACCAAAGACTGCCAAAATGATATATGCTGCTTCCTTGCGTTATGCTCAGCATTTCGAAAGGACGAACAACCATAGACGAGCAACCATTGTGCAGGCTTGATGGGCCTAATGACCATGAGGAAGACTAAGTTAGATTAACAAACCAAGGAAAAAATAACTTACCAATCATTGTTTCTTTATGCAGAGTCCAAACCAATGCCCCGGCTGAAGTTTCTACCAGATCTTTCAATGTCCTTTTCTCCAAAAATATATTTTCAAAATCTCCCAAAAGGCCAACAACTTTCAGGAATCTAATCAATTATACGTGACGAATCTTGTATATCTAACTACTTATCTCGACTGTTGTGCTTTAAAGACAATCCTTAATGTTCACATTTTGCATGTAGAGCACTCGATTTTGCACAGCTTTGTTTCATGAACTGCAACAATCCCATTTTCCCAAGAAGCAATTAACTTGACCTCATCCCTCATGATACTTCTTTGTGAGCTGGATGTTATTTACAGATCAGGCCACAATTTGGTAGTGACAAAACAAATCCTACGAGGATGCAAACAGCCTTTGTCACGACACACTCAGTGGATGATGAAGGGCTTCAAGCACTTGTGATTATATGTGTAACATCCTCTAGTAGAAAGTGTTTCTGTCACTTTCTACTAGAAAATCTCTGCTAGTGTTGGCAGAACATCAAGGATCTTAAAAATAAATATCTCTCTAATGCCTCCTCACCTTTCTATATTGTCAATAAAATAATTTTCTACCAATAGGATGGTCCTGGGTAGTTCGTTCACTTTTATTGAAAGTCCTTAAACCCCCTTCTGACAAGGGTTGAATTTCCAAACCACATTACCTGTCTGACAATGGCACTTAATACCTTCTGCATGCCGAGACTCATAACTCCCTGCTCCTTGACAGGTGGAATTCTTTTTTTTATCCAGAAAATGTAACAGCTTGGTAACCTCTCCATTCTGTACCACCAGGCACATAATTTTCTTCGATATAATTATACACTACCCTCCACTACATATTCCAATAATGACGTATTCCAATTTTGAACTACAATTGACTTTCACAAGTGGTGTAGCAAACGTCGGTGCTCATCACACCAATAGATGACTGAGCAGCCTCATTGATCTCATCAGCAGTCTCATCCTAATATTCTCACAATGGATTCTTCATCTTTGGATCCAGGAATTAATCGCATGGTGACAGGTCAATAGAATAAGGAGGGTGTGGAAAAAAAACCTCACAACCCACTTCTGTAGAAACGAGAGAGTTCCAAGAACACCGTACCCTGCTCTGTCTTGAGAAACAAGACATGGGCGGGGTCTACGAGTGGCAAATTTGATTGGTCGTGACAACGTAATATGCCGTACCATTTTGTCCGAGTACTGTTAAATGGAAGGGGTTTCGAAAATGTCAAAACGGTGATTTGTGTTCTACAGTGATCAAGTATATCATTCAATTGAAATAAAATAAACATTTTAAAGGTTGTAGAAAAAAACTTTTTCAACGTTTATGTTAAAAAAAACAAAGTTTACCGCTGTTGATGCAGCATCTTTTACACCACATTATTTAACACTTTATATTAGGTATTTATATATCCACACTGTTAATGAAGAGAGAGGGGAGGAGGCTTTGGGTGTCAGGGTGATAAGGACGGAGGGAGGGGGAGGGAATGACAAGGAGGAGGGGGTGGGGGAGGTAAGGAGAGTTGTTGAAAGTGTGGGGGATTACAGAATAGCTCGGGGAGGGGGCCGGATGAGGAGAAAAGGCTCTGTGGTGCTGGGGAGAGAGGGGGGCAAGAGAGGGGGCAGAAGGTAGTTGAGGATTTGAGTAGGTGGAGTGATGAGGTGGAGGTGAGAGGCAGGGAAGGAGGCAGCTTTGGATGAGGGGGGGGGGCAACTTTGAGAGGGAGGAGTAGAGAGGGTGAGTTGGCACTGAAGTTGAAAAAAAATAATGGTTGATGGAATGCGAACATTCATTGCAAACTGTTTTTAAAAATATTTTTAGGTCATAGATGTGATTAAAGACATTCTTGTATGGACGAAATAAAGGCGAATTCAGGAGATGGAGAGAAGAAACATTGTAACAGTTGTATTTTTTCGGCAAGGTATGAAGGAAAGGTCGAATGGGAGAGCAGTCTGTTTAAATAGTAGAAGAGTAGTGCATTGATGCAGTATGAGTACCACACTGTGAAAGAGGAAGATGAAGCATTGTAAGAGATCGTTTCGTTATTATTATTGTTTGAGAGAGTTTTCATCAGATTAGGTAATGGAAAGTTGTAGAAAAATCTCGTGATGAATGGTGAATTTGGATCGGTAAACGCGGAGGGTGGAAACAGATCACGTGGTTACGGGAGAAGCAGGTGGCTGTGGGAGGTGTATTGTCAAAAGTGAATTTATTTTTAAATAAGGATTCTGTACCGTCGGAAAAGGAAAGGTTGAAGTAAAATCGTGGAGGTGTATGGTGAATCTGGAACTTGAAATGCAGAGTGAAGCTGCTGGGTCGATGAAAAGTATCGGGAAGGAGGTGGAGAGAGACACTTGATTACAGGAGGTGTGGAGATCGAAAGGATAAAAGAAAAATTATTAATTTTTGATGTATTTTTGAAGAATAGGTACGATTCGGGAATGGAAAGTGGCAGGAAGAAATTGTGAAGGTAATGGCGAGAGTGGGTCAGCTCAAGTCGAATAAAGATGGTGTGCCGGCAGAAGGAGGAAGAAAGAAGAGGAAGAGAAGAAGGATCGGAACTCGTGGTTGTACAGGGAGAAAGGTAGTTTGTTTGTTTTTTTAATTTAAGACAAGAAACAAAGTTTAGTTGTAGGGAGAATAGATAAGGGGCGTTGGGAAGTGGGGAAAATAGGAATTGAAGGTAATAGGGAGAGAATACAAATAAACATCTCTCTGGCTATATCAGAGAACCACCTCCCGCCGTCGAGTCTGGCATTCAATAAAGCCGACTGGCAGGGTCTCAAGCAGCCATCAAATTTATAGACTGGTCTCCTATCGCTACCTTCTCCAACATCAACTCATCCTGGAATTCTTCCAAAGAAACTTGCTCTCCTCATGCACAGATTTATCCCCTCTCGTCTTCAGTTGTCCTCTTCCTCCCGCCCTTGGTTCACTGAAGCTTGTGGCGAGGCAGTTGTCCTGAAACAACTTGCATTTGCCTCATGGAAAGCAAACCCAACTGAGGGTAATCTCAGTTCCTTCCATAAAGCTCGGAACAAGTGTGTATCTACCCTCAGGAGAGCTAGAAAACATCTTTCTAAGCTCAAGTCTGAACTTTCAAACCTTCTCCCTCCTCAAAATCTGGTGGCATCTAATCAAATCTGTTTCTGGTGTATGTTCCCCCTCCATCCCCTCCTTACCTCAAATGGCCGCACTGCTGATACCGCACGTGAAAAGGCTGAATGCCTAAACTCGGTGTTTGCAGCTAAATCTTGTGTCCAAAACCCATCGCTTTCTCTACCCACCTTACCAGTCGCACCCAACTCTCCCTGGACTCCGTGTCCTTTTCTCCTGACAAGTGGAGAGCTTGCTGTCAAACCTCGACTCAGATTCTGCAACCGGTCCAGACGGCATCAGCCCCCCGTGTCCTAAAAACCTGCTCTTCTACTCTTGCTCACCCTCTCTCTGTTCCATTCACCCTCTCATTTGCTCAAGGTCATCTGCCATCTGCTTGGAAATCAGCAAACATTACTGCCCTGCATAACAAAGGTGCAAAAACAGATCACTGCAACGACAGACCAATCAGCCTTCTCCCAATCATCAGCAAGATTATGGAATCCATCATGCTTCAGACATTAAATCCTTCCTCTCTCTCCAATGGCTTGATTTCCAATCATCAATTTGGTTTCAGACCAGGTCACTCTACCCTGGATATGCTGCTTCTGCTCTCCAACAATGGATGGAGGTCCTCAATGCCAGACATGAAATCTGAGCCGTATCCCTGGAAATATCACGTGCTTTTGACACGGTCTGGCACCCTGCACTGCTCACCAAACTCTCTTCCTATGGTATCCAAGGCCATCTCCACTCATGGCTCGCAGACTTCCTCTTCTGTCGCAGTCAACGTGTGGCCTCTAAATGGAGTTCTTTCATGCCCTCTTCCTATCCAGGCTGGAGTTCCTCAAGGTAGCGTTCTGGGCCCTGTTCTTTTTCTGGTTTTCATCAATGATCTCTCCGACTCTCTGGAAAATCCTCTATATCTCTTTGCTGATGACTCCACCCTCTGCCGTACCATCAGTCATCCCTCAGACCGGCAAGCAGCAGCTTCTTCGCTCACTGCAGATCTGGGTAAAATCACAAACTGGTCCAACAAGTGTAACATGTCTTTCAATCCGGACAAATGTCACACTCTCACTATGTCTCTCCGATAGGACCATTTAAAACCCACCCCCCCCCCCCGATCTACTTTCTCAACAATCCTCTGGAAGAAATCCTTTCTTTCAAGCTTCTGGGTCTCACTATCTGCCATGACCTTTCCTGAGAATGCCACATTTCAAACCTCGCCTCCAAAGCCAGTCGCCGACTAGGAATCCTCCGTCGTGCAAAGTCCTTCCTCGGCCCACCTGAGCTCTGACCACTTACAAAGCTTTTGTCTGCAGCCTGATGGAGTACTGCTCTCCCCTCCGGCTGGTGCTCCTGCCTCCCACCTTTCTCGGCTTCACGCTGTGGAAACCAAGCATTTCGGATCATTGGCATCTCCCGCAATGAGGCTGAGTCTTTGGGCCTCTCACTCTCTCACCGCAGGCTGGTCGGTGGTCTTTCTGTCTTCTACAGCCTCGCCCCCCCCCCCTGCTCTTCTCTGTGATTTGTCCCCACCATATTTCGGCAGGGCGCTCAAGGTCCGCCAACAACCCCCTTCTGGTAAAACTACTAAAATCACGAATCACTGCTCACCTTCCCTCTTTCATTCCTCTTTTTTCCTGCCTTTGGAATAAACTCCCTCACTGTATTAAATCCCATTCTTCCCTCCAGGCCTTCAAACCAGCTGTTCACCACCACCTCTTATCACCCCCATCCAAATCCTCGATCTTTTCTTGCCCCGATAATCCACCCAAGCCCACCCTCCTTCAAATTCCCTGCTATCCTTCCTGAAAGTCCCTGTAATGTCCATCTTGTATTCCCCATGTTCCCTGCCCCATCCCTCTCCCTTCCACAGATTCCCTAAAGGCCCTGTCAACACCTTGACGTTTTACCCAGCGTATGGCAAGGTCTCAAAATGTATGTAAAACGCTGGCGTACGCTGAACTATTGTTTTTTTTTAAAGTGTTGGACGTACGCATAATGTATTAGTAACGTACACAGAACGTTTTAATCACATATAGATACTTATACCAACGAATGCTGAGCGTGTTGTCGGCGTTCACAAACCTATGCCCAACGATAGTCTAACTCATGCCACCCCCCCATGCATAGCGCGGCAGCGTATCGGCGATCACGTGGCGTAGGCTATTCATAGGCTGCGGCTCGACGATTCAAATCATAACCGCACTAGACATCGAAGTGTGAAGCCGCTGTCACACCTTGACGTTTTAGCCAGCGTATGCCGACGTATGAAAATTTGCCGAACCAAGCTGGCACACGTCGAATACGTTTTGGGTCAGTTTTGTATACGTTAATAGCACGCTGGCATATGTTGTAGTATGCTGGCATACGTCGTAGTACGCTGGCATACGTCGTCATACTCGTCATACGTCGATAAATTTTCAGCATGTTGAAAATTTCTCGACGTACTCGACGTATGACACACATTCCGCATACGCTGGCATAAGTTGTAGGCACGCTTCGCGATCGTTGACACACGTCGACATACGTTACTTGTACGTTACTCATAGGTCAAACACGTCAATGTAATGGTTAGCGTCAGTGTTCCAGACTCCCTGGTTTTTTTTCTTTTCTTTTCTTCGGTATGACGGTGATGTTGACGCTTCGATTTCTAGTGCGGTTATGATTTAAATCGTTGAGCGGCAGCCTATTAATTATATTATATTATAACCGCACTAGAAATCGAAGTGTTAACATCACCGTCATACCGAAGAAAAAAAAACCAGGAGAGTCTGGAACACTGACGCTACCCACTACATTGACGTGTTTCGACTTATGAGTAACGTACAAGTAACGTGTGTCAACGATCGCGTAACGTGCCTACAACACGTTACTCATAGGTTAGAAATAAGTTTCGGGTACGCTAAACATACTCGACGTGTTTCGACTTGTGAGTAACTTACAAGTAACGTGTGTCAACGATCGCGTAACGTGCCTACAACTTATGGCCAGCATTATGCGGAACGTGAGTCATACGCTGGCATACGTCGAAAAATTTCAAGCATGGAAAATTTGTCTAACACCTCGGCGTACTACGACAATATGCCAGCGTACTACACGACGTATGCCAGCGTGCTCTTAACGTATACAAACTTACCCATAACGTATTCGACGTGTGCCAGCGTTTTAGCCAAATTTTGCATACGTCAGGCTACGCTGGCTAAATCGTCAAGGTGTGACAGGGCCTTAAAGTCTCTGTTCCCCACTGTTTTGTCCTTCCCACTCCCGCCCCTCTTGTCTCATGCCACCCCCCCCCCTTGCTGTGCGTTGTGTGTTAGCTCTCACACGAGCCTCGACAAGGTATACAAAAAAAAAACGATCGTACACCAAGAGGGAAGGGTGGGTAGGTCTCAGGGAGCCCGGTATGACAAGGTCGACGAAAACTCACAAAATAGCACGATTTTTGAAACAAAACCGAACTAGGAACACACAGAAACATGTAGGTGAAAAAAACAAACAGTTAAAAATAGGATAGATAACGTCCGGAAACTTATCTTTGAGAAAGTCAGCTGAGAGCCCTGAGAGACCCTGCATCGTCCAAACCCAGAACCGGAAGTCAAAAGATAGACAGATAGAAGACAGACAGATAGTTGATAGAAAGATAGACAGATAGAAGATAGACAGATTGCTGATAGAAAGATAGACAGATAGAAGTGAACCAATTGCTTAACCCGCTTTTCCTTTTGCGTGCACGGGCTAACAATTGTATGTTGCGTTGGCGATGAGGGCGAACATTGTCTTGGAGGAAAATTGTGCTATTTTGCAACAATTAAGGTTATTTCTGATGCAGTACTAGGCACATGCCTGTATACCTTCATAATAGTATTACCCATTTAAGTCTTAAAATTGGGCACAGGATGGTGAAGCCCAAGGCCAAGATGGGAGAAGAATGTGATGTGCTTAAATTTCAGTGCTCTCTGGCTGCAAATAATTATTTTTCGTTCTTGCTGACTTTGATGACCAACAATCATCACTTTGCATCTTCAGCGATTGATCAAATGAATGTATCCATGTTTCATCCATCATCAGGAAGTGCTTTGTGAACATGTCACCGTTGCACGGCACCACTGCAGTTGAGTTGCACATCTCAACACGTGTGTAAAACTGAAGATGAGTCATACACATCAACACCAGCTGATGCATCATTGAGCACATCCAGAAGCCATTTCGCACAAAGTTTTTCTCAGCATGCAGAACATGCTTGCAGGGAAAATGTCTGCTTCCTGTACAATCTCAAAACAGGTTATCCTGTGCAATCTCAGATCAGAATTGATTCTGCTCTAGAATGGCACGCAGCTTCTGAACCTGTTCTTCATCAGTCGCCTACATCTTCAGGACCATCATGGATGTTGTTCACCCACCTCCATTTGGCTTCATACAAAGAGGAATGGTCTTCCAATTCCACCATCCTAAACTGATTAATTTCCCATGGAAGTTTTCAGAGCAGAACGCAAAAGTTGATAATTAAATAAACATCTATATATGAAAAATTCACTTGCTATGTGCCTCGGTCAAATTATTCGTTGTAACTGAAAGCAACATCTGTACATTGCTGTCACCAAGTGAGGAAGTTTGGTATTACTACTTATCATGATGACATTTTAAAAGCTTGTCAGTTTGACATGGCAAGGTCATCCAAAAAAACTTTTCCAATATAATACATCCAGCAAGACTAACATGAGAGGGTTATAATGCTTTGGTGTACCTTATACACCAAGAGTAACATTCACAAAACGATCTGGGTTTTCTTTCTGTAACATTCACAAAACGATCTGGGTTTTCCTTCTGTAACATTCACAAAATGACCTGGGTGTTATCTTTTGATACTTCCAGGAAAGTAAAGTCATCCAAAAAGGCTATAAGTGGAGGCATCAGTTGCTCTTCTGTTATCTCCCATATCAGTACTTTAGCAGTTGTAATTTCTGGATAAATGAGTATCTCCAGTGCCAAACAATTATTGCTCAGCCCAATTGCAATGGCTTTTCAAGTCTTTTCCAGTTGCTAGTATAGGCATGTGTTGAAAAATTGCATGATTAATTTCACAAAATGCTGCATCAGGGGGTTTGAAATGTTACTGAGAATCCAAAAGTACTCGAGCTAGAGCAGTTTCAATCACCGTTCTATTTCAACAGTGGTGGTGGGGTAGGGGGTTGGGAAGGTGGTGTTATGATCTCTGGAGTCTTTGGAGCTCCCTTCCTCAGCAATGAACTCTATGAGGATTTCAACTTCCTACACACCTGTGCTGTGCAATTCTTTCAGCATCTCCACATATTTGTTTCATGAAAAATGAATCTAACTTACAAGTTACGAATACAAATATTACTAAATTATGCTTACAAGTTCACATACATTTATAACCCAACAAATATAGCATTAATACACCAGTTGCAGCAGTCTGAAATTATCTCTCTAGCCATTCTCAGAGAACAGCCTCTACACTGGCAAGTCTGAGAGCTCACTCAGGAAAACTGGCAGGGACTGCAAGCAGCCATTGCACGTTAGGACTGGTCTCCTACTCTCCTATGTCTACCGCCCCTGTTATTAACTCAGCCTGGGAATTCTTCCACAGAAACCTGCTCTCCCTGATGCACAGCTTCCTCCCACCTCGTCTTCAGCTATGACACCCATCCTCCCATCAATGGCACACTGAATCCTGAAGTGAGGCAGTTGCCTTGCAACAACTTGCATCCTCCTCTTGGAAGGTGAATCCAACCGTAGGCAACCTCAGATCATTCCACAAAGCCTCCCAACAAGTGTGTGCCCGCTCTCAGGAGAGCAAGGAAATAACATCTGTCAAATCTCAAGATTTAACTTTCAAACTTTTCTCCCTCCTCTAAAACCTGGTGGTAACTTGCTAAGTCTGTCTCTAGAGTATCCTACCCTGAAATCCCTTCCTTCAATTCAAATAGCATCACTGCTGACTGTTTCTGAGAAGGTCAAATGCCTCAATTCTGTGTTTGCTTCCAAATCGTGTCCCCAACTCCTCACTCTCTGTACCCACCCTTTGCAGTTGTACCCAACTGCTCCTGGAACATGTATCCTTTGCACCTGTGAAGGTGGAGAAGTTTCTGGCAATCCTCAACTCTGACTCTACAACTGGACTGGACGGCATCAGCTCACGTGTCATAAAAATTGCTCTATTGAACTCGCACTTCCTCTCTCTCTCCCCTTCTTACCCTATCATTTGCACCAGTTGATATTGCGTCTGCTTGGAAGTCAGCGAACATCACTGCATTACATAAAGGGGACAAAATCTGATCAGCCATGATCGTTATATAAAAGGTGCAAAAACCGATCCCCCCAACTTCAGACATATTAGCTTACTTCCAATCAGCAAAGCCAAGGAATCCATCATCACAGTTGATATAAAATCATTCCTCTTCTCCAACAACCCCATCTCAGATCATTAATTAAGATTCAGACCTGGTCACACTCCATTGGACATGCTGCTTTGACTCTCGCAACAATAGTGGAAGCCCTCAATGTCAGACATGAGATCAGGGCCATCTCTCTGGACATATCTTGAGTCTTCGATACAGTCTGGCATCCTGCCTTGCTCTCCAAACTCTCTGCCTATGGAATCCAAGGCCAACTCCACAATTGGATTATTGACCTCCTCCACTGTCGTAACCAAAGTGTGACTCTCAATGAAATCTTTCATATGCTATCCCTGTCATGAGTGGAATGCCCCATGACAGTGTTCCCTCTCGAACCCTCTCGAATACGTTGTCACTCATATTATTGGGTCTCGTGCTCAGCCATGATCTTTCTTAGGCAAACCACATTTTAAAGTTGGCCTCCAAAGCCAGTTGCAAATTGGGCATCCTCCACCTTAGAAAGTCCTTCTTTGGTACACCTGAACTCTTATCTACCTGTAAGGCCTTCATCGGCAGCTTTATTGAATACTGCTCTCCCCTCTGGGCTGGTGCCTCTGCCTCACACCTTGCTCGGTTTGACGCTGTGGAAACCAAAGCCTTCAAGATCATTGGAATCTCCTGCGATGAAGTTGAGTCGAAGGGCCTATCACTTTACCATGGCAGACAGGTTGGTGGCCTCTCTGTCTTCTTCCACCTCCTTTCTGGTCTTGCACCCTCTGCCCTCTCCATGCTTTGTCCCTCCCAGGTTTCTGAAGGGGGAATGCAGTCCATGAGCAAACCCCTTCTGGTGAAACTCCCAAAATCCAGAATCATTGCTCACCTCTACTCATTTGTTCCTCTTTTTTCCCACCTGTGGAAGCAACTTCTACATTCTCTTCAATCTCATTCTTCCCTCCAGGTCTTCAAGACAGCTGTTCACCAACCACCATCTCAGATCATCCACCATCCAAAACCATGATTTTTTTCTTCCCCCATGTTAAACCACCCCCCCCAAATTTTTTTCTAGTTTCTCCTTCCTGAGAGTTTGCTTCCATATCCATCTTATCCACATCCTTATCCCTCATCCTTACCCGCATCCCTTGTTTGTCCGTTCCTGTTTATTTTGTCTCGGCCCTGCTGTTGGCATTTCCCCCCTCTCTTTCTGCTGTTCCTTTTGTTCTGTTGCATCCTCATCCATGCTGTGTTCTACCTCTTCCATGGGCCTTGACTCGATGAAAAAAATGTAAAAGTCATTACTATCCCAGTAAATTGGAAGTAATATGAAAATTACAATTTTCGTAACAACATGTTAGAATTAAAATTGGTGGGACTGGGTGGTGGGAGGGAAGTGTCGCAATAGATTTAGTATCATGTTTCTATGAAGTGGTACATAAGATATCTATCTACTATAAATGGATGAGGGGTGTGTGTGTGTGTGTGTGTGTGGTGTGTGTGGTGTGTTGTGTGATACTTTTGTCGATTAACTACAGACGTCTATTCATTAATTACGCACTGTTGGAATGTACCTTTTGACCCTTTGGACTGCTGTGAGACCCCTTCGAACTTTGAAGACGCTTAAGACCCGACACACCCAAAAACCCCCAAGATCCTAAAAAACCCAAGACCCTGAAGACCCAGAATACCCAAAAACCAAGACCCCAAAAACTCCCAAGACCCCAAAAAAGGCCAACAACCTGAAGACCCCAAAGACTGCAAAAAACCCCAAGACCCCAAGACCTGAAGAGCCCAAAAAACCCCAACACCCTGAAGACCCCAAAGACCGCAAACCCCAAGACCCCAAAGACCCCAAGACTCCCAACCCCAAAGACTCCCAAGACCCAAGACCCTGAAGACCTCCAAACCGAAGACCCCCAAAAAACCCAACACCCTGAAGACTCCAAAGACTGCGAAGACCCCAAAAACCCAAAGACCCCAAGAACCTGAAGACAAAACACCCTGAAGACCCAAAGACTGCGACAAGACCCTGAAGTCCCAAAGACTCTGAAGACCTCAAAGACCCTGAAGACCTCAAGCCCAAAAGACCCAATCCAATACGTCGCCAAGACCCTGAAGAAATCTAAGACCAGAAGATTCTCAAAGCCTGAAGACCTCCAAGACCCCAAAGCCCCCCCAAGCCCCTGAAGACCCCCCAAGACTCGAAAAGAACCAAGACTGAAGACCCCAAATACCCAAAAGACCATGAAGACCCAAAAGTCCTCGAAGACCAAAATTCTCAAAAAGTCACCAAGGACTCAAAAGTCCCTGAGGACCTAAAAGTCTCAAAGGTCCCTGAGGACCCAAAAGTCTCAAAGTCCCTGAGGACCCAAAAAGTCCCCAAAGCCCCAAAAGTTCCCGAGGACACAAAGGTCCCAAAGAGTCCCCGAGGACCAAAAAGTCCTGGAGACCCAAAGTCTCAAAAAGTTCCCGAGGACCCAAAAGTTCCCGAGGACCGAAAACTCCCCGATGACCCAAAGTCTCCAAGGACCCAAAAGATCCCTCAGACTGTAGATCCTGTAGACCCTTTAAGACTCGACTATACTACAAAAAATACATGAAAATTCCCATGTTTTAAGCATACGCCTTGTTAAGGTATATAAAGCAGCTGAATATGTCCTTCTACCATGGCATGGCATTCATTCTAATTACAAAATATATAATGAAAACATGGCAACAAAGCATATATTAATTAACACTAATAATATTTACAACAATAATAAGAATGGTAGTGTAAGACAGCAAAAATAATAACGAACATTTAATGCCCGTGCTGGCCCAAGCCCATCTGTGCTTGGTGAAAGGCAAGCTCATACTCGAGCAGCACAGCAGGCGGGTATGCAACAAGGCTGTGAAGACAAATGAAAATTTGGTCCATTGAACCAACGGGCCCACTAGTTTGTATAAAAGTGCTCAATACAGTCGAGGTGGCCCATGAGTGATACAAAGGCAGATGTACTCCTATTATTGTTATTTCACAAAGTTGAGGCTCATTAAAGCACTAAAAGAAACATAGAACAGACTAAAACACAGAAGAGCTAGAAGACTGTAGAAAGTGGGGAAATATCAACAACATACAGGGTGGAGGGATACTTATACTTGGAGGAAGATTGGACAAGGGGAAGAAAGGGAGTTGGGGGATGGGAGGTGGAGGACACAGGTAGTAAACAAGCAGATTACAAACTCAAACATAGCAAGAAGAAGGCTGAAAAAAATAGGAAAGGGAAACCGGGGATGAAACAGCAATGGAACAAAAAACGGAAGGTGGGTGGAAGGAGAGGAGAGAAAACATAATAACGTGGAAAGTAAGGGGGTGGACTCTCGGGAGAGTTAATGAAGGTGGAAAAGATCATGGTTGGTGAGGCCGGATGACCCGAAGAGGAGGCGAACAGCCATCTTGAAGCTCTGGAGGGAAGAAAGAGAATGACTGAGGAAGTTGTTTTTACAGGTGAGAGAAAATAGAAACAAATTCTCACAGATTCAACTTCGTCGTCAGAGATTCCAATGTTTTTGTGGGCCTTGATCTGCACAGTATCAAGATGTGAAAGGTGTGATGCAGGGACACCCATTCAAAGAGGAGACCAGTACTTCATCCAGCTGCACATCAAGGCATTATAGGTTTTGAAAATTTTACACTTGCCCAGGAAAGATTGCATGACTAATGATGCTCAGTCGGTGACCTGTCTTTGGAGGCTAACTCCGATATTTTGTTTGCATGTGGAACACCAGGACGACAGTTTATAGCTGGGCCAATATTCAAACTCAGGCTGGACAGCTCAGAAACTTGAAGCTGTCATGCCAGCCTGAGAGATAGTGATTGGGATAGTCATTATTATTATTATTATTATTTTTAATAATGCTTATGTTTAGATAACAAGATCTCTGAAACACGGACAGTTTTAGGTGTATTTCAATAGAATATGGAAATTGAAGAATATAATGAGGCTCCATTGAAGTCCAGTGCTATGATATGTTCTTCAGTCAACATTTCTCCACCAGGCAAAGCTGCTTCAATAGAAATCCATTTTATGTTTAAATGGTTCAGCACGCGAAGGGACAGATTTTGCTCGTCTAGACACGGACTCCCTCAGTTTCCAGACACTGCCTTTTTGAATCATAGCCTGCCATTGGACACAAAAAAAATTTGGAGCTCAAAGAAAAATGGAAAAACCCTCTTTGAAGCTGCGATCCTCGATGTGCATAAATCGAATGCAGTGATGTCGTCCTCCCATTTTCCCTCATCATGTGTGTTATCACGAGCTTTAGATTTATCTCAGTTTCCATCAAGCTCTGTTTAGGCAAAGTCATTACTCATTTACTTTCTGTTGTCTGCTCATTTTAAAAAAACGTTCGCTGGTCTGTCATAGTCAAACAGTGTAGAAGAGTTTGAAACGTTTCTTATAAAAACGAGGTCAAAATGAAAAACGACACCAACCATATACTCAGCAGATTGCGAAGGTAATCTCTAAATATCGAAAAGTTGTTCCAATAATTGTCAATTCTGGGACAAACCACATAATGATGATGCCTCACATCACATGATGATGCCTCACATCACATGATGACGTCTCACATCACATGATGATCTCACATCACATGATGACGTCCCACATCACATGATGTCTTACATCACATGATGATGATGTCTTACATCACATGATGATGATGTCTCACATCACATGAAGATGATGTCTCACATCACATGATGATATCGTACATCACATGGTGATGATGTCTCACATCACATGATGACGACGTCCCACATCACATGATGTCTCATCACATGATGACGTCCCACATCACATGGTGATGATGTCTCATCACATGATGATGTCTCATCACGTGATGATGACGTCCCGCATCACATGGTGATGATGTCTCACATCACATGGTGATGATGACGTCCCACATCACATGATGATGTTACACATCACGTGATGACGTCCCACATCACATGATAATGACATCCCACATCACATGATGATGTCTCATCACATGATGTTGATGTCTCGCATCACATGATGATGATATCGAACATCACATGGTGATGATGTCTCAGATCACATGATGATGATGTCTCACATCACATGATATCGAACATCACATCATGATGATGTCTCATATCACATGATGATGTCACATCACAGGATGATGATGATGTCTCACATCACATGATGACATCGAACATCACATGGTGATGATGTCTAACATCACAGGGGTAATGGTCTCACATCACATGATGATGACTTCCCACATCACATGATGATGACGTCCCACATCACATGATGTCTCATCACATGATGTGATGTCTATATCACATGATGTTGATGTCTCATATCACATGATGTTGATGTCTCATATCACATGATGATGTCTCACATCACATGGTGATGATGTCTCATCACATGATGATGTCTCATCACATGGTGATGATGTCGAACATCACATGGTAATGATGTCCCACATCACATGATGATGTCTCATCACATGATGCACATTACATGATGTCTCCCATCACATGATTATGACGTCCCACATCACATGATGATGACGTCCCACATCACATGATGATGTCCCATATCAGTTGTAAACCACCAATAACGATCTGTTATTGAAACTCATTATGACTGGTGCAAGCAGGAAATATTATTATTATTGTAATACTAGCATGGTAACCCAGCGTT
>CM068952.1:123511061-123529586 GCA_035128595.1 Eptatretus atami | reverse complement strand
GTTGCCAATTTGGTGGTTTGTTGATCCAGCCCAGTTCATTCGCCAAAAAACGCGAACAAAACAGCATTTTGATGCATTGTCATTATTAGATATATACACGTTCAAGGAACGGGCATGGCGTGGCGTGGCGACTGGCCGATTGCGAATCCGGAACGTACTGTACACACTTACGTCAGCAGTTAGCTTTGACCTTCACAGCGCGAAAACGGTGCATATTATTTATTTGTGAAGTTCCAATTGGGTGTGGAGTAGGCCAGCGGTGCAGAGCCAAATGGGTGGAAGACAACAGCACACAATTTTGGGAAGTGTCGTTGGCTTGGGCCGCTCACTATGTCATGTTGATATCTGTTAAATCAATCGAATTGCATATAAATGAAAAAGCCGAAAGTGATCTTTAAAGGCTCAGGGTGGTGGGATGAAAATCCGGGACAATCACCAGATCGGCTTGAGCTGTTGTTGCCAACTTGTGGTTCGTCAGCGGTCGCTTGGCATAAACGGGAACAAACAGAAAGAACAGAAGAATCCGATTGACTCTTATTTATTAGATTTAGTGTACATACATGTGGAGGGAGGAACATGACTGTTGTTAAGTAGGAGTGGAAAAGCTAAGCAGCAATAAAATGAGGATGGCGTTTTACAAACAGGTCGGGTTAAAATATACCTCTTGACTGAGCAACACAAGTTTTTATCCAGTGTGTTCCTCAATCATTCTCCAGAGGGAAAAGTAGGCTCATGTGCAATCCCATGGCTGTGTATATTCAGAACTACCTTTTTAGTTCCCTAAAAACTGCATTCCTTGCTCGCTTGAAATGTTCATTGCCTACTTAATATGCATTAAGCCCTAACTTTTCGGGACACTGCGACAGTGTCACAGCCTCACAACTTAATATCAGCGCCTGCAGTAGTATTATCGAATTTAGGGAATTCAGCAGGATTCGGAAGCTGAGTGTGTTCTTCATGTTGTCAAAATATACTGGTTGATTTTTTTTAAATGGTGAAGACTTCATCATAATGCCATCACTTCTTGACTTTAACGTGAATAAATATCCTTCGTCACGGCAGTAAATCGTGACGCCGCGGTACGCTAAATCGACCAGTGAACACCAATAACTAAACCACGTGATTAGGGCCACTCACATCAGATTTAACGGTTACCTAAAAATAATCACGTGACCTAATACCGGGGGACACGCCCTGGACGCTTGTCCCGAACGGATCAGATGCAGCCCCTGAAGCGACACTGCAAGGAACATACCGGCTAAAAGAAATGGTCTTCGGGAGTAAAGTCCCGGCGTAGGCTAGGCTAGGATACAGACGATCTGGGATCAATGAAAGAAAAGACAAGAAAACTAGCTTTGGATATTCTGCATAAGCATTTATTAACGGGCAGGCGAGGAGAAGCATGTGGCGCAGGGGAATTCCGGGCCATATCAGCATGCCTCGCTTTGTGGCGGTGCTCGAGCGGAGGACCTGTGAGAAGGTCTCTGCTGTCGCGGGAGATATTGGTGGCTGCCGGTGAGCGGGCGAGATCAATGGTAAGACGCGTTTGAATCAGCGCGCAGACCAACAAAGGTGTTGCGCCATGCACATCCCACACAGAGTGATGATAAATATCATGTAGATGTTAAATATGTTAAATATCATGATGTTAATATCCTGATTTGTCTGTGTGTGTGTGTGTGTGTCGTGCTGTGTGTGTGTGTGTGTGTACTATATATATATATAATTTATTATAACTATATATATATTATAATATTATATATATATTGTTACGGCTGTGGAAATTCGCATTACACCATAATTAGGTCCCGTAGGTTGAGATATATTTCTTTAAGTACATGTTAGTTAGCCGCAAACCCATTGTTTAGAGGGGAATTAATAGTGATTCATTCGGTGGCTGCAATCCTTTGATTAGGCGTTTTTCTGTGTCTACCTTTGTTGAGCCACCCACGCAACAACAACAAACACGCCAGCAGCAAAAACCTACCTTCACCACTCGCTACCGGCAAACCTTCACATCACCGCCATCCAGGCAGCTACACATGGCAATCGGACACCGCCGAAACTCCACCCCTTCTCCTACGGCCATTCAGCTATTGCGCGATCGACTGTCTTCAGCGGACACGCGAGACGCGGAGTGCAGTATTGGCGGGTTTTCCGAGGAGAATCGGATTGTATTGGATGTTATCCGCCCACATCTGATCCACCAATCAGGAAGCGCGGCGGCTTGGCCCCCCTCCAGACGCCCCTGACGAAAATCGGCCATATGCAATTTGAGGATCAGGATAGTGGGATACATCCCCCTTTTTCTCCGTCCACATCGGCGGAGCGTAGGCTCGCCCTAGGTGTTTGTTCGGGGATTTGCATGATGGTGGCGTGCCCGGCCGGAGAGAGGTGGGGGGTGCGCATGAGGGCTCAGGAGTGTCGGCTTTGGGCGCAGATATCGTGGGGCGAAATGATGGAAGCAGTTATCGTGGAGTGAGTCGAGTTGCTGGGCTGTTGGAGACGGAGCCGAGGAGGATCGGTGAGGCGAGATCCGGTGGCAGACGGCTACTTGCGGAGGCGAACGGCAGGGACCTGGAGGCTCGCGTCGCGGGGATTCGAGCAAGCCAGCCAGACTCCCTCCCCAGAGTCAACATTCCCCGCGCTGAGAGAGTGCGACAAGGGCCCCGTTCCTCACTTGCCCAGCAGGTGCCCACGGAGCCGTTTGCAGCGACATTCTGCCGGCCTCGCACGAGAGGAGCGGTAGACCCTTCGGCTCTCGTGTGCCTGCCGCTATCACGGTCCCACGCGCATATAGGCCACGGGCCCAGTCTGACTCCCTTGCCTTTGAGGGGGTCTTTTTCTATGTTGCTTCGGTGTGGATTCTGTTGTGGCGCCGTGTCTAGTAGGTAATACTGTAATTAAGTGTCACGTGTGTCGTGTAGTCGGTTTTAACTCCTTTATATGTGCATTTCTTTTGTCAATGTGATATATGTTGCAATCGTTAATTGTGACTGTAAATACGTGTGCGATAGGTGTATTCCGTTGTGCCACGAATAAATGTGGCATTCGTCGTGAACTGTTTTTCCGCTTTCGCTTCTCTTTTCTTTTAATTGCAACCGTCCATCTGTCTCACGTAAAGGTTCGTAGTGGGTGCAAAGACGGCCCGGTAAATTAATCTGAACCGTCGAGGTCGACGATAACCACCCTCGGTTATCCCGTGTACGGAACGGCCCGCCCAAGCGGCTCGATGTCCGGAGTCGACCTTGCGGCGAGGTACGATCCTTCCGGTTTCCATCCGCGTGGGACTTAGGTAGGTCGGTTTGGCGAACAAACCCTATCCTCGCGGGTGGCCGGATGCACGTTGTGGTGAGGGTCGAAAGGCCTACCCGTGGACTGGTGCCCGGCTGTTAGCGGGAGGGTCACGACTATGAATTGTCCGTCCGGTGTCTAGGGAGCGGTCGCGATTTCGAGTCACGTGGCCGATCGCACGCCGACGGTGCAGCGAGAATCGCAAACACTGGTGTGAACAGGAGTGTGATCAAATCCCTCCCGTCTCCAAGCTAAATTCTACAGGAATCAGGTCAGGGGTGAGGGGGCGACCACCGATTCCCTCTAAAAGTTACGACGCGATTAAATTAAACCCCTTACGTTGAATAAGATGCCTGTCTCAAGCCGAGCGGGTGCGGCGAGAAAATATGTGCGTAGTTAGTGTGATCATTGCCGGATGGGTTCCTGACTTATTGTAATTTTAATAAAGGGAACTCTAACCCCATTTACTGGGCACAACTTGCCGGCAAACTGCGCGTCGCATAATGCGGCGCCGATCGGCCCCTCAGCGCAGCATGGAGGCGAAGCGCTAATTATGGCTTGCGAATGGCGACAACGAAGCGAGCGCTCCAGCAAGCATCGCTTTCAAGCACCGTGGGTCAGGCAGGTGAGGCAGGCGACATTGAGCTTTTGGGAAGAATTAAGGAAGAATGGAGACCGAGCTCAAAACAGAAAGCAAGAAACACGAGCTGAAGTAAAACATTAGAGAAGGAACTGTGTGGAAGTCACCGGGTTCGAGAATTAAAGGAGAAATAGAGAAAAAGCCTCAGACCATGAGTGGAAACAAGCGGGAATGAGCTGAGGGAAAAGTTCGAAGAGGCAAAACGGAAAAAAAAAAAACGTTGTGGGGCTAAAGCAACTGCAGAGGAGTAACAAGAGAAAAGGATATCAGGAACAATTGGGGAGAAGGCATGGTTGGATATGAGGAGGTGCAAGGACAGGGGAGATGGAGCGGGAAAGGGATGAGATGTGCAAGGAAAAGGACGAGCATGGTGCAAGAAAAGGGATGAGATGAAGCAGGGAAAGGGATGCAATGTGCAAGAAAGGAATGAACAAGTGAAGAAAAATGAAAAAGTTGATGAGATACTGGAGCACGAAGCCAAGAACGGCAGTTACAAACGACTGAGAGAGCTAAAAGAGAAAGAAGAGAACATGAGAATGAACACGTTAAGGAGCCACACACTGAGGCAAACTGAACATTAGAAGCCAAAGACAAAGTTGGATGTGCGGATTGAGAAGGAATTGGAAAAGAAGAGTTTCTATTACAAACGAGGCTGAGATGTGAGAGAGGAAGAACGAAGAACGGGAATGAAACGTTAAGAACCACACTGTACAGATCGAATACAGCGGAAGCGAAGGCCAGATTAAAGATGAGATGCAGAATAGTAATTAGATGGGAAGAACGAATGAGACAGAAGAAGGACAATTCGATAATGAGAATCCCGATTGCAGAATGTAGGACAAAGAAAGAGTACGGAAGAACAAGGAATGAGACAGGAGAAAGAAATCTGTCGGGTGAAGAATAACGAGATTGCAGAATGAGGAACAGAAAGAGCTCCTGAAAGAACAAAGTACGACAGCGAGATCGAAGTCAGTCAGTGAAAGAAAAAAGATTACAAGGAGGGACAATGAACAATGATAGGAAATACAAAGGAAAAGGAATGGACAGGAGAAGAATCTGATCAGTTGAAAGAAATAAGAGATTTGCAGAACGAGGAACAATGGAAAACAGTGGAATAACAACTGACAAGAGTATGAATTTGAAACTGAACGACAAAAGACGAAAAATATGTTTGGAATCGAGAAGTTGAAGGAGCGAAATGAAGCAGTGGAAGGAGAAATTGAGGAGATTGAAGACACAACGAGATGGAGAGGGAAGAACGAGAGGAACAATGGGATAGGGAAACAAAAAGAACATGAAGCCGATGGTTGACCAATTGAAAGAAAGGCAAGCGGGGAGTGCGAGAGAGTGGACAAGAACAGCGAATTGAAATACAAAAGGAAATGAACCACATGAAGAAAACCATGAAACTGGCAGAAGAAGGTCACGAGAAGAAAACAAGGAAGAGTAATGAGACAGCAGCAAATGAAACACAAAAGAGATTAACCAAATGAAGCAACCAACGAACTGGAGAAGGAAGGACAGAGAGGAAGCAAGGAAGGTATGAGAGGACCAGCGGATGAACACAGGAAGGAAATGAAGCCCAATGAGAGCAACAATGAGATTGGAAAATGAAGAGCAGGAGAAACTGTGGGGTAGAAAAACAAAAAACTATATGAGTTCAAATTAATGAACTTCAAGGAGAGAAAAAATTTGAAATCCAGAAGATGAAAAAAACTCGAGAAAGAAACAGAAATAGGAACAAGAGAGAAAATTAAGAGACGGGGGAGACAGGAAAAGATAGACGGAGAGAGCTTGCATGGATATTGAGGGGTTAAAGGAACAGAACACACACACACAGAAGTAGTGCGAGGCATAATGGGAGGTGAGCTGCGATGGGTTAGAGGACCCGGTGTGAGCAGCTGCTGGCCGCCTCCAGACGAGGAGAGTATGCCCTGGCGGCGAATCACGACCAGTGGGTTTCGGTCGTGCCAAGCGAGAGTTTGAGGGACGGATGCTGGGGATGGTGCACGTGTAGCGTTGGGTATAGAGGCCCGGGAACCCTGTGGGACACGAACCCCAGTGTGGTTGTCAGGGGTTGTTGTTGCGAGTGTGCGGAGATTGCGTTGCTTCAGCACGCATGTGTGCATGAGGACCCCCTTGTGCAAGTGGAAGGTTGAAGGTGTTGAGTGGAGGGTCCGTCTTGTGAGGGAGACCGTGTGTGTGAAGTTTGTATGTGCGGGAGATGTCAGTCGGCATGCGTGGCATGCAGCCGCGTCTCCTGGTGTGATGTGAATGTGTTTGGGGGGTCTGTGCGTCGTAACACGCAAGTGTTGCGTGGTGCTGGAACGGAGACGACGGCGGACAGAGAGACAGAAGCCGAGGTTAGCGCTGTAGCTGTTGTGGGACCTTAGCCGGGTTCACCCAGCAGCCCGGAGCGACCGAGGTCCGTGCTGTGCAGCGCACGAGCACCCACGTTGTCCCGCTTGCGGAGTAAGCCCGGTCCGGAAACGCGCACGGGTGATTGCCGATCCGCGGACGGACAAAGTTTAGGCAGGATACGATTTGGACCGGATGTTCCCCGCAGCGTCGTTTTAGGCTCCACGGCAGAGCACATGTGTCGCTGTGGGGAAGCCCCTCGGAGTGCGAGGGTGCTTTTGGGTGCGCAGGAGGTGACGTCATGGCTTGCACGTGGTTGGATAGCAGTGAGGGTTGAATCCCTGCCGGATGGTACCCGTCCAGAGGACAAGTACGCGTGCAGCTGTACGTCACGGCAAGCGCAAAGTGCGCGAGCTTGAGTGCGCGCTGTGCTGCGCGTAATTTGGAAGAAAAAAAATACAAAAGCAAGCTCGCTTTCGGGTAACAGGATTCCCTGGGCAGGGTGAAACCCCTTACGGGCAAGGATGCATAGTCAGTGGGAAGGTTATGTTAGTTAGACCGGCTCCATGGGGCAGGGGCGTAATCCTCATGGGGCCCGTGGAAGGATGAGTTATTTTTTTTTTTTTTGAGATTCCAGTATGAGCTTTAGGATGGGAAATGACATTTTGGAGACAGGACAACTGTGGATGAGTAGAGGGGACGTAGCTTAGCTAGTTATGGTTAATGCGAACGTGCTATTAGTTTAAGGGACGACGTGGAGCACGAGTTAGGTAGGGGTTATGAGAGGATGGCAGAGTTCAGCAGGTGTGTGTGTTTGAATGTGGTGATTGTGTTGGAACGTTGGAGTGAGTGAGGCAGCGGTTTTCTGTGTGTGTGGAGCGAACTTGGATGCATGTGCGATGATTGATTGGGGGAAGAGTGACTCCGCCCAGGGACCCCGGGGTCAGTGTGAGGGTTAGGTGGTTAGTTTAAATTGACAAAATGAGTCGTTTTGCTTGTTGGTGGGAGTGTAGGCTCGAAACCTGTTTGGAGGGGTGCAGGAAGCCCTGTGACGGGCTGGGAGGTGGCCTTGCGACGGTGAGTATCGCTGAAGGCGGTACCCGGGCACCGGGGCTAGCCGGCCGTGGTAGGCCAGGCATGGGGGCCGGGTTAGCGTAGTGGGCACGGGTGCGCCGCTTGGTGCGGGGCCCGGAGCGCCGCTTTGGCGCGTGGGCAGTGTCGTGGGCACGGGTGACCTCGGAAAGGGCGCCGCGGGCGCCGCGTGCACGTGTGCGTTTTCAGGGAGTTGCCATGGGGCACGCCCCAGTGTTAGGGAGCTGGTAGCTTCGAGGCAGTGTAGTGCCCGGCGGCTGCCATTGTTGAGATTCGGCAGAGTCTTTGCCTGCCAAAGGGAGCCACGGCCGTGCCAGCCATGAGACCGTGCAGGGCACGAGGGAATTCGAGGCGAGCCCGCAAATGTAAGACACCAACACAGCGACTGGGAATCTGCGGTTGTTAGAACAATAGATTAAGCGAGAGGCGCTGTGAAAGCCCCTGTGAACGAAGTGAGTACTATATAAATTAACCCTCGCACCATCCATCCCTTCGCTTCTCGTTTTGGCCGCTGGACCCACTTTGCGGTAGATCGCTGAATCCTTGGGAGGCATTCCTGAGCTTGGTGGGGCCTCCTCGACGCAGACGCTAGCTCGCCTTATTTCCCCTCCGGGAAGTGAACGTAGGCGGTTGGAGTAGGCTAGTACGAATAGTGTAGCCGACCAAAGACATAAAGGGTTAGGGGACGATTTATAGTGGGATTAGGGAGTAAAATAAAAACAACAAAAAAAAAAAATATAAGTTTGGGGGCTAAATTGGTTTTAACAAAATAAGGAAGGGGTAGGTACAGTGACAGCAAAGGATGAGGTGGGGGGAGACAGGTAGGTAGTCGAGTCCACCTTCTGGTGGCCAACCCACCGCACTCCCTCCAGCCAACCTCCCATGCAAGGCAAAGGCTGGCAAGCTTCCATCGTCTGCGGCTGTGTTGCTGCGGGGCCGTGACCGAGCCAATTCGTCTGCTGTTCTGTTTTGCTGCAAGCCATGTGCCGGGCCGGATCGTCCGAGACGGCTGTTTTCTGCAGAGGCCTTGCGGCCCAGTTAGTCGTCTGCCGCTGTGTTTTGCCTGCAACGGCCTTTTCTGGCAGCTATGTTGCCTTGACCTTTGCCATGTCATGCCCCTGCCCTGTTCACCAGCCCCGTTCAATTTTGCTGGGCACCCCTGTCATTCTCATGCGCGCCAGGATCCGCATAGCAACGTTTGCAGCTGCAGGAACTGTTCCTGTTGAGCAGCTGCCACACGGCGCCTGCAGTGCGGCCCGTGCCACCGTTTCTTTGACTCTCTCTCCTTTTCCTGCAGAGTTTCATTGATCCTGGGCCATGGTTTGTGTCAATTAGTAAGTTAGGTTTTAAGTTTATTGTAAATATGAAGTGCCGCCCCCGGGCATGTATGTGTTAGCGCCGGCAATTTTATTTAAGTCGTCCGGTGAGTGAGTTTGTAGTTAGTTACTCAGCCCTCAGGTATTTATTTTTTGTGTGGATTCACGATACATTGAATGTCGCACTCAGGGATCGTAGCGTTAAAACGTATACTGGGAGAACTTAACATGATGGCACACGATAATTTGACGACTCGGACGGAAGGTTTGTAAAAAAGGGGAGGAGGTTAGTGTACGGCTGTGGAAATTCGCATTTACACCATAAAGGTTCCCGTAGCTGAATTTATTTCTTAACTACATGTTAGTAGCCCAACCCATTGTATAGAGGGAATTAGTGTGATTCATTGGGCTGCGACTGGTTTAGGCGTTTTTCTGTTCTACCTTTCGTTTGAGCCACCCACGCCAACAACAACAACACGCCAGCAGCAAAAAAAACCTACCTTCACCACTCCGCTACCGCAAACTCTCACTATCACCGCCATTCCAGCAGCTCCATTGGCATCGACACCGCCGAAAACCCTCCACACCTTTCTCCTGACGGCCATTCCCGCCACCACCTAGTGACGCCGAGCCGTCGCAGCTTCGTCAGCGAGGACACGCTAAGACCGAGTGCAGATGGCGGGTGTTTATCCGAGGAGATTCGGATCAGAATGTACACGCCCACATTATCCACCCAATCAGGAAGCGGGGCGGCTTGGCCACCGCCTCCAGACGCGGCCTGACGAAAATTCGGCATATGCGAAGTGAGGATCAGGAATGATACACGCCCCCTTTTTCTCCGTCTCCAATCGGCTGAGCCGTGGCTCCGCCCTGAGGTGTTGGATCCGAGAATTTGCATATGGTGGGTTCCGAAGCCGATAAAAAGGCGAGCGGCAGTGAGAGCTCGGGGAGTGTCGGTGGAGCAGCAGTTCGTGGGCGAAGTGAGTTGTAGCAGTATCGTGGAGTGAGTCGAGAAGTTGGGCTGGGTTGGAGACGGGAGCTCGAGGAGTGCGGTTGGCAAGCAGTACGTGGGGCGAAGGATGGGAGAGTATCGTGGAGTGAAGTCGAGTTGGCTGGTCGTTGGAGACGGCTCGAGGAGATCGGTGAGGCGAGATCGGTGGGGCAGACGGCTGCGGGACGAACGGCTGGGGTGGACCTGGAGGTCGCGTGCGGGATTCGAGCAAGCCAGCCCAACTCCCTCCCAGAGGCAATCAACAATTCCCCCCGCGCTGGAGAGAGTCGACAAGGGTCCCGTTACCCATTGCACCGAGCAGGTGCCACGAACCGCCGTTGCACGACATTTCTGCGGCTCCACGAGGGCGCGGGATATTAGGACCTTCCGGTCTCGTGGCCTGCCTTCTCATCCAGGTCCACGCCATTGCCACGGGACCCCGTCGACTCCCTTGCCTTTGAGGGGGTCTTTTTCTGCTTCGGTGTGAATGCGTAGTTGTGCGCGTGTCCTTGTAAGGTATAACGTATAAGTGGTCGTAGTGTGTCGTGTAGTCGGTTTTACAACTCCTCTTTATATGTGCATTTTCTTTTTAGTTCAATGTTGATTATGTGCAATCGTTAATTGTGACTGTGAAATACGTGATGCTATGGTGTTGATCCGATGTGCACGGAAAATGTGCATTGTGTGAACTGTTTTCCCGTTTCGCTTCGTCTTTTCTTTATGAACCATCCTCCTGCTTCACGTAAAGGGTTCGTATGGTGGCCAAACGCCGGTAAAATAATTGAACCGTCGAGGTCGACGATAACACCGCTCGGTTATTCCCGATAGTACGGAACGGCGCCGCAAGCGGCTCCGTGTCCGGAGTCGACCTGCGGCGAGGTACGATCGCCCGGGTTTTACCATCCGCAGTGTACTTAGTAGTCGAGTTTGAGCGAACAACCCTTCCTACGCG
Source organism: Eptatretus atami (assembly GCA_035128595.1). NCBI lineage: Eukaryota > Metazoa > Chordata > Myxini > Myxiniformes > Myxinidae > Eptatretus > Eptatretus atami. Next base: position 123,518,943 of record CM068952.1, on the reverse strand, counting down.
GGTGGACGATTGCACGGTTTGGTGGTGAGGTTCAAAGGGCCCACCCGTGAACTGGATCCCGCGTTAGCCGGAGGGTCACGACTAATTGTCCGTCCGGTGGGGCAGGCAGGTCGCGATTCGAGTCACGGTGGCCGATCGCACGCCGACGGGCGCGAATTCGCAACAAATATTACACCATTATATGTAAATACATGTTATGTATATTTAATATAACGTGTATATTGTTCCGGCACGGGTACAAGCACCAGTGGTTTCGATTTTTTGTTTTGTTTTTGTAAACCTTTGTAGGGCTCGTTGAAAGTTAACACAGCAACGCACAGCAAGGGGGGCATGAACAAGAGGTGGGCGTGGGAAGACAAAACGTGGGACAGGACATAGGAGATTTGTGGAAGGAGGAGGATGAGGTGGGAACATGGGAAACAAGATGGACATTACAGGGCTTTCAGGAACGTAAAGAGGGAATTTTGAAGGAGGTGGGCTTGGCGTGGCTATCAGGGTAGAAAGATGAGGATTTTGGATGGGGCTGATAGGTTGGTTTTGGTGAACAGCTTTTTTGAGCCTGGGAGGGCAGAATTGATTGAAATTAGAGTGAGGGAGTTATTTCAAACACAGGAAAAATATGAGGAATGAAAGAGTGGCAAGGGTGAGCACTGATTCGGTGAATTTTCGGGTAGTTTTACCAGAAGTGGTTGTGGCGGACCGTTGATCGTCCTGCGGTAATTGCGGTGGGGACAACGCAGAGGAGAGCAGGGGGGGCAAGGCTTGGATATGAGAACTGGGAGAAGACGAAAGACCACCGACCAGGCCTTCGTGAGAGAGTGAAGCCCAAATACTAGCCTCATCGCGGGAGATGCCAATGCTCCGAAATGTCTTGGTTTCCACGCGTGAAGCTGAGAAGGTGGGAGGCAGGAGCACTAGCCTTAGCAGAGAGAGTACTCCATCAGGCTGTGAGGAAAGCTTGTTAATTGTCAGGAGCTCCAGGTGGCGAAAAGGACTTTGCACGACGGAGGTTCCCAGTTGTGATGCTTGGAGGTGATGTTTTGAATGTGGCTTCCCAGAAAGGTCATGACAGATAGTGAGACCCAGAAGCTTGAAGAAAGGACTTCTTTCCAGAGGGATTGTTGAGAAAGGGTGGGGGTTTTCTAAAACGTCCTTTCAGAGAGACATAGTGAGAGTGTGAGATTTGTCCGGATTGAAAGACATGTTCCACGTGTTGGACAGTTTGTGATTTTACCCAGATCTGCATGTGAGCGAAGAGCGCTGGCATGCCGGTCTGAGTTGATAGACAGATGGTACGACAGAGGGATGGAAGTCATCAGCAGAGATAAAAGGATTTTCCAGAGATGAGAGATTCGTTGATGAATACCAGAAAGAACAGGGCCCAGAACCGCTACCTTGAGAACGCCAGTGGACAGGAAGAGGTGGTGAAGAACTCCATTTAGTGCCACACGATGAGACTGCGCCAGGAGAGGAAGTCGCGAGCCAATGTAATGGAGATACCTTGGATACCAGGAAGAGAGGTTGAGTCGCAGGGCGGGTGCCAGACCGTGTCAAAAGACTACGATTATGTCAAGGGATTATGCTTCTGATTTCTCTGTCCGCATTGAGGACCTCCATTACATTGTTGGGGAGAGCAGAAGCAGCATATCCAGGTTAACGTACTTGGTCCTTGAAAACCAAATTGAGATCGGAAATCAAGCCATGGGAGAGGAAGGATTTCATGTCTGAAGACGATGTTGAGTCCATAACCTTGCTGATATTTGGCCAGAAGGCTGATTGGTCATTAGTATGCAGGGATCTGTTTTTGCACTTTATGCGGAGGTGTAATGTTTTGATGATTTTTCATGCAGATGGCCGATGACCTTGAGTAATGAGATGAGGTGGTGGCAGAGCAGTAGGAGAGGTTTTATAGGACCTGGGCTGATGCCGTTGGACCGGTTGTAGATCTGAGTTGAGGTTGACAGCAGCTCTCCACCTTTCAGGAGATGAAGACACAGAGTCAGGGACAGTTTGGTGCAACTGGGTAAGATTGGAAGAGCCAGCGATGGTTTTTGTCACAAGATTTAGTTGAAACACCGAGTTTAGGCATTCAGTTTTTTCACGGTGCGGTTATCAGCAGTTGCGGCCATTGGAGGGTAAAAGGGAAGGGATGGGAGGGGGACTATACCAGAGACAGATTGATGAGCGCCACCATGATTTGAAGAGGGAGGAGGTTTGAAAGTTGCGGACTTTGAGCTTAGAAAGATGCTTGTTTTCGGCTTCTCCTGAGGGTAGATAACACTTGTTCGAGCTCTTATTGGAAGGAATAACTGAGATTTTACCCTCAGTTGGGTTTGCTTTCCATGAGGCAAGGCAATTTTTTTCAGGGACAACTGCCTCACACAAGCTTCAGGAACAAGGGGCGGGACGAAGGGTTGGACAACTAAGCGAGAGCCGGAATAAATCATGTGCATGAGGCCGAGAGCAAGTTTCTTTTGAAGAATTTCCAGGATAAGTTGATGTTGTGGGAAAGTAGCGATAGGAGACCAGTCTATAAGTTTGAAGTCTGGCTTGAAGCCTGCAGTTGGCTTTGAGTGAAGTGCCAGAACCAACGGCAGGTAGTGGTTCTCTGATAACAGCCAGAGAGATGCCCACTTTGCAAGGACGTGATCAGAAGAACCGATGGAGCGAGCAAGAAGAGCAGAATTTGTCAGGGAAATTTGTCAAAATCAGACCAGAAGAGATGGATACATTAGTGAATCCGGGTCGGAAGTTTACGATTGAGTCAGTCCCTTATGAGTCACAGAACAGTTTTGCTGAGGTGCATGACAGGTGGAGTACCACACTAGCCAACTGCCTGATGCAATTGAGTCGCCACTATGGGAAGAGGAGTTTGGATTCAGAAAATAGAGTTGGTCCCTTTTTTCGGATAGTGAGTTGTGATGGGCATCACTGTGGTGGACGGTTCAGTAACATTATAACATTGAGGTGGGAGTGGAGGCGAGTCCGCAGCCAGAGTTCATGCTGAAAAATATGTTAAATATCGTGTGGTGGGAGTGAGGGCTAGTGCATGAGAGTTGAGACTAGAGTCTTGTAGGAGCCAACTCCCACCGGACGAGCTCAGGTCCGTATCCGGGGAGGAGTAACCGGAGAGATACTTGAGAGTCCAGACACGTCTTGGGGGAGGAAAGTTCTGTTAGGCAGTTATAATGTATGGTGTCAGGGCAACCTTTGGTAAAGATCTGAAAGGTTGACCGAAGCCCCGGATATTGAGTCCACATGTTAATGATAGAGGAGTGGAGGGAGGCTTTGGGGTGCAGCGGCGGTGGGAGGGGAGGTGAGGAGGGTGGGACAAGGATGAGGGGGGTGGGAATGTAAGGAGGGTTTTGAAAGTGTGTGGGATTTTCAGAATAGCTAGGGGAGGGGGCCGGATGAGAGGAGAAAAGTCTCTGTGGTGCTGGGGAAGAGGGTGACAAAGGGGGCAGAAGGCGTTGAGAGATTTGAGGGGAGTGAAGAGAATGGAGGTGAGAGGGCAATGAAGGAGGCACGAGCTTTGTGGATGAGAGGGGGGGGACTTGAAGAAGGGTGAGTTGATGTGAGGGGGGTGATGGTGGGAGAAGGGTGAGTGGGGAGTTTTTGAGAGAGGTGAGAGGGAGGCTTGGAGGAGAAGAGTTGATTGGTTGCTTTGAGAGAAGGGTAGAGGGTGTGAGTTGGCACCTGTAAATTGGAAAAAATAACTGGTGATGGAAGCGAACATTTCATAGCAAACTGGATTTAAATTTTTTTTTTAGGTCAGAGATGTATTAAAGATATTTCTGAGGATGCAATGAGACTAATTAGGACTGGGAGAGAGAACGCGTGTAAACGTTGGATTTTTAGCAAGTATGAAGGAAAGTCGAATTGAGCAGTCTGTTTAATGTAGAGAGTAGGCATTATGATACAGTAAGAGTACCACAATGTTAAGAAGAGGAGGATGAAAGGCATTCATAAGAGACGGTTTTATTATTCCTTGCGCTTTCGAAGAAAAAGCGGGAATTATTGGATTGTCTCCGCCGGCTGGTCGTCCGTCCGTCGGGTAACGTTTTCCGGCTGTCTTACCTGGAACTCTCCGCACATTTTGAAATAGAAGCTTTTTGGAAACGTTTAGGACATAGTGTAGATATATGTATGGGGAAGTGCCACAACACTTGGATTTTTGATACGACCCCTAGGCCGGGCCAGAGGGTTGGGTCTGGGGTCGATAAAAGAAATATTGTCATAGCTTTTTTAATCAACAGTTCTAACTTGTTAAATTAACAACATATTTTTTTAAACACATTGAGTCAGAGGGGTGCTTGGGGTTAGGGGTGCTTGCGGATAGCGGTTCAAAAGTTCCTCCTACACTGTTTGAGTAGGAAACTTGAAATTTTGGGAACATAGTAGATATATGTATGGGGAGTGCACAACACTTTCGGCATTTTTGATATGACCCTAGGGCGGTCCAGATGGTGTGGGTCATGGGGCTATTTTTTAAAGTGTATTTACATTGTACATGGTAAATATTTTTATAAAACTTACTTATGTGGCCCCCATGAGTGACAAACAGTCACAGGTATTTACTTGTTGTTATCTAATTGATTATGAATAATGATTGGTAATTAAATTATACACAAGTTCATTCCTATGATTAAATTGATGCACATTCTATATTGCTGACAGTATAAATTAATGTTTCGATGTTGCATGTTGCAATGACTTCTGATTTTAGTTAAACATAGTAAGGCTTTCGTTTCATAAAGACTCAAATAGAAAAGAATAGTCATCCATTTGCAAGATAAAATTTCCCTAGCGTTAATGGGACAAAGCAGTGCCGCGGGAATATGCGATTGGGTGCCATCGACACGTGGTTCTATTTTAATTATGATTGATTTGAGAGAGGTTTTCATCAGATTAGATCATGGAAGTGGTTGGGAAAGAAATTGTGAGGTGAATGGTGTGAAAATGCGATCGGTGACGCAGGTTGGTTTTCTAAACAGATACTGGTTACGGAATAGCACTTTGGCTCTGGAGGTGTTATTGTCAAAGTGAAATTATTTATTTTAAATAAGATGCGTAACTTCGATAAGGGAAGGTTAAGTAATATCGGTGAAGTGATGTGGTGAATTTTGACACGGTAAACGCAGTGGAAGCTGCTGGTCGATGAAACATACCGAAGAGAGAAGAGGACACGTGGTTACGGAGGGGAGAGATTGAAAGTGATACAAGGAAAGATTTTATTTTTTGATGGTATTTTGAAGACAGGTAAGATTCGGGAATGGAAGGCTGTTTAGTGGGCAACTTAGCAATTGCATAACAATTGTGCATTTTGTTGAGGATAAGCCACCAAATTTGGCCCGAGTGCCTAACAATTAGGAAACAGATTTGGTATTGGGCCATCTCAAATTTTTATGGCAGTGGAAATGGCTGCCACAGCATCAGTGGCGTGAATTTGAGATGGTCAATATACATATAAATATATAGATAGAGCTACTCGTGTGGCCAATTTGGGTGACTTTCCTCACAAATTCACAATTGTTACTTAAGTGCCCCACTATTGTTTACTCAGGGGGTTAATTCCGTTTTTCTCGGAAGTGTCGGACATGGGGCCACCGCTCACAATTAACTTTGTGGTATGGTGGGTGCTTTCGAACACGAACTCACCCAGTTAACCACGAGTTCCAGTTTCGCCATTAATTTGCTGTTGATAGGTCAAATTTACTCAAAGTGGAGCGTCCTCTCGGCAAAAGCACAATTTATCTTGATTAGATCTAATTTGGCGGCCGTGATGTTTAACCGCTGTGTGTGTGCCGACTTTATTAGTCAAGTTGGTGTGGTTAATTACCTCCAGTCTATCTAGTTCGACCAATCTGGACAATGGAAGGAAGGACAGCACGCAGGATGGAACGGTTCAACAAGCAATTATTATAAGAAAATAACTAATTAAAAACTTTATATTTCCCATGAGGTTAAAATTATTCCAAATCAATCAAAATTACGCAAGCAAAATCAAATAAAATGATAGAACAGACAAAAGAGCGATGCTTATCGGGAGTGACTTACTTACAATTAAACACAGACAAGGGTACCCAGCAGATCATGCAGAGTGTGAGATAAGTCGTCCTACCAAAGAAAGCCGTCCGTCAAATAAAACGTCCTGAATGTTGAGGTGCCTTTGTCCATCGCCAGACCAGCCTTGCCGTGCACCACTCGCAAACAGCTTGAACGCCATCGACGTTCCCCAAGAACAGGTACGCCAGGAGCGATCCGTCTACTTGAACGACGAAGCCACCTATCTGACTGAACCGACGAAGCGACCGTCTGATGGAAAACACACAAGCGACGTCTCTGAACTGGACGCGAAAGCGACCGCTCTGACTGGAACGACGAAGCAGTCCGTCTGACTGGAACGCGAAGCAGCCGTCTGACTAACAGACCACGACCACAAAGCAACGTGATCTGAAGCAACTGAGAACTGTAGCATTGACTGCCAAGCACCTCTGACGGAAACCAGACGAAGCTAGCCGTCTGACGGAACCGCACAGCAACCTCTGCTAACTCGATTAAGCAGACCGTCTGACTGAACCGAGAGCAACCGTTGACTGGAACCGACGAGCGACCGTCTGCTGAACACGAAGTGCGACCGGCTGACTGGACACGGAAGCGCCGTCTGATGGACGCGAAACCGACAGAAACCGACGACAACGTCTGCTCGAATGATGACACACTGACTGGAAGCCGAGCGGCCGTGTGCTGACGGTGGGGAATCACTGACGAAGCAGACGTCTGACTGGAACCGACGAAGCAGCCGTCTGACTGGAACCGACGAAGCAGCCGTCTTGACTGAACCGGCGGCAGCCGTCTGATGGAACGACGAAGCGACCTTGATCGACCCAACGGCTCTGACTGAAACCGAGAAGCGCACCTTGACTGGAACGACGACGACCGTTCTGACTAAAGAAGACTCTGACTGAACGCGAGACCGTCTGACTGGAACGCGAAGCGGACGTCTGACTTGGAGGAGCTCGAACGAAGCAGCCGTCTGGAACTCGACAAAGACACCGTCTGACGGAAACCGACGAAGCGTACGTCTGACCCGGAACCGACGAAGCAACGTCTGACTAACTGATGAAGCAACCGTCTGACTGGAACCGACGAAGCAGCCGTCTGACTGGAACCGACGAAGCGTCCGTCTGACTGACTGATGAAGCGTCCGTCTGACTGGAACCAACTAAGCTGTCAGAACTGCAACCAGCTATCGCCAACTTTATCACGAACTGATTCGTCGACTGACCCGCCAACTCACTCGTTGTCGACTGACTGGAAAAGCCGTCTGACTTGCAATGACCAACCCGCCAAGAACGGACCTCTCGTTTTCTTTTTATAGGCGGCCTGTCTGGGCGGGCGCAGACTCCCCCCAAATCCACCCACCCCACTTGCGAATCATTGCCGTGACAACCCGCACATCCCGTTATTATTCCTCGCTTACGATGCCATGTCTGTGGTGCTGGACGAACGGCAAAAAAGACAGCCATTTGTCAGAATTACCGAGCATAAACGTGAAGCGTCCATAAAACGTCAACAACAATTATCACCTCACTGTTCAGCCCAACATGAAAAAAGCCAGTTAGCATCCATAGAACATGTAATGCATTTAAGGAAATAACTATCTGAGGACCCGGATGTTGGTATGCATTTGTCGGATCGGATTCTGAAATCCGTAACACAACCCCTTTCCCTATTCCAGACTCGTCCCGAGTCGTCCAACAGCTGGAGACATCGGTTAAAAGTTACAACATTGCAATTAAAAGTGAGCATTACCGTGTGACATGCAGGTGAAGTTACCCCCTAGACCTAGTACGTTTTAACTCCACCCTTTAGTGTCTGC
>CM068952.1:123447088-123510680 GCA_035128595.1 Eptatretus atami | reverse complement strand
AAATTATTAGAATACAGTAAGTCATCACTATCTGGAAGTCCATACGTTGTAACCTGTAATGGGGAACGCGGCTGAGGATATCTTCCCCAACGGCCACGCCTACGCAGCAACGCGTCCTGTCATTGGTAACTAAATGGCGCCCTTTCCCCATCGGCCACGCCTACGCAAAGCAAGTGTTCCTGTCATTGGTTTGGTAAATAAATGGCCATAACTTGGGAACCACTGTCCGATTAATATCACACCTTGAAAAGGCAGATACTCAGGTCTCCAGCATATACATGGCAAGTTTCAATTAGATCGGACCAGTGGTTGTCGAGAAACACGGTCACAGACACACACACACACACCACACACACACACACACACACACACACACACACACACACACACACACACACACACACCTGGAAATTATAGATAGATATGTCCACCTGATGCGTTGGAACTACCTAACTGACTCACACAAACAACCTTATGCGACACCGAAATGCCGGAATTTTTGAAATTAAAACATATAACCAGTGGGCTTAATAAATCTACACAACTATACAACTACAGTCAAAGCTCGTTACTATGCCACCCGTCGGGACCGAGCAAAAGTGGCATAGTAGCGAGAGTGGCATATAACGAGATTTTGTAAACGGCCTTATTTTCTCAAGTACCATCTGTAGTTAATCTTAGACAAAAATTTATTCCAGCAAGTAAAAGGACGACTGTTGTATAAGCTAAGCGAACGGAGAACATACACACACTAACAGAGTTCACACACTAACATATGGCATGGCGAGAAATTCACGACACACAAAGCTCTAAGAATCGTCGGCTGGCGCATCTTCTTTCGGCGGATCTCGTGCATCTCGTTGTCTAGCCGATCGCACGCTTGCATCACACTGGGCTTCCCGCTTCTCTGCTGCATGAACTTCCGGACGGTGCTACAAGCGCGCGGCTTCCTGCGAAGGAACGATTTCCTCCTCGACAGTTACCTGTCATCTTCGCTTTCCACGGCTCCTCCTGCACAGAATTCCTCCGCAATCCTCCAGCGTGAAATACCCGCCAGTCGCGAGGCGCTCGTCGGCTTCGAGAAAGTCAGACAGCTCGATCTCCTCGTTCTCGTGCATCTTTTCCTCGCAGGCAGAGCTTCCCAGATGTCGGGCAGCTCCGCATCCTGTGGCTCAGTTTGGATCTCCTCTTCGATGAACTTGGCCTTCGCAAAACAGTTCCTGATCGTCGACTTGCCGACCTGCTCCCAAGCACGCCGGGCGACGTGTAGAGCGTCGAGCAACGTGAACTTGAACTCCTTTCCCTCGTCTATGGCCTCAAGCCGGCGGCATAGCAGGAGCTTCTTGTAGTGGCGCTTGAGGTTCTCTATGATTCCCTGATCCATGGTTGCGAATTGGCTGTCGTGTTGGTGGGAAGAAGACAGTTGGATGTTGTTCAGCTCGAGCTCGGGAGGGTGGCCAGAGAAGTTATCGAGACAGACCAGCACTCTGCGTCCCTGCTGGCCGAGTCGTCTGTCCCACGCACGCAACATCTCCTCAAAAGCTCCGCCGTCATCCACGCCTTCGAGTTCGCCTTGTACTTGACCGGATCTTTGTTCTTGAAGGAACGGGGTTTCTTGGAATTGCCAATCACCAGAAGAGGGAACTTCTCGCTGCCGCTCATGTTTGCCCCAACCAGAAGAGTGATCCTTTGCTTGCTTTTCTTTCCTCAGTACACCGCTCTCCCCTGAAAGCCATGGTCTTGTTCGGAAGCAGCTGCCAGAAGAGTCCAGTCTCGTCCAGGTTGAAGACGTCGTCTGCGGAGAACTGCCCGAGTAAGGGCCGGAGAACCTGTTGTTGCCACTCAAGAAGGGATTGCGAATCCACCGCTCCAGCTTCGCCTGCACTGTCTTGAACCTGATGCCGTGGCGCTTCTTGAAATTGCCCAACCAACCGTCGCTCGCCATGAAGTCTGGGATGTGGCATCAGCTCGGCCAGTTTCATCACCTTCTCCTTGATCAGATCGCCGCTGACAGGCACATTCTGTCCTCTTGATTGCTTCAGCCACATGAGCACTCCCTCATCAAGCTTCGGGTCGTGAGCCTGCGTCAACTTCATGCGCTTCGATGGAAATCCAGCTTTGATTGGCAGCCTCGATTGCATCCTTCTTGCTGAGAATGCCTTACTGTGGTCTCTTAACTTCGACGCCCCATTTCTTGCTAATCTCCCTGGCCAACTTGGACTGATTCGGCTCTTCTTCACGGCATCGATGATCTCCTTCTTCTCCTTCAGCGTAAAGTCGGTTCGCTTGCGTTCTGAGCTGACATTATGGGCTGAATTGAAAAAAAATGATGTCACTGTTGAACGTGTGCCTGCGTGTCTGTGTGTGTGCTCGCGCTTTTTTGTGTCTCGTTGTGCGTGTTGTGATTGGCTTGTTTTGGCTGGCATCGGGGAGAAGAATCGCGTGTTTTGACACAGTCTGACTATGCGCGTACGTATTGAGTTATGTTGTGCGCAGCTGGACTGTAGTTCGTCGCTTCGCCTTTGGACGTGAGTGTGATAATCCAGCACTGCGCAATACAGACTTTTTCACGACTCGTGCCTTTTAACAGTCACACAGTAGTGGCATGGTAGCAGAGTAGGGGTGGCATAGTAAATTTATTTTGTATTGAATTTTGTCGGGACCGAGCAAAAGTGGTATATAAGCGAGAGTGGCATAGAAGCGAGGTGGCATAGTAACGAGCTTTGACTGTATATACAATTTCTGACCCAGGACCTGCAGAAATTCAAAAGAAAAATTGTGGAGGGGGAGGAACACCTGTTGACTTCTTGCCACCTTCATGCTCTTCACCAGCACACCAAACAAAATAAACCGGCAGGCCAGTGACTGGCATACAGGCCATAAACGTTGTGGCCTTCTAAATATAAAATGATCAAGAAGAAGCAGCAACAAGAACAGAGCCACTTCCTCTACCGAGCTGCGTTTGTGCAGTTCATAGTCATGGTTATTCTGTCAAAAGTGAAGCAAAGTGGCATGAGCCTGGTATGTGGCTGGTATGAAGCTGGTATGAGGTTCGTATGAAGCTGGTAGGAAGCTGGTATGAGGCTGGTATGAAGCTGGTAGGAAGCTGGTATGAAGCTGGTATGAGGTTCGTATGAAGCTGGTAGGAAGCTGGTATGAAGCTGGTATGAGGCTGGTATGAAGCTGTTATGAAGCTGGTAGGTAGCTGGTATGAAGCTGGTATGAGGCTGCAACAAAGGGGCAGTCCATAAGTGTGGTAGCATGCTGCTGAAGTAAATGCAGTTCAAACCAAAGAAAACAAACAAAACCACCATGATAATTGGAATGGTGTCACTCGGCATGAGGTTACAGCGAGTGGCAGTCCACAGAACAGGTGGGGGTCGAACACAGGTCATGGAGCAAATGGTGAAGTGAGGTGAGTGATACCTTGATGCAGAACAGGTGATCCAGCAAGGTAAGGGTTTTGGTTTTTTTCTTCAAAGTGTTGCCTTGATACAGAACAGGTGACCCAGCAAGGTGAGTGATGCCTTGATGCAGAACAGGTGATCCAGCAAGGTGAGTGATGCCTTCATGCAGAACAGCCTTGATGGTCCTGGGGCAGTGGAGAGACAGCGAAACAGCAAGACAAACAGCAAACAGCACAAAAAGAAAAAGGGTAAGCCAGGTAATGCCAAACACCAGGTCCGACCAACATGGTCAGCTGGTCCCTGGTGTGCATATACCTGGGGCAGTGGCGGTGGTGCCGGGAGAGAGAGCTCGAGGTTGGCCCTACTCGGCCACACCCATCCATCTTTTTTGCTCATACACACTCCACTAGTCTCCCTCTTTTTACCATTCGTTGCTACGTCTTGTCTCCTATATTCTACTATCCCCGTTACCAAATTCATACCCAATCCCCCCAAGGTTTTCTGGAAAGGAAGAGCAGAACTACATGCAATCTTACATTGACGTCGTGACATGTCTCATTGTCAAGTCCTTCAGTTGGGCAAGTCCAGCAGCCGGCGATCATCCCGACAGTGGATGGTGCGAAGGGGTCTTTATCAATCCTAACTACGCTAATCTTGTTATACTTTTAAACTGTCCCCGGGGTTATACCCTGCCAAGAGGCCTTTGTTAAACTATGGGGTTCTAAAAACCCAATTCCCATCGCCTACACGTGTTGTTGCTCTTACAATTTTCGAGGGCCTTCGCCCACCAAATTTTCTTTCTGTGCCATCGCACAATTTTGTGGCTGGGTAGTGTGGCTCCATTTGCAGGTCTGCCCACCTGCATACTCACCGTTAGCACCCCCGAGATGCTGGAGCTCCCTCCGAGCTTGCCTGCTCCTCACCCTAACATGGGGGATGCCCTCACTGGCACTTCTTCCGCGTTATAGCGTAGGCCTCGGTAGGTAGACTGAACATTTAAATGTGCGTGAGACAGAAATGAAGATGGGGTAACTGCATCCAATCGGGATACTGTTCCGAAACTGTATGCGATGCCCACTTGGCATTTTGGCGCCCGGGTCCCGTGCTCGGGCACCCGGTCCATTGAACATTACACTGGCACGCCAGGCCCCTCTCCTCGGTACCTTTGTCCACGATACACTACTGGCCCCTGCACCTACCTATGGCCTCACCTGGCCGACGAGCCCCCAGCGCGCGGGGTGCCTGCTTCATCAGAACCCTACGCTCACAAGCCACACCCCCAGCCAGGCCATTATCTCCTGCACCTTACACACACACACACACACACACACACACACAACACACACACACACACACACACACACACACACCAACAAACACAGCACACACACATAAAAAACTTTCCACAGTAGCACCAACCGCATAATGACATCCATGTGTAAATTTACCTAATCCCCCTACCTAACTTTAAACTAACCACCGGTTTTCCTTGGGTGGGATCCACTCCCCCCATTCAATCCTTCACACCATGCATTCTGTTACTCACACTCATTCCGACCATTGCCCTGCCCTCACACTCCTAATTCATCAATTGCACACAAACACATTTCCACTCACCAACACAGCATCACCAAACTAATTTTCCCTAACAAACTCGTGCATTATCATCTTCCCTTGTACTACGCACGCTCCCATTTAACTCTACCTTCTATACCTCTGTACGTCCCCACTACATGTTCATTGTCTCTACCTAAACAGTCCCTATTGTCGCTCTCGATCGCTAAATTTATCCTAGCCCTCCCTCATGGTCACTGTCTCGGTACCCACATCAAGGCTACCATCACTGGTACCCCCATGTGGGCCTAACAATGCCATCCGACTTAGGCTAGTGCTCCTGGGCCCCCTTGGAGGTAACCATCGCTGGCACCCCATGTGGGCCTAACTATCATCCCCCCGAGGCTATTGCTCCTGGGCCCCCACGTGTGGGGCTGTTTCACCACTGCGCTCCACACATGGGCGTTACTGTCACTGTCATTTACCCCTATGATAATGAGCCCATTGTGTCCACGGAGGTGCTCAGCCATACGTCTGTCACAAACGAATTTGGGTTTGAATTTTCGCCACTGGGCATTAGGGTTTTCCCCACATGGAACCAAGCCATGCTCGCCACACCCATTGCTCATGCCGGGGGTACCGTGCATATTGCACACCTGGTCCCCAGGGGAAAAAAATTGCAGCCAAATTCGTTTTGTTTCGCCATCTCTGCTCCAGTGATTTATCTGTCATGGAACGTTTACACACCGGCCCCTCAGCAGTGCATGAGTACGTGCGTGAGTGCGTGCGTATATATCAGACATACCTCCTGACTGTTATGGTGAGCATCGCTGCAGATTATGTCTCACATGGCAAAACCTCATAATCTGCAAAGAAAACAATCCTTCTGTCACCCACCCAGACGATTGTTCCCGCTAATGCAAGCCATGTAACCAGATAGGCGGCTCCGTTTGATGTTTACAGTGTGAGACATAATCTGCGGCAATGCTCATCATAACAGTCAGGAGGTGCCTCTGATGTATAAACGATGAATGTGGTCATTATTGGTTAGATATTTATCGTTATGCTGTTCTGATGAGGGAAAAAAAAATAAGCCCCAAATCTTGATAGGTGGCTCTGTTTGCTATTTAAATGATGTTGGCCATGTATTCTTTGTCTGTTTGACAGAGTTGCCATGCCAAGGCCTCTGGGTTGGAGGTGACGTTTTGGTGTAGGACTGTCCAATGGAGATCGGAGGAGTGCTCGTCGCACTCCACATGTATGTATATATATTGAAAAATGTGTGTGGAAAAGGGGGGTGGGGAGGAACTTTTACACACACTGAAATTTATTTCAGACACATGGAACAACACACATTCTTCACAATTCCCCCCCCCTTCACCATTCCCTCCCCTTCACCATTCCCCACCCCCCTTCACCATTCCCCTCCCTCCCAAAAAGGTGCCTTCCCCTAATTGTCAGTGTCGGACTATGTCTAATGGAGATCGGGGGTGTTCGTCACACTCCACATGTTTGAGATATATATGTATGTGTGTGTGTGTATACATACATATGTATATATATATATATATATATATATATATATATATATATATATATATAATATATATATATATATATATATTATTCAAACAAGCATATAAAACAAACAAGACCCGATCACCTCTCTCACCCATAATTGGAGGGAATAACCAATCAACTCTGACGTAATCAATTACACAGGTGTCAAGAATTTCAATAAATTAACCCCCATGTTCTTCCAGCCAGAGAAAGCTGCATAAAGCAACCAACAAGAAAAGCTACACAAGGTAAGCCCTTTGCTGTTTCAAACCCTACCAGGGTTACTCTACAGCTGTAGACATTCACAAGTAGCATATACATGAGAACCTCAATGCTACACACCCCCTCAGTTGCTGGACTGGTTTCATCACTTGTTGGCGAGTCATCAGTGACAGCGTAGATAGAAACGCGGACCACCGAAGCTCCGAAGCATGTGTAATTTGCAATGCCAATAGCAGTTAACATATATATGTAACAAGACCGAATCACATCTCTCACCCGTAATTAGAGGGAATAACCAATCACCTCTCAACTAATAAATTATCCCAGGTGGCTAGGATTTCAATAAATTATACCCCATGCTCTTCCAGCCAAAGCAAGCTGCATAAAGCAACCAAGGAAAGCTACACAAGGTAAGCCCTTTTCATCACAGGAAAGCTACACAGGGTAAACCATTTTCATCAGCTTCGTCACAGGAGATCCCAACAATTTTGAGGACCTTGCTTTCCCACATCCAGAATGGCAAGGTGTGAGGCAGGAGTATCAGCCCATAAGGGAGAACAGTACTCCATCAAGCTACATATGAAGGCCTTGTTGGTTGTCAAAAGTTTAGATAAGCCAAGGAAAGACCTTGAAATATGGAGAATGCCCAGTTGTGGCTGTCTTTGGAGGCCATTTTGGAAATAGGGTCTGCTCAAGAAAGAACATGGTCGATGGTGAGGGCCGAAAAGTTTGAGTGACAACCTTTTCAAGTGGTTTGTTTCGAAAGTAGACGGGAGTTTTTGCAAGACGGTCCTCTCTGAGAGGCAGGGTGAGTCTGTGGGATTTGTTGGAGTTTGAAGATATATTTCAAGTGTTGGATCAGCTCCTAATTCTATCAAGGTCTGCAGAGAGGGAAGAGGCTGCTGCCTGCCTGTCTCAAGGATGAGAAATGATACGGAAGAAGGGTGCAATAATCAGCAATGAGATAAGCAGGGTTTTCCAGGGAATCTGAAAGATCATTGATGAAGATGAGGCACAACACTGGGCCCAAGACACTGCTTTTGACCACTCCAGCCTTGACATGGAGAGGACATGACAGTATCCCGTGAAGAGCTACAAGCTGGCGACCGGAGTGGAGGAAGTCAGTGATCCATTTGAGGCAGTGGCCTTCGATGCCCTAAGCAAAGACTTTGGAGAACAAGGCGGGGTTCCAGATTGTATCAAATGCTCGAGATGTGTCCAGAGCCGGCCCTGATCTCATTTCTGAGATTGAGTGCACCATCCTTTGTTGGGAGAGTCGAAGCAGCATGTCCATGGTGGAACGACCGGTTCTGAAACCGAACTGATGATCTGAGGTGAGGTCGTTGGAGAAAAGGAAGGATTTGATGTCAACTGCAATGGTAGATTTCATAACATTGCTTATAATGGGAAGCAAGCTATTAGGCCTGTAGTTAAGAGGATCGAATTTTTGCACCATGTATGTATAATTATATGCATTGCAGTGATTTTGGCTAACTTCCAGGCAGATGAAAACTGACCCAGTGAGAATGATTGAGTGATCATAGCAGAAAGAAGTTGAACTGGAGCAGCAGAGCAGAGAGAAAAGGTGTGCACCATACTACAAACTCTAGTCACAGCTTGCTTTTTACATCTCTTTCTCTTTCTCTTTCTCTTTCTCTTTCTCTTTCTCTCTCTCCCTGGAAGAAAAAAATAGAAGAGGAGGAAAAGCAGGATGGGGAAAAGGATGGGGTGAATGGTGGAAGAGGGGGAAAGGGTGCAAGGAAGGGGGTGGTAAGGGGTATAAGGCTCAGACAATTACAAATTTCCAAAACCAAACAACATACACAAAGAAAATAATAAAAAATTATTACACATATACAAACAGTTATCAGGTGGTGGTGTGGAGCAGGATATAAAGGGGAGGAGGGGGGGGAGAAGAGAAGAAAAAGAAGAAGAATAAGAAGATGTCTCTCTCTTTCAAGTGCAGCCTTAGGGCCCTGTCACACCTTGACGTTTAAGCCAGCAATGGCAACGTATAAAAATTGATCTAAAACGTTGACGTACGCTGAAATTTTGATGTTTTTTTTGATTTTTGGCGTATTCAAAACGTGTTGGTCGTTTGCATAACATATTAGTAACGGGCACAGAACGTTTCGTTGTGTTATACATAACTTTTACCAACGAATGCTTACCTTGTGATCGGCGTTCAAAACCTAAGACAAGCGATAGTTCAACTTACCCTTTGCGCGCTATACGTATCGCCGGCGAACTCGTGGCGTAGCCTGTTGAGAACTTGCCGGACGCCGATTGAAATCAAAACTGCCCGAGATTTTGAATTGTCAACATTGCAGTCACACCTTGACGATTTGCCAGCGTATGCATTCTATGAAAAATGGGTTTACAACGCTAGGCACACGTCAAATACGCTATCGAAAGTTGAGTATACGTTAAGATTATGCTCGAAATCATTGAAGTACGCTGTCATATTACCTAGTCCGTTCGATACGTCGTGAAATTTCAGCATGCTGAAAATTTTAAGACGTACTCGACGTAAGGCTCACACGTTTCGCATGCGTTGGCATCTGTTCTTGCACGTTCCGCGATCGTTTAAACACGGCGAACACACGTTACTTGTGGTTACTCATAAGTCGAAGCACGTCAAGTTAATGGCAACCATACTTGAAACCCAATTTATAACCGTTGAGTAACGTGCTTTGAACAAATGAGTAACGTCAGCTTAGCCTATGTTTAACGTGCTTGAAAATATGAGTAACGTGCATTGAAACTATGTATAACTGGCCTTGAACCAATGGCTACCGTGCTATGAACGTAAGAGTAACATGCGTTTAACCTATGTGTAGCATGTTTTGAACCTAAGTAAAACGTGCATCTAACCATTGAATAACATGCTATGAACCTATTTGTAACGTATGTATAACGCACATTGTCGTATGTAGACGAATTAAATTGACGTCTTCCGGACAACCACAGAACTTACTGAAAGTGTTTCTAACTTACATCTACCGTGTACTGACGTATGGCAGCGTTTAGGGAATTGGTACATACAAATGGGCTTCACAAGAGGAACCCATCATTGTTCCAGGCTCCATGTTGAGTAGATGTCAATGCCAGTAGTATCAGTAGTAGTAATACTATTAGCAGTAGTTGGTGTGCGTGACAGTAGTTGTAGTAGTAGCATTGTAGTAGAGAATGTCTACATCAGTAGTAGTAGTGGTATGTCTATGTCAGTAGTAGTAGTAGTAAGTAGGAGTAGTTATATGTCTATGTCAGTAGTAGTAGTAGTAGTAGTGTAGTAGTAGTAGGTCCATGTCAGTAGTAGTATAGTAGTATAGTCGTATGCAGTAGTAGTAGTTGTAGTAGTAGTAGGTCCATGTCAGTAGTAGTATGTGAGCATGATGGGGAGGGTGTGGGTGATGATGGATCCTCTTATCGTCCACGAATAGGAGACTACTTTGCACCATTGTTCGATGTTCTTTCGGCTAATTTTTTTCCTCATTCCCACGATAAATATTTCTTTGTTTTACTTTTTAAAGTATTAAAAACGACTTTGACAAATGCAAATGTACTAGTAATGAACACAGAACGCTTCGAAACTTATACATAAGTTATACCAACGATTGTTTATCGTGTTTTAGGCGTCCACAACCTATGCCAACGAACTAGCAGCGTATGCATAGCGTAATAATTCCCAAGCACGTTATTCAAGGTTATAAATAAGTCACGGGTACCCTAAACATTACTTTGATGTGTTTCGACGTATGAGGAACTTTCAAGTAGCGTGTTGCGAAGTGTGAACAACGTTTGTGTAGCGTGCTTACAAAACGTTACTCATAGGTTAGAAATAGTTTCGGGTACGCGAATGTTACCTCTACGTGTTTCGACTTATGAGTAACATACAATTAACGTGTGTCAACGATCGCATAACGTGCCTAAACCTTATGGCCGGCGTAGCGGAACTGTGAGCCAAACGCCGAGTACGTCGTAAAATTTTAAGCATTCGAAAAAGAGAGAACAGCACAAAAGTCAACGATTAAAGCCAGCGTACAACGACTTATGGCAGTGTTTTTCAGGGTATTCCTAACGTATACAAAACTTACCAATAACGTATTCGACGTGTGCCAGCGTATTCGGCAAATTTGTAAAAAAACGGCATACGTTCGCTAAATCGTCAAGGTGTGACAGCCCCTTTATGGCTGCTGGTTGCATCATTGGTTATGGACACGGCTATGCCGCTGGTGCAGTGTCCTTATTACCAGTACACTGGAACTCATTTTGCCGACCTCGGAAGTATGACAGGCTGAGTCATCCCCACTTGGTATTAATTCAGCGGATAACGGGGCTAAAACTTAGGATCCTAGGACCCCAAGTCAGCCAACCTAACCACGAAGCCAACACCAGGTTAAGAAGAAGATGAAAATTAATGAACGAACAGACATGGCCAGAAGACTTTATGGTTCAAAAAAAATTTCCTACCATTGCCAGAGGACTTTTTGGTTTTCAAAAATTTCCTACCTTGCCCTAACTTGATTCAATTTCAAGTGGAAACGCAGCATCATTTCCCACTCCCAACTCTGACATACAATTCTTCTGTAATTTCACATACTAACCCAGCAATTCTCCAAAAGTCGATTTTCAATACTTGTAATGTTTACTCGGTGTGCCAGCAGTTGTTTGCAGAATTGTCGGTGAGAAAGAGCGCTCATCAATCACAATCCATTTTTAACTCTCTGTAACATTTTCACACGCATACATGAAAGATGTACATCACCAAATATTATGTTTAAGTTATATTAGTTTGCCTAAATATTTAAACTTATTTTGTCATTCCAGACTGTGATAAGTGGCCTATAATTACTTGAAGCTGACTTTTTGAAACTTTTTCAGAGAGTTAAGTCCCCCATAACAACTTTATGCAGATTGTGCCTTTACACAGTTTGGTGAAAGACTTTGTCAAGAGCAGCTTCACCTTACCTATGCTGTATCATATAACGTGATATAAATATTATACACTTATGCAGGGTGCGAGGTTCCTCACCTTTTTACATTTAGAATTCTGACTTTGTAATGCAATAGCCCACATTGTTCGACTAGGACTCAGACTCAATTACACCAAATTCGGTTTTATGTTTGAGGAAGATGTCATTTCATTGCTTTTATAAAAAGAATTCATTCTCAAAGAATGGAGCTGCAAGTCTATTTTCCTTATTAAACATGTACTGTAGTTTGATAATACTCCCATTGAACATTCTTTGAATGTTCAACTCCTCCCACCATTTCGTGTTTTTGAAACCCTCACATTTCCTCCTCCTCTTCAATATAAATGTGAACGGCACTCACTGCCCTCCTTTCCGCTCTGATCAGGTGAGAACAGACTGGGATGAGATTTCTCATTTATTTTATTACCTCCGCCACCGAAGGTGAAGGAGGTGATGTTTTCACCCCTTTCTGTCTGTCTGTTTGTTTGTGTGCAGGATATCACAAAAGGGTTGTGGACGGATCCCGATGAGATTTTGTGGACAGGTTGGTTGCGTGATATGGAAGGATTGATTCAATTCTGGTGAAGATCCAAATCCGGATCCGGATCTGATAATTTTTAATTAATCCTTCACTACTTAGAGATAGGGCGAAACCGATATATAGCACGATATCTCAAAAAGTTGTGGACGGATTCGAACATAACTTTGTGGACAGGTGGGGTGCGTGACGAGGACGAATTGATTCGATTGTGGTGAACATCAGATTCCAGATCTGGATACGAGAATTATTTAATTTTTAAAGTGATTCTTCACCATTGAGATATCGGGCCAAAAACGATATAGTACTGTATAGAATGACATTTCAAAAATGTATTGATTGGGCCCGATATGTTCTCGTGGATCAGGCATTACGTGGTGGAGGTATGCGCTCTCCCGAGTGCCCTTGTAGTTTTACTTTTTATATTCAGCTGAACGTGCCTTCATTGAGCTGTTCACTAATGGTTTTTACTCATCAGTCTTTCCCCTCTATTCTTCTCATGATTAAGCTCATGTCATTCGGCTGCCAGAAAATGTTTGCGGATATTAACAAGATGCTCAGCATCACTGTAATTAAACTGCTAATGTTTTGACATTGTTTAGTAAGATGTGGGTCAATGTAAACACTCATGATTGATATCTTTGTGTGTGTGTGATTGTTTCATGTAATACTTGTTTAACATCTAAAGGCCGTTTTGAAGCTGAATTTTGATCCATCTTTTCGAATATCCACCAATTTTTGTGGTTTTGCTTTACCTTCGAGTTTACAAACGGTGGCTTTTGAACACCATTGTTTCATAAATCGCCTTTTTGTCGTTTTGGAGTTGCCTTGTAATTCCATGTTTAGGCCCATTGTATCTATTTGTCATAAAATATTCAGCTTTGCATCATTGCACTTGCAGTTTAGTATAGATTTAATGCTTTCAAACTGTTAAGCTGAATTTGTTAAATTCATGCAAATAGTGTCTCAAAATACACTGGCAATACAGTTCAGTGATGCATTTGTATTTGCAGATTTTATATTCTGAACGTTGTGTCCTTGCTTTGACGAAACAACATGAAACACATCATGTTTGGTCTGGCTTTGCTCCTGGCTGGCTCTTTTGCAGAAAGTCCTCCATTAGAGGTACTAATGTCATACATGGAAAATGAGTGATGATGATGAGTAAAAACATCTGTGGGAAGGGGTAAGATTTTACGGGATAGACCTCTTGAAAATAAATTTTTGCCTCATTTTTGATGGAAATTGCCAAGTAAATATAGGCTACCCGGTCCCTTACATTTGTTGGAGTTGGATATGAGATACATAGTGCAGCTTTCAAAGGTAGAAATAGAGCTAACAGGATGGCCTAGTGGTACGCACACTCACCTCTAAGCTGTCTAGCCTGGGTTTGAGTCTCAACCCAGCTATAAACTTTCATCCCAGTGTTTCACGGGCAGGTTGGTTCATCAGTATGTGTGCCGTCCCTTGGATGGACGTTAAACAGGCATCCCATATGCCGGTATTTGTGGGCGTCCTTCATGAAGAGTAGGCAAGCTTTTGCTGGTACCATGGCCAAATTCCAAATCCCTGTCCTAACCAGCAGAGGGCATTGCATTGGCAGCACAGCCATGCCCTCAGCCAATGATGCTACCCTGGAGCCTTGTGCTGCATATGACTGAGGAAGAAGAAGAAGAATAAGGGTAGAGATATGAGGCAAACATTCTCAATGAGTTATAGATAATTGTAATTTATGGGTTTAGATCAGCAATGCACTACAAAGAAATGTGATGCCTAATTGCTCCCTCATGTTGTACAATTATATTTTAATGCTGAAACATTTTATCGTTTTGCCATTGTCTTATTTCATTTTCTCAAAAGCTGAGATGGCTAGAAACGTATCAGAATACTTTTATCCCAGTGCATTCTGAATTTTTGAAGCTGTGCTGTTTCTACTTGAGAAGTTTGGTAACCCAAAACGTTGGGGTATATTTTTGGTTATAACATGTTTGGACTGGTAATCAATCAATAGTTTTATACAATGAAAGTGTAAAAGCTTTCTAATCGCTTGAACCTTTGTCATATCCACATGACATCTTAATACTGCATATCCATTTCCTTAACTAGCATAACTCAACCATCACCTCCCATTTAAGTTACACTTAATATTTAGTTTTCATTTGATTGATTTGAAATAAAATATTCGTCACAATAAGTTAGCGTGCAATCTTGCACTTGATGTGATTATTAATTTTTTATTTTCAGTGTCTAATGCTAATGGGGGAGCTAACAATGAGTAGCTTGAATGTAATCACATGATTAATGTTATCTTTGAAGAAATAGCAATTATTATTGACTATCAAAGTTATGCAAAAGGCCAAAAGATAATCATTAAGGAAACGGTTAATAGCAATCGTTATCAGCACTTGTTGAATAAATTCTGCAGATTTGCGTTTTCTTTCCATCACAAGGGCGGGAATTGCCATTTTCATTTATGGATAAGGGCTAGAGTTTAAAGTCCTACCTCGGTCCAAGTATAGCTCATCTTTGCTAAGCACATTGTCAGCATGGGGGCTCTACAAAAAAATATACACCAACTTAAACTGTTTATAAACAATGTCTGTGATTCTTCAGAGGACCACACTCACATCATTAATGAGTAATTAGTGGTGAAAGAGGTTTCTGTTCTGTTATTCACCAGAATGTTGTATTATTTCTGGTCATAATGCTTTTGGGATCCATAAAAAAAAAATCTGTGGATTCTTCCCTGAGGGCTTTGCAAAGTTTCCAAAATGATTGGAAATCATTAACCACAAAGTCAACTTTGTGGTTACAAACAAGGCTTTGTTTTATTGATGTGCATTATCGTTTGAATCGGAGTCCCTGTAAGACCCAGTGGTCTTATTCAATACATTTCCTTTATATTTCTCGTGTAATTCTATGTAATGTCACATTTAATAATCACTGTTCAAAAATTGAAAACTTCTCATATCGTATAACAAGGGGAAGAGGGAAGGGGGTTAAACCGAGATACTCATTCATACTAATAGTTTTATTATTAGGACTTTATTATTTAATGGAAAGATAATGTGGTGCCATTGAATCACTTGCAAATGTAGACTGATCATTACCTTTGTTCTTGTCAAGTAAGCCCAGCCAATCCCTCCCGAATGCTTAAGGAAGGATTGGCTGTACATGTTCTAACTATCTGGTTTGATCCATTTCTGACCATAATGTAAATCGATGACATATGAATCATTGAATATGAAAGAAGTGAAATAACTTTTGTAGATCAAAAATAGTGCTATTTCTTGGAATCCTACTATTAACTTGCAATTGATCACTGGCTTTGAAACCAATACAAATTTATGTCACGGATTTTTTGGATTTATAATTTGTATTCCGGATTTATAATTCACATTAACCTAGGCATCAAAGAACTACATATATTGAACCAGCAGTTTCAAATGGAGCACCTCGCTGCCATTAGAACATTTAAATTGCATCAGATGTAGCAATAAATGTGAAATGTTGCTCCCAGCTCGCCGGCTCGATGACAGAAAGATGCCGTTTACACTTTTGCTACCTCCATCCCTACGCTGTTTAGAATTTCGTGCGGGCAAGGACAACTTGTGAATGTTTGTCGGTGTTCTTTGCGACCACCGAAACTGATCAATTTGATCCACTAATGTTAAAGACATTTGAACAGAATCTTGTTAACAATCTTGATATTATTTTAAAATGTACATGTTTTCTCTCAGCTCTCCCAGGTTAGAGTGAAGGAAACATCACATTTTATGCATCGTCTCGCTGAGTCTTTCAATGACTTTGCTTTTGATTTGTACCGCTCCGTCGTCAAGGATATCCCAAGAAAAAACGTGTTCATGTCTCCATTGACCACCAGCATACTCATCTCAATGCTACATATGGGTAACTTGCAATGGCTATCAACTATGTGGCCAGCTTGGGTTGGACAGGAATGGGTACTGGGACCTCTAAGGTCAATGAAGCTGTTTCCCAAACTTTTATAAAAGCATAATTATGAGATGTGTTATAATTCCCTCTTCCCTCTCCCTCTTCTCCTTCCCCAAATGATAGTGGTATTCTTTACCATAATGTTGGCTGCTTGATTGGATTGTGTTACTCTTTTTCATAACACACAGATTTGGTCTATGAGCAATTTCCCAAAAATTCCACTTTTGTTTGACCCCTGCCATATCTCCAAAACATTCTTTACTAGGTATCAAAATGTTCACAAGGTCTTTGGGATTATGCTTCCACTTGTCACTGTTGCATCCTGTCCACAAAGTTTCTGTGAAATCCATTAATAACATTTTGAGATATTATGCTATATGTACATAGTTTTTGGCCCCATCTCTCAATGGTGAAGAATCACTTAAAAAATTCTCGTATCTGGATCCGGATTTCGAATCTTCCCCAAAATAGAATCAATTCGTCCTTGTCACACATCCAAACTGTCCACAAAGTTTCTGTGAAATCCATTAATAACCTTTTGAGATATTATGCTATGTATTGTTTTTGGCCCGATCTCTCAATGGTGAAGAATCACTTGAAAATTTCTCGAATCTGGATCTGTATTCAGATCTTCAACAAAATCGAATCAACAAGTCCTTGTGACACACCCAACATGTCCACCAAGTTTCATCGGAGTCTGTTGACAACTTTTTCATGTATCATGCAATATCGTTTTTAGCCCATCTCTCAAAGGTGAAGAATCAGTTTAAATTTAAATAATTGTCGTATCCAGATCTGGATTCAGATCTTCACCAAAATTGAATGAGTTCTTCTTACTGGCATTTCCAACCTGTCAACCAAGTTTTGGTGGAATCCATCCATAACTTTTTGAGATATTGTGCCATATATCGTTTTTGGCCCGATCTCTCAATGGTGAAGAATCGCTTGAAAAATTCTCGAATCCGTATCCGGATTCGGATCTTCACCGAAATCGAAGTAATTCAGCATTGTCTCACTCGCAACATGTCCACCAAGTTTCATCCGAATCCATTCACAACTTTTTGAGATATCATGCAATATCGTTTTCAGCCCCATCTCTCAATGTTGAAGAATCAGTTTAAAATTCTCAGATCCAGATTCGGATCTTCACCAAAGTTAAGCACTGTCGTCCTTGGTCGGTCACCTACATATACAAAAAAATTCAGAACGAATGATTGCAAACTGTGGTCAAAATCGTGTGACAGACACACAGACAGACAGATGAAAAATCACTCGTGGAGTGACACTTGGCAACACGGAATGGCACTCAGTAGAATGCATACAGTACCTCCACCAGGCTGAACAGTTTAAATTTTGCCTCACACTGATAGGTCGGATCTGAATCCGGACCTTAACCAAAATTTAATCGGCTTGTTCTTGTCACCTCACCAACTCATCCACCTAGTTGTGTCATAACTCGTCCACAACTTTTGGTGTTATGCTATACATAGTTTTTGGCCCCATTTCTCAATATTGAAGAATAACATAAAAAAATTATCGGATCCGGATCCGGATCTTCACCAAAATTTAATCAATTCGTCCATGTCACACACCCAACATGTCCACCAAATATCATCCGAATCCTTCGACAACCTTTTGAGATATCATGCAATATCGTTTTTCGCCCCGTCTCAATGGTGAAGAATCACTTAAAAATTAAATAATTCTTTTTACTGGATCCTGATTTGGACCGTTACCAAAATTGAATCATTTCTTCCTAATGGCATTCCCAACCTGTCCACCAAGTTTCATCCAAATATATCCATAACCTTTTAGTGGGGCGGCTTAGCCCAAATATTCAAAAGAATTGTGCATTTTGTGATACAAGCACCAAAATCTTGGCACAAATGTACATTAATATTTGCGAACATTTTCAGATATTGGGCCACTTGAAATTCTCTCTTTATGTCCGCCATATTGGATTTCAAAATGGCCGCCACTTGAAATCTACATTTGCTATTATCTCTGGACGTAATGCAGCTATTGACTTGATTCTGGTATCTAAATGTATGTTTTTGGGGGCAAGGAATCCAATGGTACCATTTTCAACTTAATATTATCTATCACAGTCGCCCCCTTGCCGCACTACTACACTGATGTACCCCCTGTCACTAGCAGCATCAAGAAGTCGCTGTCCCAGCTGCTTAACTGGCATCATTGACCAGAGGAGACTTCAAACAGCAGACTGATGAAGAATACCAATGGCTAGGCAATGCAAAGCGAGTCCTGGAAGACAACACTGGTACAGTGGACAATGACAACACATCTTGGGCTGCATTTATGCCAGCCGACAGCCACCAGATGCTCGAGTCATCTGCCCCACGTCGCTGCTTCCACTCTTCCTGGAGAGTGCCCACACAGTGGCCTGATCCGGCACTCAATGGACGTCGTCAAGAATGCTGTGGAACACCTGAATCCTGGACAGACACCAGTGGTCACCGTTGATCAGCCACTGTTTGCTTTGGCCAGCAGATACAGTGGAATGGCCAGAGAGCTATGGTGAAGACCAGATAGTGGTGATGTTTGGTGGCCTCCACATAGAGATGGCGGCACTGAGGACACTGGGGGACTGGCTGAAAGGGAGTGGTTGGGTCAAGCACTTGTGCAAGCCGAGATTGTGACAGCAGGGACAGCAGACTCATTCCTGGAGCATCCCATGTCTTGCGCACAGAAGAGCACATCAAGTGACGCAGCAGCACTGTACATCCTGCAACACCTGCTACAAACACTACTGTCTGGGAGAAAACAGGGATGCAGAGGACCTTCCGGAGTTTGAAGACTGGTGTTGCCAGAGAGGAGAAGACATCCCCCAGTTTCACTACTGGGCAACCGTGCTGGAACTAGAACTGTTGGTTCTAGTTATGTGCGTTCTCTCAGCAGGGATCGTTAATGATGTACCTCGATGCTCTGACAGAGCTGGTCCCCTGGTTCCATGCACTGGATCACACCCACTATGCTAGGTGGATACCAGTGCACCTGAAGGACATGGCCGAACTCACCATCAAACACCCAGATGTAGCCAGAAATTCAGGGAAAGCCACTTCACCGTTCAGAAAACACAGAGGGTGTTCTCTTCAATCCCGATTGACCAGGCCGTGAGCAGAATAATGCCTGCATCAAAGGAGACGGTGGAGCAGTTGGGCTCACTGACAACCCTAGTGCCCTACGTCGCTGGATGGTTGCGGGACCAGAAGTTGCCAGGGTGATCGAAGAATTCCAGGATGGAACCAACACTGGAGACGGCAAACAGCAGACACACGTCATCATGATCAGACGCCAAGTGTACAGGCCTCATTTGTGAAAGATGTTCGCTCTCTCGTCGGTGTCATAGAGGAGTGGGCAACCCATTCGAGGAGGAGAGTCAGGATGTAGTAAACTGGACACAAAGGAGATCGCAGATCCTGCTGCTGTGGAGACTGTATGAATGCCAAGAGGATTGGCCAGAGCAGTTCGAGGCTTTCACCAGAGAGTGTCTGTTGGACAGAACAAAGGCAGTGGAGCACCCATTCCTCGTAACAAGCTGAAGGTGTTAGCACTTCCACTCCAAGAAGCCAGAGCATAGGTCAGCAACAGCTCGCCTCCATCAAGAATGACCGTGAACTCTTCGCACGCCTGTACATTGGCTGCCAGACGAGGGATGGAAACCTTGAGGAGTTCTTTTGTCACGAGAATCAGGCATGTCTCCTGCATTGTCTGATGGTGGAGCCTCTGCACTGGTACCAAGAGTGATCTCCTCACATGCTTGGAAGAAGTCTCTGACGCAAAAGACAGAGACTCCTGTCACGACCTGTATTGTGCTTGATGAGCAGCCATCGTCCAGATGCTGAAGCCGGCTGCATCAAAGACCTTTGAAGAGTATGCACAACAGATCTTCATCCCATATATGTCCACGAAGCTGCAAACAGTGTCACGCTGGATCTGGTCTGGATACTTACCTTGCTGATTCACTGAAAGGTAGTACACGTGCAAAGCGGACAAGGTGTGCGGAGACGTGTGGTGGCTGCCGCAGCCATACCAGGAAACTGGCAGAACTTCCTACGAGTGGACAGCAACAAGACCGAGCTGTTCAGGTTCCTCTCAGCAGCTCTCATGGAATGGTTTGACCAGGAGGACAAGCAACTCGTCATTACTGATGGAGAGCAGTCTCAGCAAGCCACTACTGCCAGATCTGACCTCACTCGCCCCATGTAACCATGAAGAAGCTGACAGTCGGATGTTGCTGCATGCATCTCACGCAGTCCAGCATGGACACCATGCAATACTCATCCGGACTGTAGACACCGATGTTGTGGTGCTGGCAGTGTCCCTGGCACAGGAGTTGCAACCAGAAGAAAACTGTGGCTGGCATTCGGTACGGCCAGAGTTTCCGATACCTAGCAGCACACAAATAGCAGCTGGATTGGGATGAGAGAAGGCTCGTGCACTGCCAATGTTCCACGCTCTAACTGGATGCGCACTTGTCTAGTTTTCATAGACATGGCAAGAAGACTGCGTGGGCAGTCTGGACGGTACTGCCAGAACTCACTGAGGCGCTGCTGCTGCTGTCCTCTGCACCTCGTGACATACCAGACGATGCAATGCGCATCATCGAGAGGTTCGTGATCCTGTTGTATGATCGAACAGCAAATGCAAGACATTGACAAGGCCAGGAGGAAACTCTTCGCAAGGAAGAACAATGTGCAGCTCATCCCTCCAACGAAGGCAGCTCTGGAGGAACATGTCAAAGGGCAGTGTATCAAGGTGGACATGTGTGGGGTCAGATACTGCTGCCAGCACCAGAAGCTCCTCCACCAACCAACTGGGTTGGTCAAGGACTGGAGAAGGACAGTACACACCTTACTGGACCAGGCTAACTGAGGCAGCTCACGCTGCATTGAGCTGGTTTCTTGCAAGTGCAAGAAAGGGTGTGTGAGGCGCTGCAAGTGCAAAAAGGCTGCCTTCAGTGCACAGCCTCTGTGTGTGTGAAGGGGACTGCACATGACGATGAGTCAACAACATACATGTACTTGTGGCAATGCTGAACTTGTTAACATGACACTGTTTATGTACACTATCTTCAGTACCGTATATACCTACCTCAGATACCAGTACACCTAGCCTCAAATACTAGACCATGTAGCATGTCAGTATTCTACCTAAGACATTTACAGAACTAAGACATTCTTTTCAAAGTATTGTGTTGAATCCAATATTTGCCTAGATAATTTCCAAATAATTATATAACAGACTGTGATAGATAATATTAAGTTGAAAATGGTACCATTGGATTCCTTGCCCCCAAAAACATACATTTAGATACCAGAATCAAGTCAATAGCTGCATTACGTCCAGAGATAATAGTAAATGTAGATTTCAAGTGGCGGCCATTTTGAATCCAATATGGCGGACATAAAGAGAGAATTTCAAGTGGCCCAATATCTGAAAATGTTCGCAACATATTAATGTACATTTGTGCCAAATTTGGTGCTTGTATCACAAAATGCACAACAGGTTTGCTATGCTGCTACACTATTTTGAGATATTGTGCTATATATCGTTTTTGGACCTGTCTCTCAATGGAGAAGAATCACTTTATAAATTCTAGTACCTGGATCCGGATTCGGATCTTCACCAAAATTATGCGTTGCTGTCCTTGGCCAGTCAACCTACATACACAAAAAAAATTCAGAACGATTGCTTGAAAACTGTGGTGAACAATCGTGTTACAAACAAACAAATGCTACATTCCAACATAGTTGGCGAAATTTTTTTTTTTTCGCCAAGTAACAAACGTTACAGATCAACATGCTTGGCAAAAAAAAAATTGCCAAGTAATAAACAGACCAGACCAACCAATATACTTTTGAATCTTAGATTTCACAAGTAACAAACAGACAGACAGGGGTGAAAACATAACCTCCATCCACTCTCGGTGGTGGAGGTAACAATATGGACCAATTGTCTCTAATAATGAGCTCAAATGCTCAACAATAGACGGATGTATTTGGATTGGTTCTCAGAAATGTTCTTAAGAGACCATTCACACATCAACTAGTGGTAAGCCTAAAGTGCAGTATTTGGAGAATTTGAGATAACCAATTAGCATATTTTGACAGCCAATCATTGATAAGAGAAAGGCAGAAGCTGCATACTATGTTGGCATGGAAATAAATCAACTTGTAGTAGATAATGACTACATCTATACATTTGGGAAAAATGACATTTTTTAGAGGTGCAGAGAGGTGCTTCCATTGTTTTGTTGTCTTTATAAAATGACGATGTATTTATGATTGCTCTTCCATTGCAAACGACCAGTCTATGTCCTTGAACTTCCAATGATGCTCTTGCATTGCAGGCTCAGGTGAACCAACCGAGTTGATTTTGGCTCGATGTTTGCATCTAATGCAGCTGAAAGACACAAGGGTGCACGCCACCATCAAGAAACTTCTCGAACATATCAACTCCATGAACAGTACGAGCATGGCAGCTCGTATTTTCATTAGGAAAGGTGAGAAGGCAGGACTTTATTTATCTTCATCATTATCTGAAAATTTTTATAGTCATCCAATGGTGGCGTGATAAAGGCGAATACTAATTATATACTGTTACGGCTGTGGAATTCGCATTACACCATAAAGGCCCGTAGGTGAGATATCTATAAGTAAGTACTGTAGTTAGCCCAAACCGTTGTATAGAGGGAATTTATGTGATTCATCCGGGCTGCGACGCTTTGAGTTAGCCATTTTTTCTGTTCTATCTTTATTTTGAAACAACCACCCACGCCACCATCTACCTCCCACATCATCACATCCGCCACTCCCAAAGGCACCATACCATCAACCCTCACCACCGAAAACCCTCTACCACCTTCACCTCTCTCCTTCCACGGCCATTCCCGCACACCTGTGAACACTGAACGTCGGCTGTCTCGGGCCCGTTCGACGTTTGGTGCGAACCACCGAACGCGAGCGCAAAATGGCGGCTTTACGAGGGAAAACTCGGATCAAGAACGCTTCACGCCCACTTCCCCTCCGTCCAATTAGCGAGCGCGGGGCGGCTTGGCCCCGCCTCCAGGCGCGTGTGTGTGAAATCGATATATGCAAATTCTAGGATCAGGGGAGATTCACGCCCCTTTCCTCCGACCAATGGCGAGCGTGGCTCCGCCCCGAGGTCATCCTGATCCGAATATTTGCAATTAGCTGCTCCTGCCAGCCTATAAGAAGGCGAGCGCAAGGCGAATGAACCAGTTGTTGCTGAGGAGCTGGGTTCTGCAGTCGGCTGAGGAGAGTGTCATCCAGTTGGGTTCTGGAGTCCCGAGAGAGTGTCATCGGGAGAGTCGGGCGAGGGAGAGCGGTGAACTGCGGCAAGGGAGCTCGGTCCGAGCAGGAAGGACGGCGTCGGGACGAGTGGTCGGGTGGGATCGCTCGTCGCGGGACCCAAGCCAGCCAGCCACTCCCCTCCCCAGGGCATCAACAATCCCCCTTTCCCCGCTGAGATAGTGAAAAGGGGCCCCGTCCCCCCCCCCACCCCACCGTGGTGCCAACGAAACCCGCAAGGAGCACGGAATCGGGGCACCGCCGCGCAGCCACATTTGCGGCTCGCCCGCCAACGCGTCACGAGGACGCGGGTAGGACCCCCTCGGTCTCGCGGACCTGGCCGCTCCTCTAGGTCCCGCGCACATTTGGCTACAGGCCTGTCTGCCTCCTTGTCTATGAGGGTGCTTCTTTCCTTTCTTTGTTTAAATGTGTGTTGGCACCGTCTGTAAAGTGACTGTAATGAAGTGTTGCCGTGTGTATGCTATCGGTTTATATCTCTTCTTTGCTATATGTGCATTTTGACTGTATGGCTTATATACGTGCTTTCCGTGTGTCGTGTAATAAAATGTGCATTGTGTGAACTGTTTTCCCTTTCGCTTCGTCTTTCTTTAATTGAATCTCCATCCTGCTTCACGTAAGGTTCGTAGTGGGCTTAATACGCCGATAATTAATCTGACAGGACGTCGACGGCTCGAGATAACACCGCTCGGTTATCACTGTAGCACGGAACGGACCGCTTAAGCGGTTTGTGTCCGGAGTCGGCCTGTGGCGTGGTGTGATCGCCCGGTCGACCATTCGCCAGGTACTTAGGTAGATCGAATTTGGCCGAGCAACCCTATCCTGCCGCGGGTGGGCAATTGGCACGATCGTGGTGAGGTTAAACCCCACCCGACTAGTCCCGGCGTTGGTCGAGCGCTCCAGGGGTCACGACGCTAACTTCAACTGTCCGTCCGAGTTGGCTTCGAGTAGTCACGCGATTTGAGACGTGGCGTTCGCACGCCGCGGCGGCGGCGCGAATTCGCAAAAATACATTAACACAATGAATCTAACTATCGCGTAGACCATTAGATGCAAAGAACAGGATCTTGTGTGCAGCAAAGACTTTTTAATGATTACCTGTGCCTGCCTTAGTGTGGATGGAGGTTATGTTTTACCCTGTCCTTTCTGCTTTTTGTGACTGTCGTGTTGAGGCCGTGAGATCTCGGATATCTCAAAAAGATGTGGATGGATTCAACGAAACTTGGTGGACAGGGTTGAGTGTATGACAAGGACAAATTGATTATTTTCGTGAAGGATCCGGATCCAGAGATACATAAGAAACTTTTTAAAGTGATTCTTCACCACTGAGTGATAGGGATAAAACAAATATATAGCATGATATCTCAAAAAGTTATGAACGGATTCAGATGAAACTTGGTGGACATGTTTGGTGTGTGACAAGGAAGAAATGAATCTATTTTGGTAAAGATATGAATCCAAATCCAGATATGAGAATTTTATAAAAAATTTTAAAGTGATGCTATCTTAAAACTATGTTGACAGATTTGGCTGAAACTTATTGTACAGTTTGGATGTGTGACGAGAAAGAATCAATTCGATTTTGTTGAAGATCTGGATGCAAGAATGTTTTTGATTTTTTTAAAGTGATTCTTCACCATGAAGAGAGATTTGCCAAAATGATGCATAGCATGATATTTAAAAAAGTTGTGGACAAGTTATGACAAAATAAGTGGATGAGTTGGTAAGGTGACAAGAACAAGCCAATTAGATTTTGGTAAAGGTCCAGATCAAGATCCGGCCTATCAGTGGCATACAAAACATAAACCTTTCAGCCTGGTGGAATTATGCGCTCTAGTAGTGAGTGCCGTTCTAGTTTAAAATGTTTTTTATTACTTGATTCTGTACTTTCTAAAAATGTGTTTGCATTATTAATCACCAACTTTATTTGATGGCTGTCACACTTCTATGACGACAAGTCGATGACAAACTGTGTGTGCGTGCGTGCGCGTGCATCAGCGAATGATTGCACGAGTTTTACAGACGGAAGAAAGTTCCTGGACTCTGTGCATGTTTCATCACACCTAAGAAAATTATTTTCGGATTTACACGATTGCTATCAGTTTAGGTTGTGCATTATTTATTAAATGAAAGGTCATTGGTTGCAAATGAAAGGTCTAAAGGTCTAGAAGTATGTACGGTGCAATAATCTATACTAATAAATGGGAGTGTGTGTGTGTCTCCCTCCTCTATAACTCTAAAACCATGAAACCTAACAGCCTGAAACTTTGCAAGCATACTCAGGGAACTCCAAGGAAATGCATGAGTGAAAATTGCTTGTTTGGGTGAATTAAAACACCCCTTTTGAAGATAGTTAACAGCCTTATTTAATTTGATCCTTTATCAGGCACATCCTCGACCACCTCGCTGGGGTCTGAAGCCACCATGTTTTGGGGTTTGCTCAACCATGCCTTGACTTGAAACAGGCCACAATGATTTCTTCACGATGAAGTTTTTTTTTCACTTTCCTCACTCATATTATCAAATGGCTGTTCATCATAACTGCAAATCGCTGGGTACGTTGCAATGCTTATAAATGCCCAGAGACGTCAGCGTTTGTGGCTTTATTTTATTTCCGCACATGCCATAACCTCGAGAATCTCTTAAACTAAGCTGAATTACAAAATTTATGCTGCAGAATTGAACTCAGCAGCAGTTGCAACTTCTAAAAAAATGTTCATTTGTCCAATTTGGACATATTTGATATTTTGGGTGTTTTCGGGAGAGCGAGTGCTTAATATGATGGTTCAGAGATTGCTCCCGCTTGCCAATCGAGCCATTCCTTATCAACCATTTCATTGGAGTGATAAGCCACTTGGCGAGTGCTCTACAATATTCGCACTGTCACTGAAAACTGTGTGTTGATCGACTTGAACAATGTTCAGGAGCCACTCACCTGCGTTGACCCCGTGTTGTTCTGCGGTGTATTGGGCGATGGCTGGCTCACTGAAAATATGCAATTTCCTCTTTTTCTATGATGTTCTTTCATTATACGTCCCGTCACTTCAGCATAGATTGATACAAAAAATAACAAAATAACATTTTCTAACATCACGGCAGGCCAGCCGAAGAGGTATGCATGCTCGCTTTAAGCTGTGTAGCCTGGTTTTAATCCAAACACAGCTATAAACTCAGTCATCCCAGTGTTTCACGGCGGATGATTCATCAATGTCTGTGCCGTTAAACTGGACATCACATCTGCCGGAATCCCCCTTTCCTATCCCCTCTCCCTCTCTAACCCTCCCTCTCTCTCTCTCTCTCTCTCTCTCTCTCTCTCTTCTCTCTCTCCTCCCCCCCCCACCCCACACCTCGCTCTCTCTCCAATCCTCTTCCTCCCCCCTCCCTCTCTGTCTCCAAACGTACTGGATGGTGGTTATGCCCGGATGTGGTCATCGCCACACGTTCTGGATGTGATCATTCGCCGCACTCCGTATCTGACTGGTGTCATCGCCACACTCTGCCTGGACTGTGGTCACCCCACACGTGCCTGGACATGGCCATCGCCGCCACGTGCAGCATGTGGTCATCGCCGCAGTGCTGACTGTGGCATCCGCCCGCATGTGTCTGGACTGAGGCCTCATCGCGCACGTAAACCTGGACTGGTGACATCCGCCACACTAGTGTCTGGACGGTGGTCATCGCCGCACGTTGCTGGACTGGGTCCCGCCGCATTGCTTGACTGTGGTCATCACCACACACATGCTTGGACTGTGGTCATCCGCACACGTGTCTTGATGGTGGTCATCACCGCATGTCTCTGGACGTGGTAGCACGTGTCTCAGATCTGATCCCGCAGTGTCTAATGGTGGTCATCGCTGCATGAATCGGACGGTGGTCATCTCTAAACATGTCTCCCCTCATGCTGCCTTACCTTGCCCCCCCCTCCTCACACTGCCTTCCTTGCCCTCCCGCTCACGCTGCCTCCTTCCCATACCCTCACACTGCCTCCCCTTGCCCTCCCTCACACTGCTACCTTGCCTCCCCTATGCTGCCTCCCTTCCCTCACTTCGCTCCATGTGCTATCAGCTGCATTCAATACGTGTCGAATCCTCTCCCTCTCCTCATCTCTGGCTCCTCTCCCTCTCTCAATCAAAAGTTTCTCTCTCTAATCCAGCCTCCTCTTCTTACTCCCCCTACCGCTGTCCTCCCAAACGATAAAATCTCTTCTGGATAGCTAGTGTTATGCCCGCACCGGAATGGGAAAAGGTCCAACAACACCCCTTGCCACAACTATCGCTCTGAACTCGACTGGAGATCTTCACGCCCCGCCCACGTCTGGACTGGCAATGGGTCACCGTCCAACCTTCGTCTGGACCTGAATACGCCTATCATCCCCCGCCCGCACCCACACGCAAACTAGGTCTGTGGTCATCCCCGCCACCCCCCACCCCCGAAACACTGCCTGACTGCCCCCCCCGTAGCCTCTTGCACCCCACTCCCTCCTCCATCCTCCGGCTCCCTCCTAAAAAAACCTGTGGTGTCCCCGTCGACCATTCTCTCACGTCATCCACACCCCATCCCACCACCCCTCCCCCCGATCAACCTGTCGTCCAGAGGTATTATCTCCAGTCGTGTCCGGACACGACCGGTGGTTATGTCTGGAACGTAGTCTTCTCCAGACGTGTCAGGATGGTGTTAATGTCCGGATGACCCTCTCCTCACGCTGCCCTCCTTGCTCCCCATCCTCCTTCCTCATCCCCCAACCCTCTCCTCTTCCCTCCCTCCTCGCTCCCTTCCCCTCCTCATTTCTCCTCCTCCTCTCTCCTTATTCTTCTCCTCTCTCCTCCCCTCCTTATTCCTATTCCCCACTCCCTTTAATATCCCCGTCAGTGAAGCGACGGTCAGCGTTGTCATTTTGTCCCTAGTAGTAACTAGATGAGATCCGTACTACAGCCAAACTTGATGTAATAAAATTGATAGAATTACAGTGTGCGTCTTCACATCAATACTGTATTTGGCAAGATGAGTGCGATGTGATGGGCATGATGACATGAGATGTGGTGAGCCGTATGCACCAGGCTTCACACATGTTTGCAGTGTGAGTTTTTCACTAACATGTGTATGCACTCACAGTACAGTACAGTAGCTTAATTACACACTTTGAATTGAATAATAGTGAAGGAGTCTAAACTATAAACTAAAGGGTCTGAAGTTCTAAAGGTCTGAAAATGGTCAAAAGGGGTGCAAAGGTCTAAATGGTCTTAAAAGGTCTACTGGGTCTGGGGTGTTGGGGTCTCAGAGGCTGTCTAAAGGTCTAAAAGGTGTGAAAGTCTGAAAATGTCTTAAAGGGTCTTTGGGATCTCATGGATCTTCAGGTGATAAAGGTTCAAAATGTCTAAGTGGTCTATAGGTCTGAAAGGTATGTTTCAATAGTACGTAATTAATAGATGTGCTCACATGGGACTGCTGAGGCTCCATCGTGTTTTTCGGTTTTATACATATCTAGATAATTGTTGTACATCTAACAACAATGGTTGGCGGACTATACGTAATATTCCATCATTAACCTCACCTGTGTTTAAAAGTGGTTTTCTGTTGTTGTTACTGTTGGGCTGTACATAATATTATGTTATTAACCATATTAACCGATTACCAGGCGTAGTGATACACTTTTGCTTACTTTTCGTGGAATCCTTTCAAGTTGTGACAAATTTGAGTGGTCATGCGCATTCCCACTATAAAATGCAGTAGATTCGTGTTTTTGTGTTTAAACTAAGTCCGAAGCAGAAACCAATTTTGAATTTGGCTGTTTGAAAAGAAGAAGAAGAAGAAGAAGAAGAAGAAGAAGAAGCCTATTAAGTTGAAGAAGAAGAGGAAGAGAGATGGAGGTTGACAAAATGGCTATTTTGAATCAGGCAGTTTTGTAGCTCAGCGATGCTGGCCAAAAGTTTGATGAGAATTTTAACCTCCGCTATCGAAAGTGAAGGAGGTTATGTTTTTACCCCTTTCTGTCTGTTTGTCTGTGTGCAGGATCTCTCAAAAAGTTGGGGACGGATCCGGATGAAATTTTTGTGACAGGTTCGTGTTGTGGCAAGGACAACTGATTAGATTTTGGTGAAGATCCGGATCTGGATCCCGACTACTAGAATGTTTTAAGCGATTCTCACCATCGAGAGATAGGGCAAAAACGATATATGAGGACGATAGCTGTGGTATTGAAGTTCCATGAATGTTGATAAATGCATTACAATTACATGCTTACCATGTATTTGTTTTTTTCATTATTAGTTATTTACACGAAAAAAAGCAATATGTGGTATTGGAGTTGCATGATTATTATAAGTATGCATGATGAGCCAGAACTGATGAGGCGACCCGAGAAATGACGTCAGAGAGCTGTGAGGAGTGAAGGAGGTGAGCGCCGCCATTAAAGAATTGACCAAAGGACTTACGTGTTGGCTGATTTTACTACACAATAATATCTCAAAATGTTGTGGACGGATTCGGACGAAACTTGGTGACATGTTGCGTGTGTGACTAGGAAGAATTGATTTGATTTTGGTGAAGATCTGGATCTGGATTCGAGAATTATTTAATTTTTTAAGTGATTCTTCACCATTGATAGGACCAAAAACGAAATTATATATATTATATAATACAGTCAACCCCCGCTTCATCGCAGTTCACGATCGATCGCGCCCCGTTCATCGCGGGTTTTCCTTGGACGTAACTAATTTTTTTCTGCGGATTCCCAGTACATCGCGGTAAATAATATATAATATAAAATTATTTCAGCAATAAATTATAACGCGTGTGCTCGACCAGTACACAACGCACGAGACAAAGTTTCGCTTGTGAACTTCGAATATTTCTACGTTTTTTCTCCAAGCCCCACGATGCGCCCAAACGCCCTGCACCTTCTAAGGCTTCTGGCAAGGAACCGAAGCGCCAGAGAAGGTCCTGGGACGCTTCAGGAGAAGGTTAAGGTAAAGGTGCTCATATATGCTTCGGGAAGGAAAAAGGTTTGCCGCCGTTGGAAGAGCACTGCTCATACCCAGCACCTCAAAACCGACCATACCAGACTAGTCGATCTCCGCACCTCAAACCCAATCACTGCCAAACCGACCAGACCAGACTAGTCGATCTCCGGCACCTCAAACCCAATCACTGCCAAACCGACCAGACCAGACTAGTCGATCTCAGGCACCTCAAACCCAATCACTCCAAACCGACCAGACCAGACGAGTCGATTTTTGGGGGAGGCGTCTTCATCGCGGATTTCACTTAGCGCGGGACCGGGGAGGTTTGGAACGTAACCCCCGCGAGAAACGGGGGATTACTGTATACTGTATATATATATATATACACAACAGTATATATCACGATATTTCAAAAGTGTATTGGTCCCGATATGTTTGTATGCGCTTTACTGAGTGCCCTTCTAGTTGGATGTATAATCCTCCTCACAGACAACTGGTAGGTACTTTATCGTTTTATAAGTGTGCATCTTGCTAGATTTTTTATTTGAGGATTTGTGTTGTGTTAAACTTATGATACTTATGTCTGTGCTACTCTCACATAGTGAATCTAGTGACTTCCTGACTAGTTGTACATTTGATTATGTGTAAAAACTTCTCAACGAGCTTTAATATACAAAGCACAGTTTAAAAATAATGAATCAACATCACCTGACTATTCCATCATTGGCTCATGAAAGGATAATGCTCTCTTTCACAGATATGCCTTTGCTGGAAAGCTTTGTTGAAGCAGCAGAGGAAATTTACTCTGCAAAGCCAGAAAATTTTGTGGGAGACAAGAAAGTTGACATCAAAAGAGTAAATGATTGGGTAAAGGAGAAAACGGACAACATGCTGAAGAACTTTCTTTCTGATCTATCAGATAATGTGGATATGTTGTTGCTTAGTGCCATCTATTTCAAAGGTAGGCCTGTAAACATAAACAGAGCATGTATTAACAAAACAAAAAAAACTGAGAGAATTGCAATATACATGAGTTTATCACTTTAATTTTTTTTGCAACTTGAGTGAGTCATCTAAAATGCCTAAAATATCTTGTTTAAGATAAAGTTGTCCAAAATATCTCGCACGTGTGGGATCCTGATGGGTTGTGAAAAGCATCAGAAGTAAATAATATAGAGAAATGCAATATGTTTTACTTTTTTGTTATCTTGCTGTGTATCCAAAAGCGATTCTGTGTGCATTTTTCTTGTAATAAGTTATTTCAAATTTACAACACATTTCAATTGTATACTTTAGCGGGGAAACATTGTGTAAACAAAAGAAACATTATCCATCCCTTTATGTTGTTAATGCTCCAAATGCAAGCATGACTCGTTGCAGGTCAGTGGATGAAATCATTTCCCAGCCATTCCACGAGAAAAGAAACGTTTTACTTAAGTAAACACACAAACACAGAAGTGGAAATGATGGTTGGATTAAAGAGGAAAATCAAGATGGCTGTTTATGAACATTTGAACTGTGAGGTACAGCACCTTTATTTTGATTGTCTCCCTATCTTTTGCTGTTTCAAATTTCCTCGTGGTTTTCACATGTTACAGGACCATAATTATCAGTGTATTGTTGGAGGTTTACATTGTACATGTGAGTACAAGCAGCATGATGGCATCTACAGCAAAATGCCATTTATCATCACGTTTCTTATTAATTTGTTTTACTCGAGTGAAGTCGCCAATGTTGTGCTTTATATATACAGGAAAGTTTGCAACTTGTGTTCAACAGCCAATGTTCTGCTGGAAGATTTGTCTGGTGAAACATTG
This sequence comes from Eptatretus atami, assembly GCA_035128595.1. Classification (NCBI taxonomy): domain Eukaryota; kingdom Metazoa; phylum Chordata; class Myxini; order Myxiniformes; family Myxinidae; genus Eptatretus; species Eptatretus atami. The sequence goes on along the minus strand of CM068952.1, from coordinate 123,478,341 downwards.
CCGAGGGTCTTGTTCATGCCAACTTTTGCTTGCTGAAAAGTATGCTTCCTGGCCATGATTAGTCCTGGGGGCAAATTTGCAATTTAAAAATTTTGCTGCACCCCGAGTCAATATTATATTTCATGATTTTTTTTTCCATTTATTTGGTGTATGAAATCTAGATTGAGCAACAGTACACCTCCCAGAAAGCGTACAAACGACCTCAACAAGGTCATTATATTCACCAACCAATCAAATTGAAAACAAAAAGTGTGGTTTTCTATTATTCGTATTTTGTTTTACATTTAATTCCGATTCAGGTCAATGATTGTTTTCCTACGTGTTGTAGAAATTGTCTAATGACGGTCATACAGCCTGAAGAACAAGCATTTCCATCAACAAAATTAAGAAAAAGCAAAATTGTTGAAATTTTTCTGCAAGCTTGTCATTCTTTATGAACAATAATTCCTCACATGCTTTCAGCAAAAATCCATTTATTCAAAGTTATTTCCGCTACCCTTGTAGTTTCATATACACCAATATTTAGTTACATACTATGATTTTTAAGAAGAGTATTACAGTCCACAATACCCCTCCCTTGCCTCCCTTGCCCTCCCCTCACACTGCCTTACCTTGCCCTCCCCTAATGCTGCCTTCCCTTCCCCTCTCCCTCTCTGGTCCACAACCAACAAATGAATCAAGGAAACCTCAGTTTCCATGTAATTTTCCCAAAACTGTATGTCAGTTGTTGTCCATGCTTTGTGATAAGACAAATGGGATCAAAAGCAAGCATTAGGCAACAAATGAAAATATACCAAATATTGCTTGTGGACATTGTACACCTTGTGTCATATAGCAATACAGTGGTGAAAGTGTGGTATCGTTTATTTCAAATGACCACTTCAGTTGTATTTAGTCATCATCAGAATAGTCTTCAGATTCCAGAGGATCAAATGCTGACTCCTCTTCAGAGCCATTTGTGTTCTGGCACACATCAAGGTTGCACTTAGTTGCACCTGTGCAGTGGAGATTGTTTTGTCTGCATGTACATCTCCCATCGGCACACTTGTGGCATTAGCAGCTGATGCACTCCAGAACTGACCTCTGAGCTGGGGAGACATCCATCCAATTTATGTTGATTTGCATGCCAGTCACTTTCCAACCATTACAGCGAGGACAGGGTACGTTTGGATACCACCTCCAAGAAGCAGCCTGGAAGTTGATACAAAGGAGATGATTTACGGCTGCATTCTGACAAGGTGACAGTTTGCATGGATCCGTGGTCTGTGCAACAAACATCTCATACTTGAGTTCACTGACACTTGACTGCTTCTTCTTTCCATACAATGTGCAGATTGCAGCTTCTCTGGCTACTAGCAGTGCTGGGCTTACAACAAAGGATTGTCCAGATGTCCAACATGGTTCTTCTGAATGTTGCAATCTCCTTGATAAGTCTAAATGCAGGTATGTTAGTTACCCTTACCAACAAATGCACTGGTTCAATCATACCCCGAAAAGGCATGGAATCCAGGGAGTGCTGCAAATACTTCTTGTCTTGGCCAAGTTTTTTTTTCCCAATGGCTGTCAGATCAATATACCATGTATGATTCTGTGTACCAGTGCGAAAGATCAGCTGAGCTTGAATTCTTTCACTGGCATAAATAGCGACGACCTCTGCCGCATTGCTGTCGGGGGATTTGATAACAACTGATTGAAAGCCGTATTTAGATGCCTGAAGAAGCATCCTAGTATCTGCTTCTTCATGGGTACATCTCAATTCATTATACTCTGATTTTAGGACATCTGTCATGTCTTCATTGGCCTTTAGGCTTTAACATTTGTCTCCTGCAGTGACAAATAACGTGTGGTTCTTCAGGTGATCTACATATTGTCATCCGGAAGATGATTCTAACAAGAACTGAGTTAGTTCATGCTTGAATGTTGAACTGCTAAGAGACTTGTTGAACTGCCTGTTTACCATCTGGGCTCCAGAATGGATCTTGAGTTCAAGGACACCTGAGGCAGCATCAGTCCTCTGATATCGCTTTACACCTTTGATTGATACTTCAGGATAGGTATATATGACCCAGCCATTTCTGCCATCTGGTATACATCTTATCAGAGTGTCAAATATCTGGGCGGCAAGGTGAAAGTAAATGGGAATGTCTGTAGATTTCAGCATATGCAGGACAGCCATGGCATCAAATACCCATGTACAGTGTGAGGGAATTCTTGTCAGACATGCAACATCTCCTTATAGTGCCTTCAGGAGTATAGACTTGACTGTTTTAACATGATCACCATGTTGGAGAAATGTAGAGAGGTCGTGGTCCAAGAGGATACTGGGAGGAGCTTTTCAAAGGAAAGTTTTGTGTCTGGCAAATTACAAGTCGGCGGCTGAACATTTTTCTGGTTGACTTCAACACATCAGTCTTGCATAATGTCAGGTCAGATATGGGAATGTCAGGTTAGATATCGGCACAGATACCGACAGCGGAGCAGCACGTCGCTGCATCCATTTTCTGCTTGTGCTCCAGGGGCCTCCGTCTGGCCATCCCCCAGGCAGATGCCTGGCCCACCTCCATCTCCTTGAGATGCTGATCAATCTGCTGCAACCACGAGGCACATGGTCAGCCCATTGGCCTCCTACACTCATGAGGATCCCTTGCTGAGAGAAGCTGGTGAATAGGATCAGCATCAGGAAAACGAGCCACATGCCCACACAGCCACAGCTGATGCTCACGGACTATGCCCGTAACAAATCCCACTTGAGATTCAGCAACCGCTCGATGGACACAAAGCCCGACCAGCAAGAGCCAAGGATTCTCTGAAGAGACCTGGTAGCAAAGGAATTACATCTCTGTCTCATATCCCTGGTCAGAGTTTAAGTCTCACATCCAAAAAGCAAGACTGGAAGCACCAAGGATCTGAAGACTTGGACTTTCATCGTCCTGCACAGATAGCGACAGCACCACACCCCATGATCCAGTAAATCCATGACTCCCCATGCCCGAATGAGACGTCTATTGACCTCTGGCTCACAGCCAGAAAAGATATGAATATCACTGCCAAGGTAAGTGAATCTCTCCTTGCCGTCAACATCCTCATCCCAAGCAGGTACAGACAAGATAGCAGCATCCAAGATTCTATTGAAAACTTGGATCTTAGGTTTGACCCAGGAAATCCATAATCCCAGTGGCTCCAACTCCTCATTCAGCACCGTGAGGGCCCCCAAAAGGATATCTGGAGTCTCCGCAAAGACGACTGCATCATCTGAAAAATCAAGGTCAGAGATCTTGACATTCCCAAACAATGCATTGCAACATTATCTCTCCAACATTCTCCCGAGAATCCAGTCCATACAAGTGCTGAAAAGTGTGGGGGCCAGTACACACCACTGATGAACTCCACTAATACCTGGAAATAAGTCAGAGATGGTATCATCACATCTCACAGCACTCTCAGTACCAGAGTATAGTTCAGACATCATATTGATCAGTTTTGGTGGCACCCCACGAAGACCAAGAATCCTCCAGAGGGCATCCCAATTAAATGAATCAAATGCTCTGCAGAGATCAACATCAGCTGCAAGCAGCCCTTGCCGAACCTTCTGGGCTCTCATCTGTGTTTGGTGAGGACCCAAAGGGCAAGGATATGGTCAATCGTTGACCTCTTTTGTGTAAAGCCTGACTGCTCTGGATGCTGGTGCTCAAGCAGATGGTGGTGAACCCTATCAAGACTTATCTGAGCAAAGATCTTGCCCAGCACTGAGAGCAGCGTCACCCCTCGATAGTTGTTGCAGTCCTGGTGATTGCCCTTCTCTTTTCAGAGAGGGACAACAAGGCCCCTCTTCCAGTCAGTTGGGATGATGCCTATGTTACAGGCAGAGCACAGAACTGCATGCAATGACATGAGTACAGCATTTCTATCAGCCTTGAGAAGTTTAGCATGAATTCCACAGATCCTAGGAGCTTTACCCCATTTCAACCGGTTCACCGAAGCCTGTGTTTCCACAAATGAAGGTGGATCACAGTTGATTGGAGAGTCACCAATAGAGATAGTAACACCCCTGACATCCAACTCAACAGCTGGTGGATCAGCCTGGTACAGCCGCTTAAAGTATCCGGCCCAGCAGGCCTTCACTTTGGACTCCTCTGTGAAGAGTCCACCAACCTCCACTCGAACTGCAGTACACCTAGGGATGGGCTTGGAGGAATGAAATGTACAAATTCCCCTGTTAACAGGATGAAAATCACTTGACCACAGGTGATGCTCTTCCCCCTCACAGATTCCTCACACATAGGCCTCCTTGTTCACCCTCAGTGCACGTACAGTTTTACGCCTCAACCCCCTGAACAGCTCAGCTCTGCCATGAAAGCTTGGCCATGTGACTCTGGTCAATGGTATCCAGTGTCCCTTGAGAGACAAAATTTTTCTTTGCCCTTCAGTGAGTTCTAAGACATCCACTGGCAACATCAAGGATGGTGGTCTTGAAGGCACTCCACAATTCTTCAGGATTCCGCAAAGCATTCAGACCCCCAAAATCCCCACTCAGCCTGTTCATAAACTCCTCAGCTACCCTCTCATCTTTGATCTTGCCAACATCCAGCCTAGGCTGGGATGGTACGATTCTCCAAGATTTAAGCTGCAACTTTAGAGTTGCTACCACAAGCTTGTGGTCAGTATTGAGGAACTGAGCACTCCGGTAGACCCTGCAGTTCTGGATCATCAACCACCGACAGTCTGGTAAAGGAGATTGAGCATCTCCTTTGCCACACCACCAGCATTGGAATACCAAGTCCAGCGATGAGCCTGTGGGTGCTGAAACCAGGAACCGGCCACGCTAAGTCCATGACTTCTTACAAAGTCAAGGGTCTTAGTGCTATTCTGTTTCATAGTTCCAGACCCATGGGGACCAACACATGTCTCATAACCATCCCTATCAGTTCCTGCCGATGCATTGAAATCCCCCAATACGAGAAGAGTTTCTCGCTTGGGGCACTGATCAACCACAGACTCGAGCATGGCATAGAATGTGTCCTTCATGGTGAGATCACTCGCCTCAGTCAGCGCATATTCAGAAACCAGAGAAATCACAACCAAAGAGTGATGAATCCTTAGTCTCATAATGCGCTCGTTGACCAGTATTACCTCAATTATCATTGGAGTCAGCTTATTGGACACAGCTCCAGCAACTCCTTGGGCGTGGTAACTATCAGAGTGACCAGACTAATAGTAGGTATAAACAGCCACCATGATCTCGCCACAATACGGTCTTCGAACCTCAGAGAGTGCTGTAATGCTGATGTTCAAATGCTTGAGCTCAGATGATAACATTCACAGGTGATCATCCTCTCTTATGGATGGGACATTGCAGGCACCCACCCAAAGGGACTGCCTCAGGTTAAGCCAAGGAGACCACCATCATGTGGACGACACCTCAGCACCACCCTGACACACACTACCCCAATCTGACCCTGGAAGGTTACCCTGTGTTTTAACTCCTGTCATCAAAGAGTGGGGTCCCCGAAGGCTTTTCCCCAATCCCGTCATCCAGTGAGCTGCCCTGCGAAGGGCAGCTGCACAGGAGGAACTCCCACGGAGTGGGTTTTCAGTTTTCTTTGCGTTTTTCTTGTGTTTTGCGAAGTGAAGGGTTTTACGGTGGCCTGAGTGCAAATCCTGCCACCAACCTTCTAAAAAAGAGTAACCCAACAGCAGGACGATGTCTGCAGACACAGTTGGGCACAAGATATGGATGGCCATTGGCTCACAAGGAACTCTTCCACACTTTGACAAGGTTTGTTTTTGATCCTCCTGGGTATCCTTTCCATACACCCTCCTCACCAGGAAACCTGGTGGGGGAGACAGTTTAGTCGCCGACAACCCGACCATGAAACAGGTTCGTACAGGTTTACATGGTGGCTGTAGCAAGTCACAGATCTAATCTGGCCTGACCTGACAATAATCAGACCAGGTCACTCTACCCTGATCACACAAGTCACAGATCTAATCTGGATAAGGCTGGCCCACATTTGGGTTTTCCTGCAGATGAAAATGTTTTCAATTGAAGCTGTGGTAGGCTTGAGAAAAATCTTTCTTGCCAACAATGTCAATTTGGTCATTAGCAAACTTCTTTCCTGATTCAATCCCTCTGGCATGTGCATTCAAGAGATCAACCTTCACCTCATCAGGTGCTACTATACAAGATGCCAAATTACATCATTGTTAATTAGTTTTGAATGCCATGATCCAGTTACCAACACAGACTCTTCTGCATTGAACGGACTTCTCATCATCCTGCGTGCGCTTTCGTCCTGCATCTTTGTGTGCATGATCGCGTTGAGTGATCTTCAAGGCTTACAGTTCCTCAAATCAACGTGTGTATTCAGCATGATCTGTATGCAATATCATCCACTTGAAAACTGCGCCAGGATACAAGCTCATTCCAATGATACCGCCGCTTGTCTTCGTATCTCTGTTGATGGTAACTTCGATAGTTTGAATCTGTGGGATGCAGCCAAACTTGTGACCTTTATATTGCTGAACAGCAAAGTCCCCATTGATCACGTGGTCATGAGTGACGAGGTGTGCGTTGGGTAATCGGTGCATCTGAACAATATACACTGGTAGATACCGAGCATAGTTTGTCCTGTCTTAAGCACAGAACCATGGAAGGTGCTCCAAAAGACACTCTAAATGTAGATTGCAGTTGACCTATGTGTAGATCTGACAAACTGCAGGATGAGCCCAACTATGTTTGGATATAATGTCCAAAATGCATCATTCAGACCAATTTACTCGCAGACCCACTGTGTCTGCATGATCTGGAACTCTTGTGATTGCAACACCGCATAGATTGCCGTTTCACTGATTTCTGATTGTAGGCTCAGCACATGGGCAGTGAGGAGACCTAGATTGATGGGGCTCTCTTGTCATTTATTCCAGTCCAGGAAGGCATCCCTCCTCAACCATTCCATAGTGTACAGATGAGCTTTCCTCGTCGGAATGGCGTACCTGGTGAAAGAGAGTGGAAAATATGCACTGGAGAAAAATAAAAATAAGTCAAAATTCCATTTTTTGGGGTATTCCAAGTCAAAGCTCATGTAAAAGCTAATACACAGAACATATAACAAGGCAAGAGACAAGATGGTTGGGAGAGGAAAGTACAAAATGGTGGGGAGCAGAGATAATAGGACATCTGTGGAAGGGAGAGGGATGGGGTGGACTACACAGGGTAAACATGATGGTACTACAAGGACTTTTCAGGAAGGAAAACGGAATTTTAAGGCGGTGGATTTGCGGTGGATTAACGGGGGCAGAAAAGATCAATATTTTGGATGGGGGAAGATATGAGATGGTGATGAACAGTTGTTTTGAAGACCTAGGTCCTAGAGGGAGGAGTGGGATTGAAGAGAGTGTGGGAGTTTGTTTCAGAGGTGGAAAAAAAGGGGAATGAAAGAGTGAAGGTGAGCAGTGATTCTTGATTTTGGCAGTTTCACCAGAAGGGCGTTTTTGGCAGACCTTGAGCACCCTGAGGAACAATCGTGGGGACAAATCACAGACAGACAGGGGGGGGGTTGAGGCCAGAGAGGAGACTGTAGAAGACAGAAAGAACACTGACCTGCCTCCAGTGAGAGAGTGAGGGACCCAAAGACTCGGTTTCATCACAGGAGATACCAATGATCCTAAAAGCCTTGGTTTCCATAGCATGAAGCCGAGTTAGGTGTGAGGCAGGAGCACGACCCCAGAGGGGACAGCAGCACTCCATCAGGCTGCGGATGAAAGCTTTGTAAATGGTTAGGAGCTCAGTGTGCCAAAGACGGACTTTTCATGATTTAGGATGCCCAGTCGGCGACTGGCTTTGGAGGCCAACTTGGAGATGTGGCTTTCCTCAGAAAGATCATGGCAGATAGTGAGGCCCAAAAGCTTGAATGAAGGGACTTCTTCCTTCCTTCCTTCCTTTCTTCCATATAAGTGCTGCTTCAGCATGATGAAGACTACCGCACTGCGGTTGTGTGCAGGCATGGAACAGCGCTGATACAACCATTATACCAGTACACTGGTACTCATTTCCCTGACTTCGAAAGGAAGACAGGCTGAGTCAACCCCACCTGGTGTTAATTCAGTGACCAACGGGGCTCAAACTCACAACCCTAAGATCCCAAGCCAGCCACCACAACCACCAAGTCAACAACAGGCTTTTAAGGGGATTGTTGAGAACGTAGGGGGGGAGGGGATAGGGGGGGGGGCTTCCAGATGGTCCTTTCGGAGAGACATAGTGAGAGTGCGAGATTTGTCAGGGTTGAATGACATGTTCCATGTGTTGGATCAGCTTGTGGTTTTATCCAGATCTGCAGAGAGTGAAGAAACTGCTGTTTGCTGATCAGAGGGATTTTAGGTGGTACAGCAGAGGGTGGAGTCATTAGTAAAGAGGTAAAGTGGATTTTCCAGAGAATGGGAGGGATCATTGATGAAAACCAGGAAAAGCACAGGGCCCAGAACACTGCCTTGAGGAACTCCAGCCTGGACAGGAAGAGTAGATGAGAGGGAGAGCTATTAAGATCCACGTATTGACTGCGACAGGAGAAGAAGCCCGTGAGCCATGAATGGAGATTGCCTTGGATACCGTAAGAAGAGAGTTTGGTCAGCAGTGTGGGATGCCAGACCATATCGAAAACTCGTGATATGTCTATGGACATGGCTCTGATCTCTTGTTTGGCATTTAGGACCTCCATCCATTGTTGGGAAAGCAGAAGCAGCATGTCCGGGGTAGAGCGACCTGGTCTGAATCCAAATTGATGGTCAGAAATTAAGCCATTGGAGAAGATGAAATATTTGATGTCACAAGTGATGATGGATTCGATGACCTTGCTTATGTTGGGAGCAGGCTGATTGGTCTGTAGTTTGCTGATTTCCAAGCAGATGTCAGATTTGATGTGGAAATTCAAATTAAAAATTATAAATACAGATTTAAACAACAACGTTGAAGATACAACATAAGGGGACATGCACAGCACATTTCAAATGTTATTATAAACTAATTGTGATGACAATATGATGTCCTGGGCTTAAAAGCCAAATGCTACATCCACCTATCTGTGACACACCATATGGTTTCCATGCTACAGTTGAGGTCTTTTGGACAAATTTTGAAAGAGGTACCTGTTGTTAAATTTTAATCTTAGACATTAAAAAACACAAAAATATCATCAACCATAATATTGACTAGGGGTGCAGCAAACTTTGGATTCAAGAACTTTATGAGAATTGGCCTCAGGTCTGTGTTGTGTTAATTCTTCGTCTTTCTTTTAGTCAAAAACATATCATATAATAATATTGTTACGGCTCGGGGTTCGAGGATCGCCACGAGGGGAAGAACTCAAGTTTCTCCCGTAATCCCAGTCCTGAGGCCGCCGACCACAGATAACTCCACGGTCCAACAGGCTGTAGTTCTTACACAGCCGTAGCCACTTGACTGAGATGACCAGCCTAGTGGGGTTACGCTTCAATGTTTCCGCGATACCTTTCTACTGGCACGGCAACCCAACTTGATGCCACGTCCTCAGCGCCACACCTGATTATCTTCTGCCAAGCTAAACAGATAGATGCAGCACCGGCTAACAGAAAAAAATCATGTGGCGTGCAACTTCCGTCTAAAAATGCTTGTACACTGTGTCAGCCCAATGTAGGAAGGGACAACCAAGACAAATTTGAAATAACAACCAACAATTAATTATTTATTACACACACAAGCAAGCAATCATTTAAAACAAGTATCTGCAGTCAAGAAAGCAAAAGGCACACAAGAGCAGATTTAACTGCAATATATCATCTTTCTTCTGCAATCTTATTTACACAAAAGACTTGGCCATCATTCAATCCGGGGAGAAGAAGAAGAAGAAGAAGAAGAAGAAGAAGAAGAAGAAGACAAAGAAGAACTTGAGAAGAAAAGAAAAGTATGGTCGACTTCTCCCTCACTTTACACAGCCAACGGGGCTGTGCCAGTCTAAATATTATGTGGAGTGGGGGGGGGGGGGGAAGGATGGGGAAAATTGGCAATGGAGTGGCGATGGATGTGCAGCTGCGTTTCTGAGGTGTCCAGACCCAGTAGGCAAGTCCTCTATGGCATGCCTGAAATGCCAGCTGCAAGCAACTCCGTTTCTGCTGGACCTTGGTGTCCAGACGCTTTCCATGAACCAAGCTGCATTCTGAGCTTTCCCCCTTCTCTCCTCAAGAGCACCATGGGCTCCCTCCCTCTCTTCACACACACTGCACACACCTCTGCTGCTTGCCAGACAAGCTTTTTAGCATCCCTGTCCATCTCCTGCCTCAGATTCTTCCTCCTCTCTCGATCTCGCTTCCTACGTCTCGGCTTGTGCGAGTCTCCTTCCCATTGGTGTGGGTCCATGACGCAGCCCATAGAAAATCCCACGTCATTCTGTGTTGATCGCCACGAGTGCCCCCAACCCCTCCCCTTGCATGTAGGATGTGGAATTGCCCACAGCCCCTTGCGCACAGACTCTCCCCGTACAGTGTTCCACTGTATCATGTGAGAGGTGCCGCACAGCAGGCCATGAATATCAAGCGTCGTGCTTTGTGCCATGATCGTGTGAAATAAGAATGCGTGGATAGCGTTGGAAAGGAGAGGGATGCAGATGGACCAAGGGACGAAGGAGGGACCATTGATTTGAGGTTTGGTGAAGGGGATCATTTGGGGGTTGTTGAAAGGAGTGGGTGTGAAAATCGACGGATTGGGTTAAAGGAGGAAAGATTAAAAGTCGCAGAGGGTTTTAATGGACTGATGGGGTATTTAAAGTAAGATTGAGAGTAGCAGAGCATTTGGATCGGACCGAAGGGGTGAAGGAGGAAAGATTGAAAGGAGCAATGGTGGGGGAGAGGGGAGGGAAGATATCACACTGGAAAAACACCAACTAACCTCAACACATGACACCTGAAAAACCCTTAGACAAGGGGCCAAGGTCTATCGACACATAGACTAAATAAATAACTAATCCTTGGGTCTCCTATGTGTCCATGTATGCTCTCCCCCGGGTTATGTTTCCAAAGCCATACCAATATTTTTTAGTAATTATGACGATGTAACCAAGCTTCTGTGCTTTCGAACAACATCAACATCATTTTGTCCTGTGCAGATCCATTGTGTTTTCTTCTTTTTTCGATTTCAATATTGTTGGCATTTATATGAACTTCTCAACAGCAATAAGCAGCCCCAAATGATTTAAGAATGATTCAAAGGATTCATATTGATGATTAACCAAAGCAATACATTGCCACGATGTGCAACTTTCAAACTCTCAAAACCATCATAAAACATTGATCTGTGTGCTCATGGTGAACTCTTTAGTAATTGACATTATGAGTTTTTAACCGTTTTCTAACACGAGACAATTCTGAACAGTGCTGATGTTTGTTTTGAGAGCTTCATCTTCTTGGACCTTTCCTACCTTATCTATAAGTGATCCCATATGGTCCAGTGGTTAGGATTCTTGGTCTGAGTGTAAAGTGTGAAGTCATCTCAATGAGTGTAGAGTCATTTTCTGGGATGAAGGTGCAATGTCACACCAACTGGCAGTGGAAGCTCTCGACTGAACAGTGAAGGACATTCTCAAGACAACCGACCTCATGGGCGAGATTGTGTTGGTATTGTCAGGAGATTTCTGTCAAGCTCTTCCTATTGTGTGTCAACGAGAAAGCCAATGAGATTGATGCTTAACGAGCACGAGGGGTTGGTGACAAGATTTGGAAGCAAACACAGAATTGGGGCATTCAGCCTTCTCACGAGCGGAGTTGGCTGTGGTGCCATTTGAGAAGAGGGAAAGGATGGAAGGAGAGCATTCACCAGACTTAACAAGGTGCCATCAGGTTTTTGACGAGGGAGACGAGTTTGAAAATTCATTCTCGAGATTGGACAGATGTTGTTTTCTGGCTCTTCTGAGAGTAGACACACTTGTTGCGGACTCTTTGGAATGCACTGAGATTGCCTTTGGTCAGATTAGCTTTCCAGGAAGAGATGGCAAGTTGCTTCAGAGCAACTGCCTCACCACATGATTCAGTGTACCATTGGTCGGAAGAGGGGTAGGATAATATAATTGAAGATGAGATGGGATGAATCTGTGCACAAGAGAAAGAGCAGTCGTCTGGAAGAATTCTCAGGCCAAGTTAATATCAGGGGCAGTAGATATGGTAGACCAGTCCTGAAGAGAGATGGCTGCTTGCAGTCGCTGCCAATCTGCTTGAGTGAAATGCCAGATTTGCCGGTGTTGAGGCAGCTCTCTGATAATCTCAGAGAGATGTTGACTTTCACAAGCATATAACCAGATGAACCAATTGGAGCAGAGGAAGAGCAAGAGCAGGAGACATTTGCAGGAAAGTTAGTCATCTCCATGTCCAGAAGGGGACGATTTGCCATTGGGAAAAATCCACATTGGAAAGTTCACAGATTGAGTCAGTCCCATGGAGTCACAGAAGTCCTTTGCTGAACTGTCATGGCTGGTGAAAGAGGTACCGATACCCAGCCAAGGTGCATGGTGACAAACAAAATTGCCACATACGAGGAAGAGAGTGTTGGGATGAGTGGTTCAAAGTTTGTCCATGTTGTCTGGGAGAGATGTAGATGGAGTCATCACTGTTAGGAGAACGGTGCAACACACAGATTAACAACAGGTAGGAGCGGAGGGGAAGTTGCAGCCAGAGATATTCCTGAGGGTTGGGGGTGTAAGATCAGTACAAGGGTAGTGATAAATTATAGATGTAAAGTGCAACTCTGCTGCCGGGGCAAGGGTTCAGGCTTATCAAATTGGAGGGGACAATAACTGGGGAGAGACACTAAGGAGTCGGGGATATCCTTTGGGAGGCATCTAGATCTAGGCAGGGACGTCCTGTTCTTATAGATGCCCTTAAATTGAAAACACTGCAGAAGAGTAAGAAGAAGCAAGGAAGAAGAATAAGAGAAATGCATGCTATTGATATGAACTGCAGGAATTAATGGTCCTGTTCTCCAATAGATAAAACTTGGTTTTCATGGCCAACTCAACCTTACAGAGGTAGGTTTAACTCAGAATCCAGATATTTTAACATTACCCCATAAAAAAGACGAAGAGTTAATCGATAAGTATTTTTTGTTGTTGTTGTCCATGTAGGAAACGTTTTGGCAAGCAAAGCTCATTTGTTGTGGAGAGAAACACAAAGAGTGTTCAGCATGGAGAATCTGTTGGGCCTCACATTGTCTGCCAAATATGGGTTGCATTTGTAAAAGCAGACAATCTGTTTCTGACATGGATATTTAATGTTTGGCCTATCTCTGTTTTGCATTTTCGCATTTAGCTTATAGTCAATGGATACATACACAAACAAGTCAGAAAATATTACTATTACAAATATGATGCTACTCCTACTATTATGTACTACTACTACTTATGTATTACGACTCCTACAGCTATGAACACTACTTTAACAGTCCAATTATTCCAACTGTCTTCTGGGGTTGGCTGGGGAAAGATTTAGGCCCAGACCTTTATTGAACTAGCTGACTCCGTCTGACGTTTGACTGAAGGGTTCCAGTGAAGAGAGCCAGGCAGGTTGTGGGTGATAACCGTCCGACTCTTCGCAACAGACACTATGAGATATTTAACAATCACCAACTCATACTAGTAGGTGGGAACCCCAGCATCATGTCTAGCTGATGGATGGCTCAAGTTTTTGACACACTCTACCTGCAAAGCACCAAATAGATGGTTTATAACTGGGCAGAGAATCAAACCCAGAGTAGATACCTCAATTAAGGTAAGTGTGCTACCTCTGTACCATCCAGTCAGACCACAAACACCTACTCCAGGCATTTATGTATTTAATATATGATGTAACTAGCAAATACAACCCGTCGCTTCGCTGATGGCTATATTAATGGGGGGGGAAGAGGGAGAGGGGAGAGGTGAGGGAAGAGGGAGAGGGGGGGGGAAGAGGAGAGGGGGCAGGGGGAAGAGGGAGAGGGGGGAGGGAGAGGAGTGAGAAGACAGAGATGGAGGGATGGACAGAGAAGGAAGGCAGGGGAGGTTGAGAGGGAGAGGGTCGGAGAGAGAGGGAGACGGGTTGCAGAGAGAGGAGGCGGGGTCTGAGCGAGGGGAGCGGAGGTCGGAGAGAGAGGGATAGGGTGGAAAAGAGAGGGATAGGGTGGACGAGAGAGGGATGGGTGGGATGGTGGATAAAGGGAGAGGGGGTCAGAGAGGGAGGGAGAGGGGGTCGAGGGAGAGGGGGTCGGAGGAAGTGGAGAGGGGTCGGAGAGAGTGGGAGAGGGGGTCAGAGAGAGAGAGGGAGAGGGGTCAGAGAGTGAGAGGGGGTCAGAGAGGGAGGGAGAGGGGGTCAGAAGGGAGAGGGGGTCGAGAGAGAGGGAGTTGGAGATAGGGGAGAGAGGGAAGAGGATCGAGAGGAGGGGAGGGATCGGAGAGAGGAGAGAGGGGAGAGGGGTTGAAGAGAGGGAGATGGGTGGGATGGAGAGGGAGATGGTGGATGGTGGAGAGAGGGAGGTGGGATGGGGAGAGAGGGAGGTGGGATGGTGGAGAGAGGGAGGTGGGATGGTGGAGAGAGGGAGGTGGGATGGTGGAGAGAGGGAGGTAGGATGGGAGAGAGGGAGTGGGATGGTGAGAAAGGGAGGTGGGGTTGGGGAGAGAGGAGAGAGGGAGAGGGGTCGGAGAGGGAGAGGGGGTCGGAGAGAGTGGGAGAAGGGCAGAGAGAGAGGGAGAGGGGTCGGAGAAGAGGGAGGGTTAGGGTGGAACAGAGAGGGATAGGGTGAAGAGAGGGATAGGGTAGAAGAGAGGGAGGAGGTGGATGGTGGAGAGAGGAGAGGGGTGTCAGGGAGAGAGGGAGTGGAGAGGGGAGAGGGTCGGAGGAGGGGAGGGGGTCGGAGAGAGGGGAAGAGGGGCGGAGAGAGGGGAAGAGGGTCGGAGAGAGGGGAAGAGGGGTCGGAGAGAGGGGAAGAGGGTCGGCGAGAGGGGAAGAGGATCAGAGAGAGGGGAGAGGGATCGGAGAAAGGGCAGGGGATCGAGAGAGAGGAGGAGAGGGGTGGAGGAAGAGAGGGGGGAGGGGGTGGAGGAGAGAGAGGGGGAGAGGGGTGGAGGAGAGAGAGGGGTGGAGGGGAGAGAGGGGGAGAGGGGTGGAGGAGAGAGAGAGAGAGAGAGAGAGAGAGAGAGAGAGAGAGAGATAGAGAGATAGAGAGATAGATAGGTAGGTAGGAGGGGAGTGGGAGAGAGGGAAGGGGAAGAGTTGAGGAAGGAGAGGGGGAGATTCTGGCAGATGTGAGCCTAGGTTAACGTCCATCTGAGAGAAGGCACACACACTGATGAACACCCTGCCTGTAAAACAACGGGATGACAATTTATAATGTTCGGGATTAAATCCAGGCGAGACAGCTTCGAGCGAGCCTCATACTCTCGGCTATCCTGGCCGTGATCTGGTGATTCATTGCTTTATAAAAATTGAATTGATCTGAGCAGCAGTTCCACCTGCTAAAAAATATATATATATATTATTATATCCTTTAATTTGTCCAATTTGCAAATTCTTTGACAGCTCTTCTTCTCCTCACCACTGCGCAGAGGTGTTGGTGGTGGAGTGGGTTTGGCAGGAGGATATCATGAGAGAGGGGAAGGAAGCAGCTGAGGGGAGGGAAGGGAAGGCAGCATGAGAGGAAGGGAGGGAAGGCAGTGTGAGGGAAAGGGAGGGGAAGGCAGCACGTGAGGGGAAGGGAGTGAAAGGAGTGATGGGGGAAGGCAGCATGAGGGGTGGGAAGGCAGCATGAGGAAAGGGAGGGGAAGTCAGCATATGAGGGGAGGGTGAAGGCAGCGTGTGATGGGGGAAGGCAGGTGAGGGTGGGGAAGGCAGGCGTAGTAGTGGGAAGTAGCGTTAGGGGAAGGGAGGCAGCATGAGGGGAAGGGAAGGCAGCATGAGGGGAAGGGAAGGCAGCATGAGGGAGGGGAGGGAGGCAACCTGATAAAATGCACCCAAACAGAACATTTTCTTTTAACCACTGGGTTCTATATAAAATTGGGCAGGAGCATTGAAAAACCCTCGCTGACTCTGCTAAATTCAAAACTAAACCATCAGTCATTACTAGTCCCCTTAACAGAGAGAGGACAGGTGTGGGAGGGAGGGTAGGAGGTGAGAGGGAGTGGGAGAGGTGAGAGAGAGGGAGAAGGGTGTGGGAGAGAATGGGAGAGGGTGTGAGAGAGGGGATAGGGGTGGGGGGAGAGAGGAGAAGGGGGAGAAATGGGAGGGGAAAGAGATGGGATGGGGAGAGTGGAGAGTAAGGAAGGGAAGAGAGGGGGGCAGATGTGACGTCCAGTTAACAGCACACACATTGATGAATCCCTGCCTGTGAAACACCGGAATGAAAGTTTATTGCTTGATCAGGATTTAACCCAGGCTAGACATCTTAATCGAGCATGCGTACCTCTCGGCTATCTGCCGTGATGTTAACGAAACTTAATTATCATGTTTTTTTAATTGTATTTATCTATGCCAATGACGGGTTGTATATGAAAGAAATCATACAAAAGGGTAAACATGCTGTTTAATAAAATTGTGCATTTTAGCAAGCCAGCCATCGCCCGATACAGCGCAGTACAATGCAGGGCAATGCAGGCAAGTGGCCCCTGAACAATGGTCAAGAAGATCGCTATAACAGTATTCAGTGAATGCGATTATTATCGAGTGCTTGCCAAGTGGCTTAAGCTCTCAAACGAAATGGTTGATAAGGAACGGTTGGCTTGGCAAGCGATTAGCGATCGCCGATCCATCATATTAAACACATACCTCCCGGAGATGCCTGAAATATCAAACTATGTCTGAATTAGACAAATGAACATGTTTCTAGCAGTCGGAACTACTGCTATGTTCAATTCTGGAGCTTAAATTTTGTAATTCGGCTTAGCTTAAGAGATTCTCAAGGTTATGGCATGTGCAGAAATGAAATAAAACCACAAACACTGGTGTCTCCAGGCACTTGTAAATATTGCAATGTATCCAGCGATTCATAGGTATGATGATCAGGCATTTGATGATATGAGTGAAGAAAGTGAAAAAAAAAACGTTATCGTTAAAAAATCGTTGCAGCCTGTTCTAACTCGAGGCATTGTTGAGCAGGCCAAGCAAAATGGCGAATTAAGACCCCTGCAAGGTAACAGTCGATGTGCCTCCAGGGAGAGCGAGGTGGCCGAGAATGCGCTTGATGAAGGAAACAATTAAATACGATTGTTAATTATCTTCAAAGGGGTGTTTTGATTAAACCAAATGCCCAATTTTTACTCTTGCATCCCGGGAGTTCCCTTAGTATGCATGCAAAGTTTCAGGCTGCTAGGTTTCATGGTCTTGGAGTGATGGAGGAGACACGCACACTGACTGACTGACGCACACTGACATTTATGAGTATACAGTGGATGCTCTTCCAGGTAGCTCAACAAACATGGCCAGTTCATACAAGGCTAGGGCATTATCTCCATGCTGATGACTGCCAAATTGCTGGAAATACACGTTTGGAGATGCACCCCCTACCCCACAATTTATTACCACTACAATGCTGTACAACCAACTATATTTAAAACTGCAGTGTAAGTTTTGGCTTCTTTTAAAACTATTTGTACACCGTTCCTTCCCAATTCCATATCCATGCAATGCCTGACGTCATTGCCAGACGCTGAAGGAAGGGAGTGCTCAGTTTTTACTCTGTTTGTTTGTTTTCTTGGTTGTTTGTTTTCTTGTTTGTCTGGGTGATATCTCAGCCATCCTTTGAGCTAGGAAGCTGAAATTTGGGGAAAAAAAGTGAAGATGTGCTTTCACAAAAACAGTATTTTTGATTATTTGATTAATTAATTAATTGATTAATTACTTGATTGTTATCGATTTATTAATTACTTATTTATTTTATTTCTCATCCTGGCAATATCTCAGGCATATTTTGAGCTTGGAAGCTGATATTTGGACACGACAGTGACCAAGTGATTTGGCTATAAAGGGTATTTTTGATTTATGGATTAATTACTTAATCGGTTAATTCTTCATTTTTTCGATTAATTGCTTAATTTTCAAAAAGTTACAGATTCAGCTGAAACAGTGGTGGTTTAGATATGCTATTAGCCAATTGATTAAGATTTTTTTTTCGATTATTACTTATTTATTTTAATTATGCAATTAATCAATCTATCAATAATTGTACACCGCTCCCTCCCAATTCCGTCTCCATCTGTTACAAGGCGGCATCGCCAGACACCGAAGGTGCCCCGGTGATGTCGCGTGCTGAAGGATTTGTTATATATTTATTTGGCATGGGGGGTTTTTGGTGTACTTTGTACCGGTACTTGTTTTCTATTCTGGGTACCTCTACATATCTGATTGTGTGGGCCACAATGTCGAGTGGCACATGGATTTTGCTCCCTCAACACTGAAGCAGTTTATATTTCAGAAAAGTATCGAGCAATGCATTAACTTGTTTTCTGTCTCTCTCCCTCCCTCTCCCCCACCTCGTGTGTGTGTGTGTGTGTGTGTGTGTGTCTCTCTCTGTCTCTCTGTCTCTCTGTCTCTCTGTCTCTCTGTCTCTGTCTCTGTCTCTGTCTCTCTCTCTCTGTCTCTCTCTTTTTTTCTCTCTCTTTCTCTCACTTTCTCTCTCTTTCTCTCTTTTCCTGTCTATTTTAAGATTGGGGTTATTCCCTTTTCTGGTGGTATCGATTTTGTGGTATTCCTTCCAAAGATACCAGACACCGATCTCACATTAATAGAAAGTTCACTCAGCAGTTCATTCTTTCAAGATTTGGACCATAAGCTGGAAGAAAAGACTGCAAACATCTTTGTTCCCAAGTTCAAAATCGAATCTGAGCAAGATTTAATGCCAGTGCTGGATAATCTTGGTAAGTTTCGTTACCACGTTTTTCGACTTCTTTCTCGAGGCTCTGCAGTCCTTTAACCTTGATAACTCCATTCCCATTACCCTTTTCTCAGTCAGGTACCATTCCTGTTCTTAGCAAATGTAATGAGTATTGCTATGCTGCAACATCAGTGCTAGAAGAAAGAGAAACTGATTTTTCAAGATGATGGTCCTGTTCCATCGCTTTATATTACCACAGTTACTCTCAAAATGAATAGGTAGTTCAGGTAGATGCAGGATTTTAAAGGGGGTTGGGGGGTGAGGGTTATCTACATGAAAAAGTAAAATGTCAAAAATATACAGTCAGAACCACAGGTGCATACAGTAGTGGTAAATTAATGCCTCTGGTTATAATTCCTGGAGTAAGAAAATGTGAAAATATATTTTAAATTGAGGTTTAATTGTTAAATTACTCTATAATAATGTACTTTCTTCCAAGAGAAAGGGAGGGATTCAGAATCCCGAGAACTCCCCCTTGCCCTCCCCAAACTATCCACAATCCATTGCCAAACTAGAGAGTTCATAGAACACAATCAATACAGTAAGTCCTTGCTTAATTCAAAGCAATACAGTAAGTCAACACTTAACACCATCCCGGTTAACATTGTTTCGCTATTAAGTCGCTGATCTATTTGAGAACAAACTCGTTTCAAGTTGTTCACCATTCCATTATAAAATCGTTTTATATCTAATTTAGTACCAAACTAATGGTTTTCCTGGTTTTAATAAAGCTACAGTATAAACCATACTGTACTGTTGTATAAGTCCACTCAGAGTATGTAGAGTATCGGCCTTATATACACCGAGCTGTGCATCGATAGCATCGGTCGTTGTGTCATCCTCTCCGATCTCAGGTGCTTGACGAGTAGTGATCCACCGAACGAGCAGTCATATGTTTGTATGTTAAATTGATGGAAACATCCTCAAGTGCATTGATAGCTTTGAGCCGTGGAGACTCCGAGCTTAGACACCTTTTGTTGTAATTTAAAATGTCTCCATTTCTGCTTTCTGGCTAATTTGCATTTTCATTCTATACATTTATTTTATTGCATAATATACATATTCATACAATTTTATATGGTTATTATTCTTTCTATATATGCATATATTTGTAAGTTTGTTTTATTATTGTAAACTTGACAAATATCAGTCTTCAGAATGCCTTGTCCAGAGTTTTAAGTTCTCAATAAACCAAAATGATTGATTTATTGACTTATCAAGTGTTTTACATGATGGAATGTTGTTTTTTCATTTCATTTTGGTTTATTAAAGAAAGCATCCTTGATAAAGATAGTCAGAAGACTGATAGATGCAAGGTTAACATCAGAACAGCAAGAATAATCATGTTCATAACAAATGTAAAAGTACCAAAATCACAAGCTAAATTTAAAAAAACAATTCAAACAAATATTATACATGTAATTGATATGTACATCTACACAACAAAATTAAGCATTTTAGTCAAAAAAGAATTGTCGAGTTTTTATACTTTTGAGTCTTACACTGAGGAATGTCAAGATGTTGAGCATTTCTGAACACAGATGTCACGGTGCACCCGTGACTGATGCACAGATTTGAAGGAAGAATGCCACGGTGACGATTAGTCTTTTGAAGACCAAGTCCAAAATGCAAGAGAAGCTCATTCCTGTGTTCACTCAACAATTGTCGGCGATATCAAAATGACTAAGTTGTTGCGCTTCGGACTGAATAGATTGGTACATAATAAAACGAAGTGCACGCTTCTGGAGTCGATCATTGTCATCACTCTGAGTCCTTGTGATGCCAGAACCCCACAGGGCACACTGAACTCCAGCAAGTGACAGATGAACACTGTATATTTCAACAAGATCAAGGGCACTCACACCAAATTTCTTCAAAGTACAAAGAACGTAGAGTCATCTTGCATCATGAGATACCATCTGCTGGACCTGACTATTCCACTTCAGATCTGATTGGATTATAACACCAAGGAGAGTGAATGATTGAACTCTCTGCAGAGGGATGTTATCAATGACAATGTTTAATTGCTGTGGAACATTCTGAAGGAAAGATATTTGCATGATCTTACATTTCTCTGGCTTCGGTCTTACCTCATGAAGGCAACGCCAATCACCAAGTACATCAACATGGGCTTGCATCAAACTTTATTGAGTTCTGTGCAGCACTTCGACCATGCTCAAGTCCTCCACATATTTCCAATGCTATTCTGTTGTTACAGCTGCATTATTCACCAAAACATGGAACAAAATTGGTCCTAGTTTCATCCCTTGTGGAACTCCGCATGAGAGACTCAAGGGGTTCAATGTCTGACCTTGATAACAAACCACTTGGGAATGATCAAAAAGGAAACTACACAATGGTGGTATAATGGAAGCATCAACCCCAAGCTGAATGAGCTTTTCAATGGAGTGGTCTCCATAACCACCTTGGAGTGGTTGACGAGGTCTAACGCCTTAGTAAAGTCGACAGTGAAAATGTTTGCATAATGACCTCGTTGGTCAAGATTTCGATGTATTACATCTAACATGTGGACTAAATAGTGGTTGATGGAGCTTCCTTTCATTTTTCCATACTGTTCAGGATCAATGTGAGGTTTAAAATCGACCATCAGCCAGTCAGCAAGAAAGATTTCAAACACCCTAGCTAAACCAAACGTAATTGAGATGGGGCAAAGCTGATCAAATCCAATAACATGAGAAGTCTGAGGAATCGTACATACTGAGGCACACTTCCATTTAGCAGGGAAGTAACCATTCTGCAAGCATGAGTTAAATTTCTTTGTAACAGGGCCTGAGATTTCCAGTGCAAACTCTTTGAAAAGACGAATAGGTACATCACTGGGATCTGGTACCTTGGATGCGTTGAGACATCTATGACGAAAGTATACCTCGTGCTGATGGATTGTCGCTGGAGGCGCAGATGCCGGAAGATAAGCCGTAAGAGTTGCTGGATCCAGCAGAGGTAACGGAGTACAGATGTGGGAAAAATGCATGTTAAGATCATTGGCTAGTTGATGAGGAGGTTGATCAGCAGAAGCAAGATTGTAGGACTGCTTCTTCATTCCGGTCAATAATCGAATCTGTCTGTGCCATTTTCCAGGCTCTGATCTTTTAAGGTGTTCAAATTTGTTCTGCAAGTAACCTGACTTAACTTTTTTGATATTCTGCTGGATTTTATGTGTTGTTTATGCTTATGGTATCGATCAAAATCACCACGATCATGTGCAGTGTCCCGTTGTACTATTAAACGGCGAAGATTAATTATCATTGAACCATGGTTTGTCCCAAGGTTTCCGTTTAATCACGATCTCATGAAAGCATCGTTTGTATTGCATCATAAGGGTACTATGTAGAATTTCTATCATTTAATCAGGAATATCAGTAGAGTTCAAATCAGCCCAATCATACTCTGTAATCCATTGTCCAAAATTTCGGATAGATGATTAAAGAAACGGTCTTAGTTTAGACTTGGTGGATTTCAGAGGTTGAAATGAATCATGCTGTTGGGCGCAAAACAACACTGTGACCACAAGATTCAATTGGGGCACATATTACTGGTTCAGCATAAAGTTCTTGAAAGTTTGTTAAAATGTTAATAAATACTCCATTTACTCGTGTTGGTGTTAAAAATGTGTAAACAGAGCATGTTGTTGAATAACATCGGTTATGGAGATCATTAAAATCCCCAATAACAAGTACTACCGTCTCCTCCGTTGAGTTAATCAGGTCAACCACCTCAATGATGTGATCTGTTATCATCTGATGGTAGGGAGATCATGGCGGAACATAGACAACACATGCGTAGAGATTCCTCATCAGACGCATGGCAGAATATGATATCAGTTTAACCCAAAGCATTTCAAAATGTGTTTGGAGAAGATAGTGAAACACTTGTCAGGAGTTGATATCATCTCTAGCATAAAGTGCAACTCCTCCTCCCATTCGGCATCATGATCAGAGCAGTAGAGAGTAAATGCTGGTAAGTCAAAACATGTGGATGGCTTGGCTGGAGTAACCTAGTTTTGGATACTGCTACGAGAAATTCGGTTGATACATTTTCCATTGCCACTTATTAGGTGTTTTACATGCTTTCGATGGCCTTGACCTTTAATTAATTATGACCAGATTTTACAGATTTTATACACATATACTGCACATACATACGCCTGGTGTTGGCGCAGTGGTTAGGGCAGTGGCTTGGGACCAAAAGGTCCTGAGTTCAAGCCCCGTTGGGACACTGAATTAATATATGTATATTATATATATATATATATATATATATATATATATATATATAATATATATATATATATATATACCAAGTCGAAAACACCAGGGGGTTGACTCAGCCTGCCATCCTTCCGAGGTCGGTGAAATGAGTACAGTTGTACTGGGCCCGGTGTATGCCCCGGTTAAGATAGGTGTACCATATCCCTGTGTGTCGTAAGAGGCGACCAGGGTTGCGTCAGGAAGGCATCCGGCGTAAAAACCTATGCCAAATCATTATGCGGACAACAAGACGGTTGATCCGCTGTGGCGACCCTAACGGGAGCTAGCCGAAAGAAGAAGATACTGCACATACATACAAATAAGCGGTGTAAGTTACAATCTGAGATGTTGAAAAATTCCTGAGGTTTGGCAAGAATAAAATCACAAAAATATCCAACTTGATTATAATGGAGTGAAATTGTTTCTTATGGACACCATGTTCTCTTTACCACGTAGGACTTTTCTCTATGCCACGTGGGACTTTTCTCTTTACCACGTGGGGATTTTCTCTTTACCAACTGGGGCTTTCTCTATACCATGTGGGGTTTTCTCCTTACCATGTGGGGCTTTTTCTCTTTACCACGTGGGGCTTTTCTCTTTGCCACATGGGGCTTTTGTCTTTGCTACGTGGGGCTTTTCTCTTTGACACATGGGGCTTTTGCCTTTGCTACCTGGGATTTTCTCTTTGCGACATGGGGCTTTTCTGTTTGACATGTGGGGCTTTTCTCTTTGCTACGTGGGGCTTTTCTCTTTGCCACTTGTGGCTTTTTTGATTCCACGTAGGACTTTTTTGATGCCACTAACCAAGATGAGCAGATCCTGGAAAAAAGTGACATTGAATTAATTCTATTTTGCACCGTCTTAGCTTGGCAGTGAGTTGGTTTACCAATGGGGTGCCTTTTGATTATGACTGGTGAACATCAAGTGCTATTTGCAGAAGGCCTTCGGACAGAAGGTCCAACAGGATCTCCAGGGTCTTCGGGGACTAAGGGTTCTACTGGTTCTATCAGGTCTTAAGGTCCAAGGGGTATTGTGGGTTTTTGGGGTCTGAAAGGTCCTAGGGGTCTTACGCGTTCTAAAGGGTCTCAGGAGTCTTAGGGGCACAAGGGTTGGTGGGTTATGAGGGGTCTTGGGGGTTTAATGGGGTCTTAAAAGCTCTTTGGGTCTTAAAGGTGGGGTCTTAAAGGTCAACTTATGGTTATAAAGGGTCTAAATGGTCTTAAGTATTATCGGTCTTTGGGGCCTAAAGGATCTTCGGTTATAAAGGGTTGAAGTAGTCTTCAGGGTCTTCGGAGTCTTGCTGGTCTTTAGGTTCTGAAAGGGTCTAATGGCTCTGATTGGTCTTAGGGATCTTAGGGGTCTTAAAAGTGTCCAGGTTCTGAAGGGTCTAAAGGGTATAAAGGTTTTAAGCGTATAGAGGGTCTTAAAAGGTCCAAAGGGTAGAAATTTTTTAAATGGTCTAAAGAGGTCTAAGGAGTGCAAAAGGTGTAAGGGCTTTAAAGGTCGACATGTCTAAAAGGTTTGTTCCAATAGTTGGTAATTAAGAGACGAAGTCAAGGTCCAATAATAAGTAATTAATAGACATACTCATGGTCCTACTCATGCTCAAACTGTATGTAATTAACAGATATACTCATAAGGGTTGACCAAGATTTCACCTCGACGATTGTTCACCGTCCACCTGTGTTTTTCAGTTTTCTATACAGTTTATACATAGATATCAAGTGAATCGGTTGAAAATTGACGATTTATATGATATTCACCTTTGACCTTTTAACTTATTAACCTCAAAATACTATACGCTTCAAGCTTGTCACTTCCTATAACAGGTGGTGAAGTTTCGTGAAGATCGGAGTAAAAATGTGACCTGTAGGCGATTGACATACTGATAGTCAAACAGACAGACAGACAGACAGACAGCCAAACAGAATGAAACATCACTCATACAGTGATACTTGGCAAAACAGCACAAAATTGAACAGTACTCGGTAGAGCGCATACCTCTGCCAGGCTTCTGTACATTTTACATTTTGTATCTCAATGATGGGCTGAATCTGAACTAAAATCTAATCCGCTTGTTCTAGTCACCTAACCAACTCATCCACCTAGTTTGTCATAACTCGTCCACAACTTTTTGAGATATCATGATATATATAGTTTTTGGCCCTATCTCTCAATTTAGAAATTAGGCCTATGTTGACCTTTTGACTTTTAAGGATTAATTGGTGGTTGAATTCATTGATCTGATATGAAAATTCTGTTCAAATTTCAAGTCAATCAGATGAAAATTGAGGATTTTAGAAATTTGAAAAAGTTTTTTTTACCTTCGACCTATGATGACCTTTAGACCTCAAAAATATATAGGATTCTGTCAGACCACCAACTACACCATTTGGTGAAGTTTCGTGAAGATCGGTATAAAATTGTGACCTGTATGCGATTAAAGGTAAGCGGACAGACAAACGGAAGCGATCAACATACTTGTCAAAAAAAAAAAAATTGCCAAGTAATGAACAGACGGGTGAAAACAAAACTTTGGTCCACCTTCAGTGAGGGCGGTAATAACAGAAATGCGATGTTAATGTGATATACTACTTTTGATTGTTTTTCAATTACTAATTTCATGCTTACAAATTTAATCCCTGTCATTTGACTAGTATCTACATTGTAATATGCTAAGGAGTCAATTTTGTGCACTTCTTAGTTTCTATTTTGCGATTAGCAGTTTTGATTTTCCACTCACTTTATTTAGGTGACTTCTTATGGGAAAAGAGAAACTCTAGAGAAACCCCTGCCGACCCTCACCTCACCTACACCCCCATTTTTTTCATTAAAAGAGAAACCTCTCCTCCACCCCTGCTTTCCCAGCAATCCTCTTACCTCCTTTCCATTTTACACACACACAAGACAATAATTCAGAAAAGGATAATAGTTAAAATTATAGAAATAGGAAGGGGAGTGGGTCAAGGAGCAAGAGGAGGAGGAGATTGGGACCATAATCTGTGCAGAGCGTTGGTGCTGCTAAGCAGTCTCCTTGGCTATTGGGCACAATCCTGGACGGGTCGCCACTCCGACACAGTATACCAGCATGCTGGCACTCATTTTGCCAACCTCGGAAGGATGACAGGCCAAGTTCACTCCACCTGGTATTAAATCAACAGCTGAGCAGGATTTGAAATCAGGACCCTCGGATCTCAAGCGCCACCACTCAAAACCATTAAGCCAACACCAGGCATGGGGGCAAGAGGAAAGTAAGAAAAGTAATGTGAATCAAGGTTTGGATGAAAGGATTAACAAATAAGGAAGAAAATAAGTGGACTTTGTGTCAGAACATTGTGTTCATATCTAGGTACATAGTTCATGATATTGGGAGCCCAGTCCCATGTACTCTGTTGATTTCTCCAGTGGCCATGAATTTCATTGGTCTGCATATTATTGTGTACAAGCTCCACCATGTGTCATAGATCATTTTTAGTGAACAAAGTCCAAACTGCACCTTTTTTGCATAAATGATGTTGATGGTCCCTAAGTGTGTGACAAATCTCTCCTATATGGTTGCTAATATAGATCTATATATTTTTTTATCTCCACCAGGCTTGGATGACCTCTTCCATCATCCCAATTTTTCAGGAATCTCGACTGAACGTCTTTTCCTTACTGATGCCTTGCACAAGGCTGCTATTGAAATTTCGGAAGAGGGAGCTCTGGCTTATGCAGCCACTGCATTATTTTTAACTCGTGGGCTGGTCCATCATGCTGTACCCACACCAGTGTTTCAGCTTAATCGTCCATTCGTTTTTGCTATTATTGATCAGCATTCCAGAGCAGTTCTCTTTTTGGGGCGCTTTGTTGGACCTGACTCCCATCAACCAACACCTTCAAAGGATGCAATGAAGAGTAGTGATGAAGAAAGAGAAGATGATTCGTCAGATGATGAAACTTCCAAAGATTAATCTTCACACTAAAATAAAAATAAGACTTCGAATGTGGCCTTTTTTTTTCATTTGGAAAACATGTATAACCATTGTTCATAAGAGTATACTATCATTGCTCATATATCATCGGAAGGCTAACGTAAGTAGCGTGAATGATAACCATATGTGTTTTCAGGAATGCAAGTTCAAAAGGTGTGCTCTTTCATTTTTGTGAAGAGTAAAATGCTAAATTTACTTTAATTTCCTTATCAATTTATTTTAAATTTCAGGTATGAAACTAATACCTTTGAGATAAACTCTAAACAATATGTAGCTTAGTGTTCTAAAATTTATCAGGCATAAATTTTATCTTGTGAAAAACAGGAAACACTTGAAGAACTTTGCATTCTGGCATAAATGGCCTTTGACCAACTGCTCACTGCTTGCAATGTTTGAACTTTTTTTTCATTTTTGAAAAATTCCATTTTCCAATTTTGTACTCAAACAAAAAAAGTCTTCTGTGTCTATCGTTATTTCTCTTTGCAGACACTTTGCCAAACTGTGTTGTTTTAGGACTTGGAATCGTAATTGTTCACTTCTAAAAAATAAAAAGAAAAAAGGTTCATAATTTACAAAGGAAAGTTCAGAGATGTATTCGAAAATAAACGTTGTTAGCAGTGAGCTGTGGATGCCAGATTGTTTGCTTCCTGAAAGTGAATGGGAATTTAGAAAACGTGAAAAACATGCAAACAAGCTTGGTGTCCCCCTTATATAAACAAGGTTAAATAGGCCATAATCATTACATTATTATTTTGAAGGAAAGTAATAATTTCTTATGTACAGGGTGTTTGAAAAGCCTGGAATCAAAGGAAATGTTTTTTTAATTTTTATTTGTTGAGACGATGCTTTTGAGGTGGAGAGGAGGCCATGGGACCGATTTATAATGGCCCGTACGTAGTCCAGATTCAACGCTATTTGACTTTTTTTTCTTTGTGGACACCCAAAATCAGTGATTTATAATAGGAGAACATGTACCATTGAAGACCTGGAGAATTAAATCAGAAACGAATGTGCTAAAATCGATGTGTGAATGTTGATAAACGTTCAAATAAACTTACATACATGTATGCATGATATGTGTATGCATGTCAGTAGCTCGCAATTTGAACATAATAGTAATAAAATAAACATCTCTTTTCCTAACTTTTGAAACACCCTAATATTTCACCACACAAGATTGTTCAGTTAATGCAGTGGTTTTTACTCACGTGATGCAAATTTATGCTTAATCAATTTTCTTTCTTAGGCTCCAGCACATGTCACGACTGATTTAATAGATTTGAATTTTCATGACTGTTTATTATCTCATGATGAATAAAGTATATGTTGGGGATTATTTTGTCTTTGAAACATCATTTCCCATATCGTATCATTTGGAGGAGATCGATAGTGAAATTATGTCCCTCCAGTCATGCTCAAATACTGTACGACCGTCTTTCAGAATGGCATCTCACCACCACTTAACGTTACTCATAAAACTCGCTGATCAGCGTGTTACCTTCAATGCTAATGCCCATACATAAAATAACCTGTTAGGTGCTCCTCTGTGAACCTCAATTTCTGCATAAAAAGCAATTTCACCCCCTAATCACAGCATAAACGATGAAATGGATGGAGAAAATGTATGTGATCTGACAGTTTGTTTAAGCAGAGAAAACATGATAAAAAGAACATATTTTTTTCTCTGTGCGATCATTTATATGACCTGTGAGGGTAAAAAGGTTCATAGACTGGCAGAGGGTCAAAGGGGAACAGGGAGGCAAAGACATCACACAAGTGTATGAGTGGCAAAGAAAGGGGTAAGCAAGAGCAAAATAAGAAGGGGTGGGTCTTCCTATATCTGCAGAGATGGATGCAGCAGCAGCAGCCTGTCTCTCAGAAGTATAGTTTCATGTTCTGCATAGGGCAGAGTCATCCACAAATGGAAAGGAGGAATGGGGCTGGGAATATTGGCCTTTTCAGTTAAGACTGCATTAAGATTTCTCTGGAAAAAGCTTTTTCCAGAGCAGTCTCAAACAGGACCAGAACTCCCTCCATAATGAGTGAAGGTACAGAAAGGGAATGTGTACAACAGACAGATGCGACGAGCCAACATCAGACATTTAAGAATGGTGAGGGAGTTGAGAGATGTGATCTCAGGTGAGCTTGATGTACAATAGTAAGAAAAAGTTTGTGAACCCTTTTGAATTTTCTGTATTTCTGCATAAATTTGACCTAAAATGTGATCAGATCTTCATCTAAGTCCTCATAATAGATAAAGAGAGCCTCATTAAACAAATAGCACATGCACACAAAAAATCTACTTTCATTTATTTATTGAGCAAAATGATCCAACATTCAATTTCTTTATCGGAAAAAAGTATATGAACCTCAACATTCAGTAACTGGTGGCACCCCCTTGAGCAGCAATAACTTCAACACCTGCACATTGCTTGGAGGAATTCTGGCCCATTCCTCCTTACAAGAATGATTCAACTCAAAGATGTTTGTGGGCTTTCTTTCAATAACTGCTCCTTCAGGTTCTGCCACAACATTTCAATTGGGTTCAAGTCTGGCTGGACTTTTGTAGATTTACTTGTATGTTTAGGATCGTTGTCTTGCTGCATGACCTACTTTCTCTTAAGAATAAGCTCACAAATGGATGCCCTGACATTCTCCTGTGACATTTTATGGTACAATCCAGAATTCATGGTTCCATCAATGATGGCAAGCCATCTGGGTCCTGAGGCAGCAAAGCAGCCCCAAACCATGATACTCCCACCACCATGCTTCATGGTTGGGATGAGGTTCTGATGTTGGTATCCAGTGTTTGGTTTTCGCCACACATAACATTTCTCATTTAAGCCAAAAAATTCTACTTTCGAATCAACTGTCCAGAGAACATTTTTCCAATAGCCTTCTGGATAATCCAGGTGGTCTTTGGCAAATTTGATATTGGCATCAATGTTCTTCTTGGGGAGCAGTAGTTTCTTCCTTGATATCCTCCCATGCAACACCATTCTTGTTCAGTGTTTTCCTGATGGTGGACTCATGAACACTGACATTAACCAATGCAAAGAGGCTACAGATCCTTAGATGTTAACCTGGGATTCTTTATGACTTCCTGGATTATTACACGTTTTGCTCTTGGAGTGATTTTATTTGGACACTGCTCTGGGAAAGAGTAACAATGTTGTTGAATTTTCTCCATTTGTACACAATCTGCCTGACGGTGGAATGGTGGTGCCCAACATCTTTAGAAATGGTTATGTACCCTTTCCAGACTGTTGAGCATCAACAACTCTTTCTGAGTTCCTCAGAAATCTCTTGATTTTGGCATGACACGCTTTCACAAACGTGTGTGGTGAAGAACAGACTCTGATGGTGATGAACAAAGTTGATGTTTTTCATATCGGGCATGGCCACCAAAACTCACCTCTGATTGTCATCCCATTGATTGTAACACTTGACTGCAATTACCTCCTTAATTGAGCTGATTAAGTGAAAGGTTCACATACTTTTTTTGACAAAGAAATTGAATGTTGGATCATTTTGCGAAATAAAAAAATGAAAACGTAGATTTTTTTTTGTGTGTGCTATTTGTTTAGTCAGGTTCTTTGTCTAGTATTAGGACTTTGATGAAGATCTGGTCACATTTTAGGTCACATTTATGCAGAAATACAGAAAATTCTAAAGGGTTAACAAAATTTTTCTCACCACTGAAGCTCCAGCTCAATGATGAACTGATAGACACATTGGTTGTAGGCTATGCAACATTCCCATCAGTTGGACCTGTCTTCGAGGTGAAGAATTTCAGAGCTGCTTTTTGTGATTACCTTGCTAATTGCCTCAGTGTAGCAGAGTTAGGATGCTGAATAGGATGATTAGAGGCATTGAGAATGAACTGCTGAAGGAAAGAATGCAGTCGATGAAGGATGGAATTCCAGGAACTCTTGATGCTCGGCCAGTTTCTGATTGAAATTTCAGATCAGCCCAAACTGTGTTGCCAATTCATATATTTCTAATTTGGAGCCATCACATTTACTGTTGTTGCATATGGCAATATTCACTTATGTTTATTACCCTCGCCAGAGGAGAGGGTATTGCATTTGGGTCTGTTAG
>CM068952.1:123430347-123441710 GCA_035128595.1 Eptatretus atami | reverse complement strand
TCTGTAATATTGGTTGTTGCGTGCTAATTTCTCTTTTTCTCTGTTTGTTACTTGTGAAATCGATGATTTTTCAAATATATTGGTTGGTTGCGTGCGTTATTCTGTTTATTTTGTTTGTTACTTGTAAAATCGATGAATTTTTTTCTGTATATTGGTTGGTTGCGTGCGTTATTCTCTTTTTTCTGTTTTGTTACTTGTGAAAATCGATGATTTTTTTAGGTATATTGGTTGGTTATGTGCTTATTCTCTTTTTCTGTTTGTTTACTCGTGAAAATCGATGAATTTTTTTATGTATATTGGTTGGTTATGTGCATTATTCTCTTTTTTGTTTGTTACTTGTGAAAATCGATGAATTTTTTAATGTATATTGGTTGGTTATGTGCATTATTTCTTTTTTCTGTTTGTTACTTGTGAAATCGATGAATTTTTTTATGTATATTGGTTGGTTATGTGCCTTATTTCTTTTTGTTTGTTACTTGTGAAAATCGATGAATTTTTTTCTGTATATGGGTTGGTTATTGCATTATTCTCTTTTTCTGTTTGTTACTTGTGAAAAATCGATGATTTTTCAAATATATTGGTTGGTTGCGTGCGTTATTCCTGTTTATTTTGTTTGTTACTTGTGAAAATCGATGAATTTTTTTCTGTATATTGGTTGGTTGCGTGCGTTATTCTCTTTTTCTGTTTGTTACTTGTGAAAATCGATGAATTTTTTTAGGTATATTGGTTGGTTATGTGCATTATTCTCTTTTTTCTGTTTGTTACTCGTGAAAATCGATGATTTTTTTTATGTATATTGGTTGGTTATGTGCTCATTCTCTTTTTTTGTTTGTTACTTGTGAAAATCGATGAATTTTTTATGTATATTGGTTGTTATGTGCATTATTCTCTTTTTCTGTTTGTTACTTTTGAAAATCGATGATTTTTCAAGTATATTGGTAGGTTATGTGCTTATTCTCTCTTTCTGTTTGTTACTTGCGAAAATCGATGATTTTTCAAATATATTGGTTTGATGCGTGCGTTATTCTGTTTATTCGTTTGTTACTTGTGAAAATCGATGAATTTTTTATGTATATTGGGTTGGTTATGTGCATTATTCTCTTTTTTTTGTTTGTTACTCGTGAAAATCGATGATTTTTTATGTTATTGGTTGGTTATGTGCCTTATTCTCTTTTTTTGTTTGTTACTTGTGAAAATCGATGATTTTTTATGTATATTGGTTGGTTATGTGCATTATTCTCTTTTTTTGTTTGTTACTTGTGAAAATCGATGATTTTTTTTCTGTATATTGGTTGGTTCGTGCGTTATTCTCTTTTTCTGTTTGTTACTTGTGAAAATCGATGAATTTTTTTCTGTATATTGGTTGGTTTGTGCCTTATTCTCTTTTTCTGTTTGTTTACTTTTGCCTTTTGAAAATCGATGATTTTTCAAGTATATTGGTAGGTTATGTGCCTTATTCTCTCTTTCTGTTTGTTACTTGCGAAAATCGATGATTTTTCAAATATATTGGTTTGATGCGTGCGTTATTCTGTTTATTCGTTTGTTACTTGTGAAAATCGATGAAAGAAAGAAGCTCCTCATTAACAATATAGCACATGCCAAAAAAATCTACTTCATATTTTTGAGAAAATGTCCAACCATTCAATTTCTTATCGGAAAAAGTATATTGAACCTCAAATTCAGTAAACTGGGCACCCCTTGAGCAGCATAACTCAACACAACGTTCCTGTAATTTGATCACCCTGCACATCTGCTTGGAGGAATTCTGGCCATTCCTCCTTACAGAAACTATTCACTCAAGATGTTTGTGGGCTTCTTTCAATAACTGCTCACTTCAGTTCTCCATCAACATTTCAATGGGTTCAAGTCTGGTCTTTGACTTCCATTCAAAATGACAATCTCCTTTCTGCTTCAGCATTCGGTGTAGATTTAACTTGTATGTTAGGACGTTGTCTTCGCATGACCTACTTTCTTAAAATAAGACTCACAAATGGAGGCCTGACATCTCCGTGACATTTTAGGTGACAATCCAGAATTCAGTTCCATCAATGGAGCCACAGTCTGGGTCCTGAGCAGGCAAAGCAGCCCGAACAGATACTCCCACACATGCTTCATGGTGGAATGGTTCTGATGATGGTACCAGTGCTTGTGTTCCACTAACTCATTCGAGAGCATAAAATCACATGCTCGTCATTTGTAGCCAGCAGAATTCAGCATACCAGGGTTGGGGTAGAAATCCTACGTGCAATCCTTCTGGAATTTTGATGAGTGTTGGCAAATCATATTCGCCTGTTCTTCTTGGGAGCCATATTTCTTCCTTGATACTCTCGACATGCACACCAGTCTTTAGTTCGACCTTGATGGTGGACGTCTCAATACAGGACATTAACCGAATCAAGAGGAGCCTGACAGATTCCTTAGTGTCTACACCTGGGATTTACTTTATGACTTCTGGATATTACAAGCGTTAGCCTGGAGTGATTTTTTGGACAACCTCTGGAAAGAGATAACAATGTGTTGAAGTTTCCTCTTATCTGACCAGAGCTCCTGACGTGGAATGGTGTCCCAACATCTTTAGAAAGGTTATGTACACCTTCCCAAGACTGTTGAGCATCAACAACTCTTTCTGGAGTTCTCATGAAATCTCTTGATTTGGCGATGACAACGCTTTCGGACAATACGGTGGGTGAAAGAACAACTCTGATGGTGATGAACAAAAGTTCATGTTTTTCCATATTCGGCAGTCGGCAGACCAAAAACGTTCACCTCATGATTGTCATCCCATTGATGTAAACTTGACTGCAAATTACTCCTAATTGACGTTAAGTCAAAGGTTCACATACTTTTTTGACAAAGAATTGAATGTTGGAGTCATTTGCGAATAAAAAAATGAAACGTAGATTTTTTTTGTGTGCTATTTGTTTAGTCGTTCTTTTCTAGTATAGGACTTTGAATGAAGATCCTGGTCACATTTTAGGTCACATTTATGCAGAAATCACAGAAAATTAAAGGTTAACAAATTTTCTCACCACTGAAGCTCCATCCAATGCATGAACTGAAATCACATGTTGTAGGCTATGCAACATTCCACATCAGTTGGACCTGTCTCGAGGTGAAGAGTTTCAGAGCTGCTTTTTGTGATTACTTGCTAATTGCCTCATGTAAGCAGAGTTAGGAAACTGAATAGAATGAGGCAAGAATGAACTGCTGAAGGAAAATGCAGTCGATGAAGGATGGAATTCCAGGAACTCTTGATGCTCGCTCAGTTTTTCTGATTGAATTTCAGAATCAGCTACCAAACGTGTTGCAATTCATATATTTCTAATTTGGAGCCATCACATTTACGTGTGTGCATATGGCAATATTCACTTATGTTTATTACCCCTCAGCCAGAGGAGAGGGTAGCATTTGGTTCTGTTAGTGTGTGACTTGCGAAAATCGATATTTTTCAAATATATTGGTTGGTTGCGTGCCTTATTCCTTTTTGTTTGTTACTTATGCGAAAATCGATGATTTTTCAATATATTGGTTGGTTGCGTGCGTTATTCCGTTTATTGTTTGTTACTTTGAAAATCGATGATTTTTCAAATATATTGGTTTGTTGCATGCGTTATTCTTTTATTCGTTTGTTACTTGTGAAAATCGATGAATTTTTTTCTGTATATTTGGTTGGTTATGTGCCTTATTCTCTTTTTGTTGTTACTTGTGAAAATCGATGAATTTTTTATGTATTTGGTTGGTTATGTGCATTTCTCTTTTTTTGTTTACTTGTAAAAATCGATGATTTTTTTATGTATATGGTTGGTTATGTGCATTATTCTCTTTTGTTGTTACTTGTGAAAATCGATGATTTTTTTATGTATATTGGTTGGTTATGCCTTATTCTCTTTTTTTGTTTGTTATTGTGAAAATCGATGATTTTTTTTTATGTATATTGGTTGTTTATACTGCATTATTCCTTTTCTGTTTGTACTTTTGAAAATCGATGATTCAAGTATATTGGTAGTTATGTGCCTATTCTCTTTTCGTTTGTTACTTGTGAAAATCGATGAATTTTTTATGTATATGGTGGTTATTTCCCTTATTCTCTTTTTCTGTCTGTTACTTTTAAAAATCGATGATTTTTCAAGTATATTGGTAGGTTATGTGCCTTATTCTCTTTCTGTTTGTTACTTGTAAATCGATGAATTTTTTTATGTATATTGTTGGTTATGTGCCTATTCTCTTTTCTGTTTGTTACTTGTAAAAATCGATGATTTTTTATGTATATTGGTTGGTTGTGCCTTATTCTTCTTCTTTGTTTGTTACTTGTGAAAATCGATGATTTCTTTTACGTATATTGTTGGTTATGTCCATATTCTCTTTTTCTGTTGTTACTTGTGAAAATCGATGATTTTTTTTTATGTATTTGTTGGGTTATGTGCAATATTCTCTTTTTCTGTTTGTTACTGTGAAAATCGATGATTTTTTTTTATGTATTTGTTGGTTATGTGCATTATTTCTCTTTTCTGTTTGTTTACTTGTGAAATCGATGATTTTTCAAATATATTGGTTGCGTTCGTGCGTTATTCTGTTTATTTGTTGTTACTTGTGAAAATCGATGAATTTTTTCTGTATATTGGTTGGTTGTGTGCGTTGATTCTCTTTTTCTGTTTGTTACTCTGTGAAAATCGATGAATTTATGTATATGTGGTAGTTTGTGCATTAATTCTGTTTATTTGTTTGTTACTGTGAAATCGATGAATTTCTTTACATGCTACTATTGGTGTGCGTGCTTACTCCTCTCTTTCTGCTTTGTTACTTGTGAAAATCGATGAATTTTTTTCTGTATATGGTTGGTTACGTGCATTATTCTCTTTTTCTGTTTGTTACTTGTGAAAATCGATGATTTTTCAAATATATGGTTGGTTGCGTGCCGTTTTCTGTTTATTTTGTTTGTTACTCTTGTGAAAATCGATGAATTTTTTCTGTATATTGGTTGGTTGCGGTGCGTTATTCTCTTTTCTGTTTGTTACTTGTGAAAATCGATGAATTTTTTTAGGTATATTGGTTGGTTATGTGCATTATTCTCTTTCTGTTTGTTTACTCGTGAAAATCGATGAATTTTTTTATGTATATTGGGTTGGTATGTGCATATTTCTTTTTTCTGTTTGTTACTTGTGAAAATCGATGAATTTTTTTATGTATATTGGTTGTTAGTGCATTATTCTCTTTTTCTGTTTGTTACTTGTGAAAATCGATGAATTTTTATGATATATTGGTTGGTTATGTGCCCTAATTCTCTTTTTGTTGTTACTTGTGAAAATAGATGAAATTTTTTTCTGTATATGGTGGTTGATGTGCATTATTCTCTTTTCTGTTTGTTACTTGTGAAAATCGATGATTTTTCAAATATATTGGTTGGTTGCGTGCGTTATTCTGTTTATTTGTTTTGTTACTTGTGAAAATCGATGAATTTTTTTCTGTATATTGGTTGGTTGCGTGCGTTATTGTCTCTTTTTCTGTTTGTTACTGTGAAAAATCGATGAAATTTTTTTAGGTAATTGGTTGGTATGTGCATTATTCTCTTTTCTGTTGTTTACTCGTGAAAAACGATGATTTTTTTATGTATATTGGTGTTAGTGCTCAATTCCTTTTTTGTTTGTTACTGTGAAAATCGATGAATTTTTTTATGTATATTGGTTGGTTATGTGCATTTCTCTTCTGTTTGTTACTTTTGAAAATCGATGATTTTTCAAGTATATTGGTAGGTTATGTGCCTTATCTCTCTCTTTCTGTTTGTTTACTTGCGAAAATCGATGATTTTTCAAATATATTGGTTTGATGCGTGCGTTATTCTGTTTATTCGTTTGTTTACTTGTGAAAATCGATGAATTTTTTATGTATATTGGTTGGTTATGTGCATTATTCTCTTTTTGTTTGTTACTCGTGAAAACATGATTTCTTTTTATGTATATGGTTGGTGGATGTGCCTTATTCTCTTTTTGTTGTTATTGTGAAAATCGATGATTTTTATGTATATTGGTTGGTTATGTGCATTATTCTCTTTTTTTGTTTGTTACTTGTGAAAATCGATGATTTTTTTCTTGTATATTGGTTGGTTGCGTGCGTTATTCCTTTTTCTGTTTGTACTATTGTGAAATCGATGAATTTTTTCTGTAATAGTTGGTTATGTGCCTTATTCTCTTTTTCTGTTTGTTACTTTGAAATCGATGATTTTTCAAGTATATGTAGTTATGTGCTTATTCTCTTTTTCTGTTTGTTACTTGTGAAAATCGAGAAATTTTTTTATGTATAGGTTGGTTATGTGCCTTATTCCTCTTTTCTGTTGTTTACTTGTGAAAATCGATGAATTTTTTTTTATGTATATTGGTTGTTGCGTGCCTTATTCTCTTTTTTGTTTGTTACTTGTAAAATCGATGATTTCTTTTATGTATATGGTTGGTTATAGTGCATTATTCTTCTTTTTCTGTTGTTACTGTGGAAAATCGATGAATTTTTTATGTATAATGGTTGCTTATGTGCATAATTCTCTTTTTCTGTTTGTTACTTGTGAAAATCGATGATTTTTTTTATGTATATTTGGTTGGTTAGTGCATTATTCTCTTTTTCTGTTTGTTACTTGTGAAAATCGATGATTTTTCAATATATTGGTTGGTTGCGTGCGTTATTCTGTTTATTTGTTTGTTACTTGTGAAAATCGATGAATTTTTTCTGTAATTTGGTTGGTTGTGTGCGTTATTCTCTTTTTCTGTTTGTTACTTGTGAAAATCGATGAATTTTTTATGTATATTGGTTGGTTATGTGCATTATTCTGTTTATTTGTTTGTTACTTGTGAAATCGATGAATTTTATGTATATTTGGTTGGTTGCGTGCGTTATTCTCTTTTTCTGTTTGTTACTTGTGAAAATCGATGAATTTTTTTTCTGTATATTGGTTGGTTATGTGCATTATTCTCTTTTTCTTTTGTTACTTGTGAAAATCGATGATTTTTCAAATATATTGGTTGGTTGCGTGCGTTATTCTGTTTATTTTTTGTTACTTGTGAAAATCGATGAATTTTTTTCTGTATATTTGGTGCTTCGTGCGTTATTCTCTTTTCCTGTTTGTTACTTGTGAAATCGATGAATTTTTATGTATATTGGTTGGTTATGTGCATTATTCTCTTTTCTGTTTTGTTACTTGTGAAAATCGATGAATTTTAATGTATATTGTTGGTTATGTGCCTTATTCTCTTTTTGTTTGTTACTTTGTGAAAATCGATGAATTTTTTTTCTGTATATTGGTTGGTTATGTGCATTATCCTCTTTTTCTGTTTGTTACTTGTGAAAATCGATGATTTTTCAAATATATGGTTTGGTTGCGTGCGTTATTCTGTTTATTTGTTTGTTACTTGTGAAAATCGATGAATTTTTTTCTGTATATTGGTTGTTGCGTGCGTTATTCTCTTTCTGTTTGTTTACTCTGTGAAAAAATCGATGAATTTTTTATGTATATTGGTTGGTTATGTGCATTATTCTCTTTTTTCTGTTTGTTACCTCGTGAAAATCGATGATTTTTTTATGTATATTGTTGGTTATGTGCCTTATCTCTTTTTTTTGTTTGTTACTTGTGAAACGATGAATTTTTATGTATATTGGTTGGTTATGTGCATTATTCTCCTTTTTCTGTTGTTACTTTTGAAAATCGATGATTTTCAAGTATATTGGTAGGTTATGTGCCTTATCTCTCTTTCTGTTTGTTACTTGCAAAATCGATGATTTTTCAAAATATATTGGTTTAGATGCCGTGCGTTATTCTGTTTATTCGTTGTTACTTGTGAAAATCGATGAATTTTTATGTATATTGGTGTTATGTGCATTATTCTCTTTTTTTTGTTTGTTACTCGTGAAAATCGATGATTTTTTATGTATATGGTTGGTTATGTGCCTTATTCTCTTTTTGTTTGTTACTTGTGAAAATCGATGATTTTTTTATGTATATTGGTTGGTTATGTGCATTATTCTCTTTTTTGTTTGTTACTTGTGAAAATCGATGATTTTTTTTTCTGTATATTGGTTGGTTGCGTGCGTTATCTCTTTTTCTGTTTGTTACTTGTGAAAATCGATGAATTTTTCTGTATAGTGGTTGGTTATGTGCCTTATCTCTCTTTTCTGTTTGTTACTTTTGAAAATCGATGATTTTTCAGTATATTGGTAGGTTATGTGCCTTATTCTCTTTTTCTGTTTGTTCTTGTGAAAATCGATGAATTTTTTTATGTATATTGGTTGGTTATGTGCCTTATTCTCTTTTTCTGTTTTGTTACTTGTGAAAATCGATGAATTTTTTTTATGTATATTGGTTGGTTGCGTGCCTTATTCTCTTTTTTTGTTTGTTACTTGTGAAAATCGATGATTTTTGTATATATGGTTGGTTATGTGCATTATTCTCTTTTCTGTTTGTTACTTGTGAAAATCGATGATTTTATTGTATATGGTTGGTTATGTGCATTATTCTCTTTTCGTTTGTTACTTGTGAAAATCGATGATTTTTTATGTATATTGGTTGGTTATGGCATTATTCTCTTTTTCTGTTTTGTTACTTGTGAAAATCGATGATTTTCAAATATATTGGTTGGTTGCGTGCGTATTCTGTTTATTGTTTGTTACTTGTGAAAATCGATGAATTTTTTCTGTATATTGGTTGTTGTGTGCGTTATTCTCTTTTTCTGTTTGTTACTTGTGAAAATCGATGAATTTTTTATGTATATTGGTTGGTTATGTGCATTATTCTGTTTATTTGTTTGTTACTTGTGAAAATCGATGATTTTTTTATGTATATTGGTTGGTTGCGTGCGTTATTCTTTTTTCTGTTTGTTACTTGTGAAAATCGATGAATTTTTCTGATATTGGTTGGTTATGTGCATTATTCTCTTTTTCTGTTTGTACTTGTGAAACCGATGATTTTTCAAATATATTGGTTGTTGCGTGCGTTATTCTGTTTATTTGTTTGTTACTTGTGAAAATCGATGAATTTTTTCTGTATATGGTTGGTTGCGTGCGTTATTCTCTTTTTCTGTTTGTTACTTGTGAAATCGATGAATTTTTTTATGTATATTGTTGGTTATGTGCATATTCTCTTTTTCTGTTTGTTACTTGTGAAAATCGATGAATTTTTTTGTATATTGGTTGGTTATGTGCCTTATTCTCTTTTTTTGTTACCTGTGAAAATCGATGAATTTTTTATGTATATTGGTTGGTTATGTGCATTATTCTCTTTTTCTGTTTTTACTCGTGAAAATCGATGATTTTTTTATGTATATTGCGTTGGTTATGTGCCTTATTCTCTTTTTTTGTTTGTTACTTGTGAAAATCGATGAATTTTTTATGTATATTGGTTGGTTATGTGCATTTATCTCTTTTTTCGTTTGTTACTTTTGAAAATCGATGATTTTCAAGTATATTGGTAGGCTTATGTGCCTTATTCTCTCTTTCTGTTTGTTACTTGCGAAAATCGATGATTTTTCAAACTATATTGGTTTGATGCGGTGCGTTATTCTGTTTATTCGTTTGTTACTTGTGAAAACGATGAATTTTTTATGTATATTGGTGGTTATGTGCATTTATTCTCTTTTTTTGTTTGTTCTTGTGAAAATCGATGATTTTTTTTATGTATATTGGTTTGGTTATGTGCATATTCTCTTTTTCTGTTTGTTACTTTTTGAAAATCGATGATTTTTCAAGTATATTGGTAGGTTATGTGCCTTATTCCTTTCTCTGTTTGTTACTTGTGAAAATCGATGAATTTTTTTCTGTATATTGGTTGGTTATGTGCCTTATTCTCTTTTTCTGTTTGTTACTTTGAAAATCGATGAACTTTTTTTATGTATATTTGGTTGGTTATGTGCCTTATTCTCTTTTTTTGTTTGTTACTTGTGAAAATCGATGATTTTTATGTATATGGTTGGTTATGTGCTTATTCTCTTTTTCTGTTTGTTACTTTTGAAAATCGATGATTTTTCAAGTATATTGGTAGGTTATGTGCCTTATCTCTCTTTCTGTTTGTTAATTGCGAAAATCGATGATTTTTCAATATATTGGTTTGATGCGTGCGTTATTCTGTTTATTCGTTGTTACTTGTGAAAATCGATTGAATTTTTTTTATGTATATGGTTGGTTATGTGCATTATTCTCTTTTTCTGTTTGTTACTTGTGAAAATCGATGATTTTTCAAATATATGGTTGGTTGCGTGCGTTTATTCTGTTATTTGTTTGTTACTTGTGAAAATCGATGATTTTTCAAAATAATTGGTTTGTTGCGTGCGTTATTCTGTTTATTTCGTTGTTACTTGTGAAAATCGATGAATTTTTTTATGTATATGGTTTGGTTTATGTGCCTATTCTCTTTTCTGTTTGTTACTTGTGAAATCGATGAATTTTTTTTATGTATATTGGTTGGTTATGTGCATTATTCTCTTTTTCTGTTTGTTACTTGTGAAAATCGATGAATTTTTTGATATTGGTTGGTTAGTGTGCATTATTCTCTTTTCTGTTTGTTACTTGTGAAAATCGATGATTTTTCAAATATATTGGTTGGTTGCATGCGTTATTCTGTTTATTATCTTGCCAAAACGAAGTTTTTGCAAGATTGTTAGTCAGCTTGTATGTTTTTTTTTGTCTGTAATCACGTATCGATCACTCTGCAGAGCACAGTTATCATTGGAAATTTTTGTAACTTCGCATATCAGAGGCCTATAGAGGTCCCTTTCAGCGCAAAAATTTTCAAGGTCAAGTCAAAGTCAAGGTCACTGTCGCAAATCAGGGGAGTCGCCGAAACCCTTATTTTTTGAGTAATTTGATCGGATCGTCTTGAAACTTCATGGGAATATAGTTCATGGTCTGGCGCCAGCTGATTAATTTTTGGTGGCGATCGGCCTTGACCTTCATGGTTAGCGCTAGAGGTCGAAAGTTTTTGACCCCAAGGTTAATTTTGAAATCTTAGGTACCATATCGTGTAATACCTCAAATTGAACACCTCGATGAGTGCTTTCTAGATATGTCAAGCTTGAGACATTATGACGTGATTTGGTGACGTTATGAGGCAAACGCATATTTTTTCATGGTTACTCTGTAGAAGATTCTCATCGGAATCTCTCGTAGGCAGATATTCCTCAAGGAGTCGCTCCTGGTGGATAGCAGCTCTGTTCACCTCAGTGTGACCTTAAAGAAGTCACACGTGGTCACCTTTTGGCAAGATACGGGTCACCCTAGAGGTGACATTGTTTTTTGTTTGTTTATTACTTGTGAAAATCGATGATTTTTCAAATATATGGTTGG
Source organism: Eptatretus atami (assembly GCA_035128595.1). NCBI lineage: Eukaryota > Metazoa > Chordata > Myxini > Myxiniformes > Myxinidae > Eptatretus > Eptatretus atami. The sequence continues at coordinate 123,430,394 of CM068952.1, read as the reverse complement.
TTGCGTGCGTTATTCTGTTTATCGTTGTTACTTGCGAAAATCGATGA
>CM068952.1:123414076-123430322 GCA_035128595.1 Eptatretus atami | reverse complement strand
GAATCCGTAATGATTTTTTCTGTATATTGGTTGGTTATGTGCCTTTTCTTTTCTGTTGTTACTTGTGAAAATCGATGAATTTTTTCTGTATATTGGTTGGTTATGTGCCTTATTCTCTTTTCTGTTTGTTATTGTGAAAACCCGGTTCCGGTTTGGAGACGAGAGTTCTCCTTAGGGGCTTCTCTGCTGACGTTCTCAAAGTTAAGTTCCGGTCGTATATTTGTCCGTTTTAACTGTTAATTTTCTCACCTACATGTCACTGAGTGTTCCTAGTTCGGTTTTGTTTCAAAAATCGTTGCTATTTTGTGAGTTTTTGTCGACTTCTTACCGGGTGTTTGAGGCCTAGGCCTTGGCCTAGGCTTGAGGCCTACGGTTCGATCGTTTTTTTTTGTTGTTGTTTGTTTTTCTCCTCCATTATCCTTCCAATTTCATCCTTCCATTCTTCAATTTTTATCCTCCCATTTCCTAACGCCCTCATTCTCCCAACTAATCTCTTTTTCTTATCTCAAAAAAAAAAAATAAAAAACCCAACAACAATACAACAACACGCTAACCTTCTCCTGATTCTGCTTCTTCTTCTTCCTCTTATCTTCCTCCTCGTCTTCTTCCTCGATTTTTTCGACAACATTGACTTAATCTTGTTGAAAACTCTCTCAAACATTAATATTAAACAAACAAAAACGATCTTTATAATGCTTCATCTTCCTCTCTCACACATGTGTGTTTCTTTACTGTATCAGAATGCACTACTCTTCTGCTATTTTAACAGGCTGTCTCATTTCGACCTTTCCTTCATTCCTTGCCTAAAAATCCAACTATTACAGCGCTTCTTCTCTCCATTCTCTGAATTCGCCTTCATTGCATCCATCAAGAATTGTGTTAAATCGCATCTCCGACCTAAAACTTTTAAAACCCAGTTTGCAATGTGTTCACTTTCCATCAACATTCTTTTTTCCAACTTCAGTGCCAACTCACCCCCCTCACCCTCATCTCACTCTCAAAGCAACCATCCACTCTCTCCTCCAAGCCTCCCTCTCACCTCTTCAAAAATTCCCCCCTCACCTTTCTCCCACCTTTCATCCCCCTCATCATGCTTCTCAAGTTGCCCCCCTCTCATCACAAGCTGCCTCCCTCCACTGCCTCTCACCTCCATCTCTTCACTCCACTCCTCAAATCCTCAACTGCCTTTTCCTTGTCTCTTGTCCCCCTCTCCCCAGCACCACAGCGCTTTTCTCTCCTCATTCGGCCCCTCCTCTAGCTATTCTGCAATCCCACATCTTTCAAACCCTCCTTACCTCCCCCCTCGTCCCTTGTCCTACCTCCCCCCACCCCCTGCACCCAAAGCCTCCTCCCCTACCTCTTCATTAAAATGTGACCTCAAATATCCGGGGCCTTCGCTCAAACCTTTCAGATCTTTCCATACAGGCTGCACTGACAACCAGACATAATCTGCCTAACAGAAACTTTCTCTCCCATGACGTGTCTGACTCCCAAGTATCTCTCCCCGGTTACTCCCTCCTCCGGTTTGACAGACCTGAGCCTCGTCCTGTGGAGGTGTTGCTCTCTTCATCAAGACTCTATTCCTCACTCTCTTGCACTGCTCTCACTCCCCCACACCCAGGAATACCTCTGGCTACGGCTTCCCCTCCACTCTTCACTCATGTTTATATGTGTACTGTACCGTCCCCGAACAGTGATGACTCCATCTACACCTCACTATCCAAAACATGGACCATCTTCTATCTTCTCATCCAAACTCTCTCTTCCTCTATGTGGTGACTTTCAATTGTCATCACGCCAGTGGCTAGGTGTGGTACCTCTCTCACCTGTCATGGTACCTCAGCAAAAGCTTTCTGTGACTCATTGGGACTGACTCAATCGGTCAATTTCCCGACCGCGATCTCAACCATGGTACTCCATCTCTTCTAGATCTGATTTTGACAAATTTCCTGACAATATCTGCTGCTCTTCCTCCGCTCCAATCGGTTCTTCTTACCACGTCCTTGTCAAGTGGACATCTCTCTGGCTGTTATCAGAGAACCACCTCACCGCCGTCGAGTCTGGCATTTCACGCAAGCCGACTGGCAGGGTCTCCAAGCAGCTATCAAACTTACAGACTGGTCTCCTATCACTACTTTCTCAAACATCAACTCATCCTGGGAATTCTTTCAAAGAAACTTGCTCTACCTCATGCACAGATTTATCCCCTTCGTCTTCAGTTGTCTACCTCTTCCTCCCACCCTTGGTTTACTGAGCTTGTGGCGAGGCAGTTGTCCTGAAACAATTGCCTTTGCCTCATGGAAAGCAAACCAACTGTGGGCAATCTCAGTTCCTTCCACAAAGCTCCGAACAAGTGTGTATCTACCCTCAGGAGAGCCAGAAAACAACATCTTTCTCATCTCAAGTCTGAACTCTCAACTCTCTCTCCTCCTCAAAATCCTGGTGGCATTTAATCAAATCTGTTTCTGGTGTATGTTCCCCCCATCCCCTCCCTTACCTCAAATGGCTCACTGCTGATACCGCACGTGAAAAGCTGAATGTCTAAACTCGGTGTTTGCAGCTAAATTTGTGTCCTAACCATCACTTTCTCAACCACCTTACCCAGTCGCACCCAACTGTCCCTGGACTCTGTGTCCTTTTCTTCTAACAAGGTGGAGAGTTTGCTTTCAAACCTCGACTCAGATTCTGCAACGGTCCAGACGGCATCAGCCCACGTGTCTAAAGCCTGCTCTTTGCTCCTTGCTCACCCTCTCTCTGTTCTATTCACCCTCTCATTTGCTCAAGGTCATCTGCCTCATGCTTGAAATTCTGCTAACATCACTGCCCTGCATAAAAAAGGTGCAAAAACAGATCCCTGTACTAACAGACCAATCAGCCTTCTCCCAATCATCAGCAAGGTTATGGAATCCATCATCGCTTCAGACATGAAATCCTTCCTCTTCTCCAATGGCTTGATTTCCGATCATCAATTTGGTTTCAGACCAGGCACTCTACCCTGGATATGCTGCTTCTGCTCTCCCATCAATGGATGGAGGTTCTCAATGCCAGACAGGAATCCAGCCGTATCCCTGGACATACACGTGCTTTTGACGCAGTCTGGCACCCTGCACTACTCACCAAACTCTCTTCCCATGGTATCCAAGGCCATCTCCACTCATGGCTCGCAGACTTCCTCTCCTGTCGCAATCAACGTGTGGCCCTAAATGGAGTTCTTTCATCCCTCTTTCTGTGCAGGCTGGAGTTCCTCAAGGTGCGTTCTGGGCCCTGTTCTTTTTCTGGTTTTCATCAATGATCTCTCCGACTCTCTGGAAAATCCTCTATATCTCTTTGCCGATGACTCCACCTCTGCCGTACCATCTGTCATCCCTCAGACGGCAAGCAGCAGCTTTCTTCGCTCACTGCAGATCTGGATAAAAATCACAAACTGGTCCAACACATGGAACATGTCTTTCAATCCAGACAAATCTCACACTCTCACTATGTCTCTTCGAAAGGACGTTTAGAAACCCCCCCCATCCACTTTCTCAACAATTCCCTGGAAGAAGTCTTTTCTTTCAAGCTTCTGGTCTCACTATCTGCCATGACCTTTCCTGGGAAAGTCACATTTCCAACTCGCCTCAAAAGCCAGTCGCCGACTGGGAATCCTCGTCGTGCAAAGTCCTTCCTCGGCCCTCTTGAGCTCCTGACCACTTACAAGCTTTTGTCCGTAGCTGATGGAGTACTGCTCTCCCTCTGGGCTGGTGCTCCTGCCTCCCACTTTCTCGGCTTCACGCTGTCGAAACAGGGCATTTAGGATCATCGGCATCTCGCAATGAAGCTGAGTCTGTGGGCCTCTCACTCAATCACCGCAGGTTGGTCGGTGGTCTTTCTGTCTTCTACCGACTCCTTCCAGCCTTGCCCCCCTGCTCTCTCTGCCATTTGTCCCCACCACATTTGCACAGGCGCTCAAGGTCCGCCAAAACCCCTTCTGGTAAAACTACCAAAATCACGAACCACTGCTCACCTTCACTCCTTCATTCCTCTTTTTCCCGCCTTTGGAATAAACTCCTCACTCTATCTTTCCCATTCTTTCCCTCCAGGCTTTCAAAACAGCTGTTCACCACCACCTCTTATCATCCCCCATCCAAATCCTCGATCTTTTCTACCCCGATAATCCACCTAAGCCCACTTCCTTCAATTCCTCTGCTTTCCTTCCTGAAAGTCCCTGTAATGTTCATCTTCTCTTCCCCATGTTCCCCGTCCCATCCCCATCCCTCTCCCTTCCACAGATCACCTAATGTTTTTTTGTTCCCACTGTTTTGTCCTTCCACTCCCGCCCCTCTTGTCTCATGCCCCTTGCTGTGCGTTGTGTGTTAGCTCTCATACGAGCCTCGACATGGTATACAAAAAAAAAAATCGATGATTTTTCAAATATATTGGTTGGTTATGTGCATTATTCTCTTTTTCTGTTTGTTACTTGTGAAAATCGATGATTTTCAAATATATTGGTTTGTGCATGCGTTATTCTGTTTATTATCTTGCCAAAACGAAGTTTTTGCAAGATTGTTAGTCAGCTTGTATGTTTTTTTTTTGTTTTTTTTGTCTGTAATCACGTATCGATCACTCTGCAGAGCACAGTTATCATTGGAAATTTTGTAACTTCGCATATCAGAGGCCTATAGAGGTCCCTTTCAGCGCACAAAATTTTCAAGGTCAAGGTCATAAGGTCACTGTCGCAAATAGGGAGTCGCCGAAACCCTTATTTTTTGAGTAATTTTGATCGGATCGTCTTGAAACTTCATGGGAATATAGTTCATGGTCTGGCGCTCAGCTGATTAATTTTTGGTGGCGATCGGCCTTGACCTTCATGGTTAGCGCTAGAGGTCGAAAGTTTTTGACCCCAAGGTTAAATTTTGAATCTTAGGTCCATATCGTGTAATACCTCAAATGACCTCGATGAGTGCTTTCTAGATATGTCAAGCTTGAGACATTATGACGTGATTTGGTGACTTATGAGGCAAACGCATTATTTTCATGGTTACTCTGTAGAACGATTCTCATCGGAATCTCTCGTAGGCAGATATTCCTCAAGGAGTCGCTCCTGGTGGATAGCAGCTCTGTTCCACTCAGTGTGACCTTAAAGAAGTCACACGTGGTCACCTTTTGGCAAGATATCGGGTCACCCTAAGGGGACATTGTTTTTTGTTTGTTTATTACTTGTGAAAATCGATGATTTTTCAAATATATTGGTTGGTTGCGTGCGTTATTCTGTTTATCTATTTGTTACTTGCGAAAATCGATGATTTTTTCCAGTATATTGGTTGTGGCGTGCGTTATTCTGTTTGCCTGTTTGTTCGTCATTCGCCTACAGGTCACATTCAAAACTGATTGGGTCATGAAACTTCACACAAATTGTTGAGGTAATCTCAATTGAGAGCCCTATTGATTTTGAGGTCAAAGGTCAAAGGTCATCTTGAGGTAAAGTTTCAAAATCGTCATTTTTCATCCAACTGACTTCAAAGTTAACAGAATTTGCCTATTGCGTCACTGAATTTAGAATCCACTATTTTTTTAGGTCAAAAGATTGAAGGTCAAACTTCTAAAATCATCAATTTCAATGTGATAAATTCTCAATTTTCATGATTGACCTGAACTATGATTAAGATTGCCAATTTTAATCTTAATGAAATGGACAACTTGATGTACCATGGCAACCTTTAGAAGGGCGGGATTTTGCAAGTATCATGCTCGACACGAACTGTTTTTGTTTGTCTGTTTGTTTTTATTTTATCACCTACAGGTTACAATTTTAAGCGATCGTCACAAAACGTCACCACATGGTACAGATTCATCATAAGCAAGAAGCCTATTGTTTTTGAGGTCAAAGGTCAACATAGGCAAAGGAAGAGGATTTGCATATCAGGTCACTGAATTCACCACCAATTATTTTTGAGGTCAACATGGCCAAACAGTCAATAACATCAGCCAAAGGTCAACAACTTAGTTTAGATTTCTAAAATCCTCAATTTTCATCTGATTGACTTGAAATTTGATGAGGAGTTGCATATTTGGTCATGGAATTCAATTCAAAAATGATATTTTGAGGTCAAATTTGTTTTATGGATTTTGCAAGTATCGTGCGATGCATGACATCTTTCTTGTTTGTTTGTTTTTCGCACAGAACTTTAATGTTCTTCTCCACAACCACTTGTCAGATTGAGATGAAATTTTCACCATCGGAGTGACTACTCATTTAGAATGTTGTAATGATAATTATGATGTCATATGTCACGTGGTATGGCAGCATGTTGGAAAAATGCTAAACTTTGGACCTCTATCTTTGAAATGGACCGAGGAAACAATTGAAACTAGGGACATGGCAAGTATTCCTCGTGGTGAATGAGTGTGATTTTTTTACGATGTCACAGGTGCCTTCGTTATGATGTCATAATTGCATATGAGGAACACTACATCTGAGTAGTATGAAAAGTTTGAAGGTCACTCGGGATAAAATGGCCCACAGAGAAAAAAATTCATGACATCATCCATCACGTGATTTGGCAGCCATATTGTTTTTGGTTTTTTTCACCTTCAAAAATGTTCTCTTTTGAAATGCTGAACAGATCGAGGTTAAACTTACAGGTATGACTGCCTATCCATTGTAACAAAAGGTTCACACACATGATGTCATAGGTCTCATGGTTTGGCAGCCATATTGGATTACCCTGAAACCTAAAAATCTCTTTCTCCAGAACATCTGGACAGGTTGAGGGGAAACTTCACATAAATGTTCCCCAAGCCTTGGCATACCAGGGGTATTCATGAATAATTGATGTCACATGGTCTGGGGGCCATATTGAATTGAGCAAAAATCTTTAAAATATTCTTTCTCTCTGAAACGCTTCATCAAGCAATGTGAAACTTCACAATTGTGATCCACAAGTGATGGGGAAATATTTTAAATTTCAACCTGATCAGACACATGGTGTGGCAGCCAGAATTATTTTAAAACAATTTTTTTTTTTGTACACACTTTCAAGGCTGGTATGAGAGCTAATACATAGAAACGCACAACAAGGGGAGCAGGAGACAAGAGGGAAGGCAAAAAACAGTGGGGAACAGAGACATGAGATCTGTGGATGGGAAGAGGATGGGGCAGGGTACACAGGGTAAACAATATGGCAACCAGGGACTTTCAGGTCCTTACACGACAGGGACTTTCAGGAAGGAAAGCAGGGAATTTGAAGAGGTGGGTTTTGGGAGGATTTGTGGAGTAGAAAAGATCGAGGATTGGATGGGGACGATGAGAGGTGGTGGTGAATAGCTGTTTTGAAGGCTGGAGGAGAATGGGATTGAACAGAGTGAGGGAGTTTATTCCAAAGGTGGGAAAAGAGGAATGAAAGAGTGAAGGTGACAGTTATTCGTGATTTTGGTAGTTTTAACAGAAGGGGGTTGTTGGCGACCTTGAGCGCCCTGCGAAAATATGGGGGGGGGGGGCATATCCAAGCAAGAGGAGAAGGCCAGAGAGGGAGGGTGGAAGACAGAATGCACTGACCTTCGTACGTTGAGGAGTGAGAGACCAAAGACTCAGCCTCATCACGGGAGATAAAATGATCCTAAATTGCTTTGGTTTCCACAGTAGAAGCCGAGAAAGGTGAGAGGTGGGAGCCCCAGCCAGAGGGAGAGCAGTATCCATCAGTCTGAGGACAAATGCTTTGTATGTGGTCAGGAGCTCAGGTGTGCCAAGGAAGGAGGATGCCCGGTCGGTGACTGGCTTTGTAGGTTAGCTTGAAATTGTGCTTTACATGCAAGATCATGGCAGATGGTGAGACAAGGAAGCTGATTGAAAGGGCTTCTTCAAGAGGATTGTTCAGAAATTAGATGGGGGGGGGGGGGGTTCCAGGCGGTCCTTTTGGAAGACACAGTGAGAGTGTGAGATTTTGTCAGGATTGAAAGACATGTTCCCGTGTTGGACCAGCTTGTGATTTTATCCAGATCTGCAGAGAGTGAAGAGGCTGCTGCTTGCCGATTGAGTGATGACAGAGATGGGGGGTAGATTCTTCAGCAAAGAGATAAAAGGATTTTCCAGAGTCAGATGTATTTTTTGTGATTTTATTAATTTTTTTTAGTTTTTGAATAAGGCTCATTTGGTGTGTGCTGGATGGATTTTAGGGTAGAGGAGAAGCAGCTGAAAAAAAATCCTTATCATGTTCGTCCTGATGACTCCATTTTGCTTTTTGCTTGTTCGGTTCCTTCTAATGACTCCATCAGGACTGTACGATTTGGTCTTCCATTTGAATTGAATTTATTTTAATCCCATTCTGAATTCATTTGATAATAATTAATAACGTCATGGGTCATGGTCAGGTGTCCGATCAAAGCTGGTTGCATCAAACAGGATGTCTCGGTACCCGGTCATCACCGCTAGCAGTTACAAAGTTGTAAATCTCGTTATGTCCTTTTGAATTACTTAACACACCAGTCAAACGCCACACACAGTACATGAAAACAAAACTCCACAAACACATACAAAACAAGTCCTGGCAAGGGTCTGCAATCTCTGATTGCTTTTTTTCTTGTTGTTCTATGTTGGCTCCATTCAGATTTTCCAATATCTCATGGTGCTGATAAGATATATCAGCCCAACTTTCATAATTTTTCATGAAATAGAACACCCACTCCCTCCGGGAGCACCCGGAGTGGGGAGGGGGGGGGGGGGAGAGGTGGTGAGGTTATGGTTTATCGATTTGTGCATCATCGACATATACATGTTGAGTTACATTTGAATTCAATGTGCTTTTCCCTTAATTATACATTTCAAACTCGCTTAGCCGATATGTTTTAGATTCGACCATGTTATTATTCCTCTGACTATTGCTGGTATAATGTTAATGTTACTGTTAGGTTGATTATATATTATTATTATTATTATGCTGTTACCATTATTGTGACGTACCATTTTGAACATAAATTGTCCTCTGAAGGTGAATGCTTGATGTCATGCTTCTTGTTTGCATGATGTAAGGACAACGGTTTGTTAACATTTCTTCTCTTTCACAGCCACAATTATTCACACATTCTTATGGGCTTTACCTAAGTCTTTTACAAACCACTGGCCAAACCCGACTATGTTACATATTATTAAATATATATTATATATATATATATAATATATTATATAAGATCTATACATAAATGACTCACAGTGTGCTCCAAGAATAGTCGGAGTGGCGAACCATCCAAGGTTGTGCCAAATATCCAAGGAAAAACTGCTTTGGCGGTTCAATGTTCTGTTCAAGAGTATGGTCATGAACATGACTATAGAAAGTCGACATCCCCTTTCAAAATTTTCACTTTTTGTTGCCTTAGTATGGAATTAAATACCATTAAATCAGACTTTTCCCACTTTATTTACACATCGTAACCATAACTTCCAAGTGAAAAACAAATTCTACAAATTTCTCCAATTAATTAAAATACTTTTTGGCCTGAATGAAAAATGTTACGTTTTGATGCAGAACCAACACAGCACATTAGTTAAAGAACACCATCCCACTGTAAAGCATGGTGGTGGAGCATCATGTGTGGGAATGTTTCTCATCAGCAGGGACTGGGGAACTTGTCAGGATAGAAGGAAATTGGATTGAGCAAATGCAGAAAAATTTATGAGGAAAACTCCTGCCCTCCGCAAGAAAGTTTAAATTGGGACGGAAGTTACCATTTCAGCAAGACAACGACCGAAGCACACAGCCAAAGTACACTGGAGTGGCTAAGGAACAAAAAGATAAATGTTCTTGAGTGGCCCAGTCAGAGCCCCGACCTAAATCCAATCGAAAATCTGTGGCATGACTTGAAGATGCTGTCCACCAATGTTCCCCACCAACGGACTGAGCTTGAACAGTTTTGTACAGAATAATGGGCAAATGTTGCCCAATGTAGGTGTGCAAAGTTGGTAGAGACCTATCCAACAGACTCACAGCTGTAATTGCTGTCAAAAGTGCTTCCACAAGTTCTATCTCAGGGGGTTGGACACTTATCCAACGAAGATATCGAGTTTTGTATTTTTGATTAATTTTCTGAAATTTGTTGAATTTGTTTTTCACTGAGAATTTGTGGGTTATGAGTGTAAATAAAGGTGTATATTACTAGCGGGTGTGCGTACACAATTTGTAAGCATATGAACGTGCTTCCCCATTGTCTCAGGTCACTCACCTGCATTTGATTTTTATTTATTTATTTTCATTAATTCTTTTTCATTTATTATTTTAATTTAGGAATGCTTTCTGTGGTTCTGTGATTTTTTCCTGGTGTATCGGCTTCGATGTCCATCGAAAACACAAATTACCGTGCTTCCCATTGTCTGGGTCGCTCACATGCATTTTTTCATTTGTTATATTTTCATTTATGAATGGTGTCTGACGATTCTGTGATTTTTCCTGGTGTATGGCCTTGATGTCTATCGACAGGCAAATTTCAGCTTTCTATGTCACCCGGAAGTCCGATCTTTAATATGTCAGTGAGTGAGTGAGTGAGTGAGTCAGTCATTCGGTCAGTTAGTGTTACAAAGAGCTTTTATATATGTTAGTATATTATATATATATATATATATATATATTATTCGTGTATATATATATTATAGATTATTATGCAACCATATTTTATGTGCAAACACAAAGTAAAACGATCCCTGTCGGTTTCGTAAACATTGTCTGGTTTGTTGATCCTTGGCGCTGGATGATCCACTTTTCAGTATAATAAATAAAAAACATGACATATAGTAATCATTAAATGATCAAAAGAGCAAACGTTGTTTGTAAAATGTTTGCATTTGTCAAGATTTTTTTTAAACGAAATTATATTTTTGGGTATTTGCCATGATAAAAATATATTGGAATCTCCCACGATGAAGCTATGGGCTTATCCTTAGCCATCGCAGACAGGTCGGTGGTCTCTCTGTCTTTCTACTGCCTCATTTATGGTCTTGCACCTTCTGCTCTTTCTGTGCTTTGTCCCCCCCCAAGGGTTCTGCAGGGCTTACATGATCCACCATACCCCCTTCTGGTGAAACTACCTAAATCCAGGATCACTGCTACATCCACTCAATTGTTCCTCTTTTTCCCACCTGTGGAATCAACTTCCACTTCCTCTTCAATGTAATTCTTCCTCCAAGTCTTCAAGACAGCTCAGATCATCCCCAATCCAAAACCATGATCTTTTACCGTTGTTAACTGGAAGCAGCACCACCCCAATTTCTCCTTCTCCAATTTCCAGTTTCCTCCTCTTTGGAGTTTTTTCTGTATCGTCTTGTCCACCCATTCCAATCCTCTCCTGCCCATTCCTCCCACACCCATTGTGTGTCCAAGTCTCCCTCTATCTGGGCTTCAGCTCTACTGTTGGTGTTTCCCACCTCTTTCCACGACTCCTTTTGCATGTGTCTCGACTGTTCCCTTTAAATCCAGTTTTGCATGTTTTGCGTCCTGATCTTGTCTGTTACGTCCTGATCCGTTCAGTGTATGGCTCTTCCATAAGCCTCGACGATGTCCACAAAACCCCCCCAAAACTAGTGTTTGCTTTAATTTTGAGTTATTTTTGGTGAAAGTTGACAGGTAATATAAATCTTTCACTGAATCTCATTGACAGTCCTAGTCAGCACAACACATTTTTCGTTGCATCTCTGTCGATGTTTAACTATCAATATAGTTGGCAATTTGATTTATTTTTCTCTCACAAATTAACTTGAATTCCTCCCCTCCTCCTATTTCTCTCTCTCTCTCTCTCTCTCCTCTCTCTCTCTCTCTCTCTTCTCTCTCTCTCTCTCTTGCATAAGCTTCAACATAAATGGCAAATCTTCCTAAGGTTATAAAGATATACAGGACTACTTGTATGAATAAAGAGGACATTCAGCACATTTGCTCTTTTGTCTTTTGCATTTCCTGTTTTTAAACTTGCTCTTCCAACATGCATGTGTATTGTAATGAAAATATCCCAGGGGATAAGGCGAGGAATAGAGTGGTGGGTTATCTCCTTAAATACATGTGTTTAAATCGAAAATAGTCGAAAGCGTTCTCCCACTTATCTTCCCCTCCACTTCCCCTTCAACCCTCTTAGTTTAAACCCTCTCCTGCCATTGGCTGTTTCTACACACATCTAACAATGTCTGTCCCAAGTTATTGTTGATGGCTTATGTGAGACCATGTGGTGCTCTTCCTCATTTCACTTGGATGCTTTCATTGGCTGTTCCAGACGTGCCACATCCAACGATCTTTAAATATTACAGTAATCATTGGGAAACAACAGTGCGGGATACGCATGTGTGCAGTCTGGAGCAAGCAACCAGTGAGATTTTAATTTGTCCTCCTTGAAAAACTTGCTGCCCAGTTGTTGAGAGAAGTGACACCATCTGACATCGTTTACATTAATTGGATTGAGACGTCAGTTGGACAGTCAGCCTGAGGCACAATGGCTTGCACTCAATGTAGAGAGAGAGAGAGGCTGAGACTCGGGGAGAAACATCATGTTGGGCTGCGGTCCAGTCAAGGTTTTTGCAGCCCTGCTATTGAGACAATCGAGGAAGTCTCCATTTCTACACCACCAGAAACTGTGTGGAGAGATCCAGAGATTGCCATGCAGGGAATTCTCCAGAGCTAGTGTACATCATGCTGTGCTTGACGCCAGGGATTGGAGCTAGTGCATCAGCAACGCGAGTTTCCACTGGCTGGTAACTACTGCCTCATTAATTTTCATTTACTTCTTCCCCACGTCCATTTCCTGAATGTGTGATTTGTCTGACCAAAAGTTTACCCATCCTTTGGTAGATGGAGTATGGAATTATATGCTGAATAACGTATACACTGTAAATAAAACCTGATGGATTTTGTTTTGGTATATTATTTTACAATATATTCCATGAAAATGATATCTATTTTTGATTGATTCAAAACATGAACATGCATGAATCGTAGGAAATTCCAGGAAATTCAAGGAAATTAATGAGGCAGTAAATCCAGGAAATTAATGAGGTAGAGATTGAAGTATGGTGGCCTACTCAATGAAACATCTTCTTCCTACAGGAGATACCCCTTCCTCTTGTAGTGAGCACAAGGAAGGCTGAGCTGGAACTGTTTATTACGTAGACGAGCCTCGAGGTATAGGTATGTTCCCTGATAACATCTTCCTTCTCAAGGTTAAAAGATACACTGGTGACCAAGCAACTATATGAGTACTCGGGACCAAACCCCAATTACTGAAACAACTAAACCACATGCAAAACACTAACTGAAACACATGACCACAGTACTAACGAACTGGACAACCTCAAATAAATAACAATACTAACAAGGCAATACTAACATGAACAACAGGACTAAATAACTCGGGAACTCAAACTCTCCGAAGAGAGTTTCATCTTGAGCAACTGTTATTGGATCACACAAAGCCATACTGGTCTTGCTGTTTGTAAGAGATACAATGAGTTGTCACAACATAAATCATTGAGATGTTGTAGTCTCTTCGTATGAGAAAATGATGAATAGGTGTTGTAACTACTTGTGTTAGAGACTATTTCACGCTGCAAGGCTAAGCTGGTTGTTTAAACTCAGTCTTGTGACAATTGGAGTGCAGTGATTAGCGAGGTGTAACCTCTGGGAGTGGGGTGATAAGTAAGGTTCACAGGCCTTCAGGGAATTTGCTGTCACGGTGGTAAACCTGGCCATGTTGAGCATAACATGATATGAACGGGTGAATGGTGGGTAGAAGTTTTTCCAGTATATTGGTTGGTGGCGTGCGTTATTCTGTTTGCCTGTTTGTTCGTCATTCGCCTACAGGTCACAATTCAAAACTGATTGGGTCATGAAACTTCAAATTGTTGAGGTAATCTCAATTGAGAAGCCCTATTGATTTTGAGGTCAAAGGTCAAAGGTCATCTTGAGGTAAAGTTTCTAAAATCGTCATTTTTCATCCAACTGACTTCAAAGTTGAACTGAATTTGCCTATTGCGTCACTGAATTTAGAATCCAACTATTTTTTTAGGTCAAAAGATTGAAGGTCAAACTTCTAAAATCATCAATTTCAATGTGATAAATTCTCAATTTTCATCTGATTGACCTGAACTATGATTAAGATTGCCAATTTTAATCTTAATGAAATGGACAACTTGATGTATCCATGGCAACCTTTAGAGAGGCGGGTGGATTTTGCAAGTATCATGCTCGACACGATGTGTTATTCTTGTTTGTCTGTTTGTTTTTATTTTTATCACCTACAGGTTACAATTTTAAGGCGATCGTCACAAAACGTCACCACATGGTACAGTTCATCATAAGCAAGAAGCCTATTGTTTTTGAGTTCAAAAGGTCAACATAGGCCAAAGGACGAGGATTTGCATATCAGGTCACTGAATTCAACCACCAATTATTTTTGAGGTCAACATCGGCCAAACAGTCAATAACATCAGCCAAAGGTCAACAACTTAGTTTAGATTTCTAAAATCCTCAATTTTCATCTGATTGACTTGAAATTTGATGAGGAGTTGCATATTTGGTCTTGGAATTCAATTCAAAAATTGAATTTTTGAGGTCAAATTTGTTTTATGGATTTTGCAAGTATCGTGCGATGCATGACATCTTTCTTGTTTGTTTGTTTTTCGCACAGAACTTTAATGTTCTTCTCCACAACCACTTGTCAGATTGAGATGAAATTTTCACCATCGGAGTGACTACTCATTTAGAATGTTGTAATGATAATTATGATGTCATATGTCACGTGGTATGGCAGCCATGTTGGAAAAATGGTAAAACTTTGGACCTCTATCTTTGAAATGGCACCGAGGAAACAATTGAAACTAGGGACATGGCAAGTATTCCTCGTGGTGAATGAGTGTGATTTTTTTTACGATGTCACAGGTGCCTTCGTTATGATGTCATAATTGCATATGAGGAACACTACATCTGAGTAGTATGAAAATGTTTGAGGGTCATCTAGGGATAAAATGGCCCACAGAAAAAAAATTCATGACATCATCCATCACGTGATTTGGCAGCCATATTGTTTTTGGTTTTTTTTCACCTTCAAAAATGTTCTTCTTTGAAATGGCTGAACAGATCGAGGTTAAACTTTACAGGTATGACTGCCTATCCATGTGTAACAAAAGGTTCACACACATGATGTCATAGGTCTCATGGTTTGGCAGCCATATTGGATTTACCCTGAAACCTAAAAATCTTCTTCTCCAGAACATCTGGACAGGTTGAGGGGAAACTTCACATAAATGTTCCCCAAGCCTTGGCAATACCAGGGGGTATTCATGAATAATTGATGTCACATGGTCTGGGGGCCATATTGAATTGAGCAAAAATCTTTAAAATATTCTTTCTCTTGAAACGCTTCATCAAGCAATGTGAAACTTCACAATTGTGATCCACAAGTGATGGGGAAAATATTTTAAATTTCAACCTGATCAGACACATGGTGTGGCAGCCAGAATTATTTTAAAACAATTTTTTTTTTTGTACACACTTTCAAGGCTGGTATGAGAGCTAATACACAGAAATGCACAACAAGGGAGCAGGAGACAAGAGGGAAGGGAAAAAAGTGGGGAACAGAGACATGAGATCTGTGGATGGGAGAGGGATGGGGCAGGGTACACAGGGTAAACAATATGGACACAACAGGGACTTTCAGGTCCTTACACGACAGGGACTTTCAGGAAGGAAAGCAGGGAATTTGAAGGAGGTGGGTTTTGGAGGATTTGCGGGAGTAGAAAAGATCGAGGATTTGGATGGGGGACGATGAGAGGTGGTGGTGAATAGCTGTTTTGAAGGCCTGGAGGGAAGAATGGGATTGAACAGAGTGAGGGAGTTTATTCCAAAGGTGGGAAAAAGAGGAATGAAAGAGTGAAGGTGAGCAGTTATTCGTGATTTTGGTAGTTTTAACAGAAGGGGGTTGTTGGCGGACCTTGAGCGCTGCGAAAATATGGGGGGGGGGGGCAAGGCAGAGAGGAGAGGGTGGAAGACAGAATGACCACTGACCTTCGTACGTTGAGGAAGTGAGAGACCCAAAGACAGCCTCATCACGGGAGATAAAAATGATCCTAAATGCTTTGGTTTCCACAGTACGAAGCCGAGAAAGGTGAGAGGTGGGAGCACCAGCCCAGAGGGGAGAGCAGTACTCCATCAGTCTGAGGACAAATGCTTTGTATGTGGTCAGGAGCTCAGGTGTGCCAAGGAAGGAGGATGCCCAGTCGGTGACTGGCTTTGTAGGTTAGCTTGAA
>CM068952.1:123402065-123414066 GCA_035128595.1 Eptatretus atami | reverse complement strand
GCAGAGAGTGAAGAGGCTGCTGCTTGCCGATTGAGTGATGACAGATGGTATGGCAGAGGGTAGATTCTTCAGCAAAGAGATAAAAAGGATTTTCCAGAGTCAGATGTATTATTTTTGTGATTTTATTAATTTTTTTTTAGTTTTTGAATAAGGCTCATTTGGGTGTGCCTAGATGGATTTTAGGGTAGAGGAGAAGCAGCTGAAAAACAAATCCTATCCATGTTCGTCCTGATGACTCCATCTTTGCTTTTTGCTTGTTCGGGTTCCTTCTGATGACTCCAATACAGGACTGTACCGATTTGGTCTTCCATTTGATTTGAATTGAATTTATTTTAATCCCATTCTGAATTCATTTGAATAATAATAAACGTCATGGGTCATGGTCAGGTGTCCCATCAAAGCTGGGTTGCATCAAAACAGGATGTCTCGGTACCCGGTCATCACCGCTAGCAGTTACAAAGTTGTAAATCTCGTTATGTCTCCTTTTGAATTACTTAACACACCAGTACACAAACGCCACACAAAGTACATGAAACAAAACTCCACAAACACCATACAAAACAAGTCCTGGCAAGGGTCTGCAATCTCTGATTGCTTTTTTTCTTGTTTGTTCTATGTTGGCTCCATTCAGAGTTTCCAATATCTCATGGTGCTGATAAAGATATATCAGCCCAAAACTTTCATAATTTTTCATGAAATAGAAACACCCACTCCCTCCGGGAGCACCCAGTGAAGGTGGGGGGGGGGGAGAGGTGGGTGAGGTTAGGTGTTTATCGATTTGTGCATCATTCGACATATACATGTTGAGTTACATTTGAATTCAATGTGCTTTTCCCTTAATTATACATTTCAAACTCGCTTAGCCGATGATGTTTTAGATTCGGCCATGTTATTATTCCTCTGACTATTGCTGGTATAATTGTTAATGTTACTGTTAGGTTGATTAATATTATTATTATTATTATGCTGTTACCATTATTGCTGACGTACCATTTTGAACATAAATTGTCCTCTGAAGGTGAAATGCTTGATGTCATGCTTCTTGTTTGCATGATGTAAGGACAACGGTTTGTTAACATTCTTCTTCTTTTACAGCCACAATTATTCATACATTCTTATGGGCTTTACCCAAGTCTTTTACAAACCCACTGGCCAAACCCGACATATGTACATATATATATATATATACAAATCTATACAGTACAAGGACTCACATCTGTGCTCCAAGAAATAGTCGGAGTGGCGAACCATCCAAGGTTGTGCCAAATATCCAAGGAAAAACTGCTTTGGCGGTTCCAATGTTCTGTTCAAGAGTATGGTCCATGAACAATGACTATAGAAAGTCGACATCCCCTTTCAAAATTTTCACCTTTTGTTGCCTTATAGTCTGGAATTAAATACCATTAAATCAGACTTTTCCCACCTTTATTTACACATCGTAACCCATAACTTCCAAGTGAAAAACAAATTCTACAAATTTCCTCCAATTAATTAAAATACTTTTTGGCCTGAATGAAAAATGTTACGTTTGATGCAGAACCAACACAGCACATTAGTTAAAGAACACCATCCCCACTGTGAAGAATGGTGGTGGCAGCATCATGTGTGGGAATGTTTCTCATCAGCAGGGACTGGGGAACTTGTCAGGAAAGAAGGGAAAGTGGATTGAGCAAAATGCAGAAAAATTATTGAGGAAAACCTCCTGCCCTCCGCAAGAAAGTTTAAATTGGGACGGAAGTTCACCTTTCAGCAAGACAACGACCCGAAGCACACAGCCAAAGCTACACTGGAGTGGCTAAGGAACAAAAAGATAAATGTCCTTGAGTGGCCCAGTCAGAGCCCCGACCTAAATCCAATCGAAAATCTGTGGCATGACTTGAAGATTGCTGTCCACCAATGTTCCCCTCCCAACTTGACTGAGCTTGAACAGTTTTGTACAGAATAATGGGCAAATGTTGCCCAATGTAGGTGTGCAAAGTTGGTAGAGACCTATCCCAACAGACTCACAGCTGTAATTGCTGTCAAAAGTGCTTCCACCAAGTTCTATCTCAGGGGGGTTGGACACTTATCCAACGAAGATATTCGAGTTTTGTATTTTTGATTAATTTTCTGAAATTTGTTGAATTTGTTTTTCACTGAGAATTTGTGGGTTATGATGTGTAAATAAAGGTGTATATGTATACTAGCGGGTTGTGCGTACACAATTTGTAAGCATATGAACCGTGCTTCCCCATTGTCTCAGGTCACTCACCTGCATTTGATTTTTCATTTATTTATTTTCATTAATTCTTTTTCATTTATTATATTTTAATTTAGGAATGCTTTCCTGTGGTTCTGTGATTTTTTCCTGGTGTATCGGCTTCGATGTCCATCGAAACACAAAATTACCGTGCTTCCCCATTGTCTCGGGTCGCTCACCTGCATTTTTTTTCATTTGTTTATATTTTCATTTATGAATGGTGTCTGACGATTCTGTGATTTTTCCTGGTGTACGGCCTTGATGTCTATCGACAGGCAAAATTTCAGCTTTCTATGTCACCCGGAAGGTACCGATCTTTAATATGTCAGTGAGTGAGTGAGTCAGTCAGTCATTCAGTCAGTTAGTGGTTACAAAGAGCTTTATATATGTTAGATATATATATATATATATATATATATATATATATATATATATATATATATATGTCCATCGTGTATATATATATTATTATCAGATTATTATGCAACCTTATTTTATGTGCAAAACACCAAAGTAAAATCGATCCCTGTCGGTTTCGTAAACATTGTCTGGTTTGTTGATCCCTTGGCCGCTGGATGATCCCACTTTTTCAGTATAATAAATAAAAGAAACATGACATATAGTAATCATTAAATGATCAAAAGAGCAAACGTTGTTTGTAAAATGTTTTGCATTTGTCAAGATTTTTTTTTTAACGAAATTATATTTTTGGGTATTTGCATGATAAAAAATATATTGGAATCTCCCACGATGAAGCTATGGGCTTATCACTTAGCCATCGCAGACAGGTCGGTGGTCTCTCTGTCTTCTACTGCCTCATTTATGGTCTTGCACCTTCTGCTCTTTCTGTGCTTTGTCCCCCCACCCAAGGGTTCTGCAGGGCTTACATGATCCACCATCAACCCCCTTCTGGTGAAACTACCTAATTCCAGGATCACTGCTCACATCCACTCAATTGTTCCTCTTTTTCCCCACCTGTGGAATCAACTTCCACTTCCTCTTCAATGTAATTCTTCCCTCCAAGTCTTCAAGACAGCTCAGATCATCCCCAATCCAAAACCATGATCTTTTCTACCGTTGTTAACTGGAAGCAGCCACCCCACCCCAATTCCTCCTTCTTCCAAATTTCCAGTTTTCCCTCTTTGGAGTTTATTTCTGTATCCATCTTGTCCACCCCATTCCATCCTCTCCTGCCCCCCATTCCTCCCCACACCCATTGTGTGTCCAAGTCTCCCTCTATCTGGGCCTTCAGCTCTGCTGTTGGTGTTTCCCACCTCTTTCCACGACTCCTTTTGCATGTGTCTCGACTGTTCCCTTTAAATCCAGTTTTGCATGTTTTGCGTCCTGATCTTGTCTGTTACGTCCTGATCCGTTCAGTGTATTGGCTCTTCCATAAGCCTCGACGATGTCCACAAAAACCCCCCCAAAACTAGTGTTTGCTTTAATTTTGAGTTATTTTTGGTGAAAGTTGACAGGTAATATAAGATCTTTCACTGAATCTCATTGACAGTCCCCAACTAGTCAGCACAACACATTTTTCGTTGCATCTCTGTCGATGTTTAACTATCAATATAGTTGGCAATTTGATTTATTTTTCTCTCACAAATTAACTTGAATTCCCTCCCCTATTTTTTTCTCTCTCTCTCTCTCTCTCTCTCTCTCTCTCTCTCTCTCTCTCTCTCTCTCTCTCTCTCTTGCAATAAGCTTCAACATAAATGGCAAATCTTCCTAAGGTTATAAAGATATACAGGACTACTTGTATGAATAAAGAGGACATTCAGCACATTTGCTCTTTTGTCTTTTGCATTTCCTGTTTTAAACTTGCTCTTCCAACATGCATGTGTATTGTAATGAAAATATCCCAGGGGATAAGGCGAGGAATTAGAGTGGTGGGTTATCTCCTTAAATACATGTGTTTAAATCGAAAATCATGTCGAAAGCGTTCTCCCCACTTATCTTCCCCTCCACTTCCCCTTCAACCCTCTTAGTTTAAACCCCTCTCCTGCCATTGGCTGTTTCTACCATCTAACAATGTCTGTCCCAAGTTATTGTTGATGCTTATGTGAGACCATGTGGTGCTTCTTCTCATTTCACCTGGATGCATGTTCATTGGCTGTTCCAGACCGTGCCACATCCAACGATCTTTAAATATTACAGTAATCATTGGGAACCAACAGTGCAGGGATACGCATGTGTGCGGTCTGGAGCAAGCAACCAGTGAGATTTTAATTTGTCCTCCTTGAAAAAACTTGCTGCCCAGTTGTTGAGAGAAGTGACACCATCTGACATCAGTTACATTAATTGGATTGAGAACGTCAGTTGGGACAGTCAGCCTGAGGCACAATGGCTTGCACCTCAATGTAGAGAGAGAGAGAGGCCTGGGAGACACGGGGAGAAGACATCATGTTGGGCTGCTGGTCCAGTCAAGGTGTTTTGCAGCCCTGCTATTGAGACAATCAGGAGGAAGTCTCCATTTCTACCACCACCAGAAACTGTGTGGAGAGATCCAGAGATTCCCATGCAGGGAATTCTCCAGAGCTAGTGTACATCATGCTGTGCTTGACGCCAGGGATTTGGGAGCTAGTGTGCATCAGCAACGCCGAGTTTCCACTGTCTGAGTGACTTTATAACTACTGCCTCATTAATTTTCATTTACTTCTTCCCCCACTGTCCATTTCCTGAATGTGTGATTTGTCTGACCAAAAGTTTACCCATCCTTTGGGTAGGTGGAGTATGTGAATTATATGCTGAATAACGTATACACTGTAAATAAAACCTGATGGATGTTTGTTTGGTATATTATTTTACAATATATGCCATGAAAATGATAAACCTCTTTTTGATTGATTCAAAACATGAACATGCATGAATCGTAGGAAATTCCAGGAAATTCAAGGAAATTAATTAGGCAGTAAATCCCAGGAAATTAATGAGGCAGAGAATTGAAGTATGGTGGCCTACTCATATGAAACATCTTCTTCCTACAGGAGAATACCCCTTTCCTCTTGTAGTGAGCACAAGGAAGGCTGAGCTGGAACTGTTTATTACGTAGACGAGCCTCGAGGTCATAGGTATGTTCCCTGATGACATCTTCCTTCTCAAGGTTGAAAAGATCACACTGGTGACCAAAAGCTAATATGAGTACTGCGGACCAAACCCCAATTACTGAAACAACTAAACCACATGCAAAACACTAACTGAAACACATGAACCACAGTACTAACGAACTGGACAACCTCAAATAAATAACAATACTAACAAGGCAATACTAACATGAACAACAGTACTAAATAACTCGGGAACTCAAACTCTCCGAAGAGAGTTTCATCTTGAGCAACTGTTATCGGATCACACAAAGCCATACTGGTCTTGCTGTTGTAAGAGATACAATGAAGTTGCACAACATAATCATTGAGATGTGTGGTAGTCTCTTCGTATGAGAAAAATGATGAATAGGTGTTGTAACTACTTGTGAAGAGACTATTTCACGCTGCAAGGCTAAGGCTGGTTGTTTAACTCAGTCTTGTGACAATTATTGGAGTGCAGTGATTAGCGAGGTGGTCACCCTCTGGGAGTGGAGTGATAAGTAGAGGTTCACAGGCCTTCCAGGGGAATTTGCTGTCACGGTGGTAAACCTGGCCATGTTGAGGCATAACATGATATGAACGGGGTGAATGGTGGGTAGAAGTGACCACTGATGGCTCCCAGACCCTTTCTTGTTGATGTGGATGCTTTCACCTGGAGTAAGTGATGGGAGCTCTTTGAAGTTCTGATTTTAACAGTTCTTCACAACCTGCTGGCATCTTACCAATAGCTGATGTGCATCTGCCGGAATGTGAGGTTGCAAGAGTCACCCTGTCATAGGCAAGGGCGTCGATTCAAGCCAAAATGTTGTGGGGGGCGGGGGAAGGTAACTGGACCCTTCTCCCAAGGTGTGCCCAGGCATCTTGGTATCTTGCTATTTTGCTTCTCCATGTTAGGCACCTAATGACCTGTGCCCCGTTCTGTAGCGACGCAGGTTGTGACACATCGCTGAGCCGAACGCATATGATCAACGTAGGTACCTACTGGAAATTCCTAGTTTCATTTTCAGCCATGTACACTGTATGAGTGTGAGCGACAGAGCTGCCTTCAGTGGGTGTGAGCGGCCAGCCAGCGCCGTGTGTAGTAGAGACGGTGTATATAGGGGGTGACGGTAGTGTACATCATGTGCACTACCGTCGCCCCCTATATGCACCGTACATGTACAGTACTATGAAGAAATGGTTCCCTGCACATTGGAAGAAGTCAGCTTTGACTTTCTGCCAGGATCCTTGTGGAACTTCTTGCGGAATGAGTGGTCCTTTATAGTTGGCAGGTCTAAACTTTGCACATACTGGACATTTGGCTCCAAGTAGCTCAATGTCACAGCTTATTCCTCCCAAGAGGATGACTTGACAGGCTCTGGCTTTGCCTTTTTCTGGTCCAAAGTGGACTTCATGGATAGTACTGAGGATGTTAGGTCATTGTGCTGTAGGGATTATTTGGCAGATGCCAGCAAAGAGCAGGCCATAGGCAAGGTGCAGTTCATTTCTGGTGTCCCAATACGACTTGATGATGGGTGGCAAGTTGGCTTTGTGTGGCAGCCATCTGTTTACGATAAATCCAGCTCAAACCTGAAGAGCGTTATTATTTGAGGTTGAGGAACATAGGGTCTCTCGTTGGTGTTGGCTTCCCGGCATCAGGAATATCAACTGGTGCGCCCGTATATGCATGTCCTCAAATTAAACACTGGCAGTTCTTACAGTGCCAGTTGGAGTCCTAGATAGAGTGTCAGGAATATAAAAAAGCTTGCCCAGCACATGCTTGAATTCCAACTCATAACAAGGAAAATGAAGCAACATCATTTGCAATCAAGCTGACACGCCGTGAAGTGGTTTTCTGACGACGGTCATGCATGGTTTGTGGTCTATTTGCACTTCTGTCTCATAACCATATACGTAGTGGTGGAACTTTTCTGCCACAAAAACAACCCCGAGCAGTTCCTTTTATATCTGAGCATAGTTTTGCTCAGAGACTGATATTGAATAAGGTGTATGCAGCTGGATGTCCTTAATGTAGCATACTGCTAGACCATACTTAGACGACACGTCAGCTTGAATGACTGATGGTTTGGAAGGCTCAAATAACTTCAGGACTGATGCATGAGAAATTATATTTTTGAGGATGTTGAATGCTGCAGCATGTTCAGGGTGCCACTGCCATTGTACATCCTTCAGTAAATCGTGTAGCTGATGTGCATCTGCTGATGTGCCCTACTGGAAAGGCGATAGCGCCTGCTGCTGTGCAGCAGAGACATAATCGTCAGCATGTTGAAAGGTAGTTAAAGACTCCCAAGGCATGCTATAGTTCTGCTTTAGACATAGGTGCTGGCAAGTTTGTATTTGCTTATACTTTGATCATATCAGGCCATTGGCCGTCGGCCTTCGCCAGTGATGTGTCCCATATAGTTGACCAATGAAACCTTCCACTCAATCAACTGATGATTAAATTTTACATTACTAGATCTGGCACAATCAAGTGATTTGCCCACAATCTCATGTTGAGCTTTATTGGCTGCAGCCATGGTCATATCATCGGCAACTAAATACATCCTTTCGCGACCACCAAAGGCACGATTATTACTGTGCTGTACTTCGCTTGCAGAACTGAGTCAGAAAAGCATTCTGTTAAAACAATATCTTCCAAAAGGAGTGTTAAAAGTACACCATCAACACATTCTCATTGTCTGGTGGGACCTGCCAGAAAGAGTCCTTTTGATCAAAGATGGAAAAAAAACTTGCGTACCTTCTAGCCAGCTGATTCCATCATCTGCAGTGGGGATGTGATGGTACTCTAATTTTAGCGCTTTATTAAAATTCCTCGGATCGAAACATAACTGTAATGAGGCATCCCTCCTTTTGATGAGCACAGGGTTATGCACCCAGTCGTTGATTTCATGCCTTCGAGCTTCTGCTAGAAATGTTTGTGCAAGGTCTCTCCTCTCGGCCGGGCACCCCTGCATTACACCTTGCCCTTCTTCATTGCGTGGAAGGCAAGGCCCTCAAAATCATTGGGATCACCTGTGATGTAGATAAATGTCTAGGCTTGTTACTTTCACATGGCAGACAGGTTGCTAGGCTCTTTGTATTCTTCTACCTCCTTTTTGGTCTTGCACCATATGCCCTCTTTTGGATATGTCACTCCCAGGTCTGTGCAGGGCATACATGGCCTGTCAGTAACCTTCTTCCTGTTAAACTCCCATAATCGAGACTCACTACTCATGTCCACTCATTTGTTCCTCTTTTCTTTCACCTTTGCAACCAACTTCTCCAATCTACTGAGTCCCATTCTTCCCTCCAGGGGTTCAAGGTAGCTGTTCACAACTACTTTAGGTCAACTCTCCCAATCCTTACTCATGAAATCTACCCCAATCGACTCATTCCCAAGCACTTATTTTTCCCCTCTCCCTTTTCAATTGTCAGTTTGTCAGTTGGTCTTTTTCTGTTTCATCCCCGCTTTCCCGTTCCTCTCCTTGCTTTGTTTCAGCTTATGTGCAGCTCATTCGCCCAATGTGTTTTTTTCTCCTCCTATCCTTATATTACTCTTACCTCTACACTGCTTTTGGTGTTTCCCCCTTTCCATTTTTGTTGTATTCCATTCTGCTCTAGCTTTTCCTCGAGTGTCGACCATGTCGACAAAAACACCCCAAAAAAACCTCATGTAGACACTGCTCTATTCTGTATAAATGGGCAGAAAATCTTTGTTTGCTCTGTCTGACATTTTAACCTCTCTAATCATTAATTGTTCTCTTTGCACAAAGTGTTTACTCACTTCAAATAATTTCGGCAAAGTTCATTCAATTCCGAGGCCGTAGGGTCAGTGGTCAATAAAGTGCAGCCAAAAAGTTAATTCCAGTTTATTTTTTCACTTTTTAACACAAAAACGTTCCAAACATATAATTGCCAAAAGAAAACCAGAGAAAATATTTTCTTGCTTCAACAGTGAGATACAATTGACTGAATAAACATGGGCATTGTGAAAAACTTCTTTATCGTGAAGGCATCTGACACAAACGTGAAAGTTAGTCAAGGGCAAATCATATCTGAAATTTGGTCAGATTCATATAGAATTGGTCAATCGTTCATTGGTCATATCCTGCAAAGACTTGTGTTCATGACAGGGAAGTGAGGTTAAAAATTTTTTTGTATACAACCATGAACACAAAATGGTAGAATATCTCATGTTTTCTCTTTCTCTTTCTCCTTCCCTCCCTCTCTCTCGTTAAGTCACTGTCATGCTGTTGAATAACACCAGGTGGATTGACTCAGCCTGTCATCCTTCTGAGGTTGGAAAAATGAGTACCAGCTTACTCGTAACAGGAGCATTGCATCAGAAGCACAGCCGTGCTTCTAGAAAATGATGCAACCAGCAACCACATGCTGCTTACGAAACAAACAAATTGTATAAGAGCAAACATGCTGGCAATGCTGTATGGCATTTGTGCCGTTATCTAACTTTATCTACTACAGACAAGGTGGGAAATCAAAGCAAAATCATAAAGCTTTTATAAATGGAAGTTTAAAGACAGAGCATAGAAACCTGTATAGAACAACTTGAAATCAGTGTTGAAGGTCAGGTCAGGTATGGGAGCATGCGCCGGAGCAGCGCGATGCTGCGTCCACTTTCTGCCGGTATTCCAAGGGCCTCCGTCTGGCCATCCCCCAGGCAGATGCAGGCCCATCCATATCTCCTTGAGATGTTGATCAACCTGCTGCAACCACGAGGCACGTGGTCGGCCCATTGGCCTCCTCCACTCACAAGGCTCCCTCGCTGAGACAATCTGGTGAGCAGGATCAGTCAGGAAAACGAGCCACATGTCCATACAGCTGATGCTCACGGACTATACAGGTAACTAATCTCATTTGAGTCTCTCTCAGCAACCGCTCGTTGGACACAAAGTCCGACCAGTGATAGCCAAGGATTTTCCGAAGAGACCTGGTACCAAACGAATTAACTCTTCGTCTCAGATCTCTGATCAGAATCCATGTCTCACATCCATGGAGCAAGACTGGAAGCACCAAGGACCTGAAGACTCGGACTTTCATCCTTCTGCACACCAGCAGTGCCACACCCCATGATCTAGTGAATCCATGACTCCCCAGTCCCCATCCAGATGTCTGATGACCTCCGGCTCACAGCCAGCAGAGACATGAATAGCACTGCCAAGGAAAGTGAATCTCTCCGTGACCTCAACATCCTCGTCACAAACAGGTATAGACAGGACAGCAGCATCCAATATGTCATAGAAAGCCTGGATCTTAGTTTTGACCTAGGAAACCTGTAATGCCAGCGGCTCCAACTCCTCATACAGCACCTCGAGGGACCCAACGGGATATCCAGAGTCTCCGCAAAGATGACTGCACCATCTGCGAAATCAAGGTCAGAGATCTTGACATTCCCAAACGATGTACCGCAGCTTGATCTCTCCGACCTCCTCCCGAGAATCCAGTCCATGCAAGTGCTGAAAAGTGTGGGGGCCAGTACACACCCCTGACGAACTCCAGTAACAACTGGAAACAAATCAGAGATTGTACCACCACATCTCACAGCACTCTCAGTACCAGAGTATTGTTCAGACATCAGATTGATCAGTTTTGGTGACACCCCACGAAGACCAAGAATCCTCCAGAGGGCATCCCAATTCACTGAATCAAATGCTTTACAGAGATCAACATAAGCTGCAAGCAGCCCCTGCCGAAACTCTTGCCTGCGTCCGGTGAGGACCCAAAGAGCAAGCATACGGTCAATCGTTGATCTCTTTGGTGTAAAGCCTGACTGCTCTGGACGCTGGTGCTCAAGCAGATGGTGACGAAGCCTATCAATAATTATCCGAGCGAAGACCTTGCCTGGCATTGAGAGCAGCATCACCCCTCAGTAGTTGTTGCAGTCTTGGCGATCACCCTTCCCTTTCCATAGAGGGACAAGAAAGGCCCCTCTTCCAGTCAGTTAGGATGATGTCTGTGTTCCAGGCAGAGCACAAACTGCATGCAATGACCTGGGGCAGCATTTCCACCAGCCTTAGAAGTTCAGCATGGATGCCACAGATCCCTGGAGCTTACCCCATTTCAACGGGATCACCGCAGCCTGTGTTTCCACAAACGAAGGTGGACCACAGCTGATTGGAGGGTCAGCAATAGGGATTGTAACACCACTCACATCCAACTCAACAGCTGGTGGATCAGCCTGGTACAGCCACTCGATGTAACTGGCCCAGCGGCCTTCGCTTCAGACTCCTCTGTCAAGAGCCCACCACCCTCTACTCTCATGCAGTCCACCGAGGAACGGCTGGGGGGAAGCAATGCGCGAATTCCCCTGTAAGCACGATGACAAACACTTCACTGCAGGTGATACTGCACACCCTCACAGATTCTCGCACATAGGCCTCCTTGTCCACCCTTAGTGCACGTACAGTTTTACGCCTCAGCTGCCTGAACAGCTCACTCTGCCATTCAGCCTGGCCCGGCCTCTTGGTCAATGGTCTCCAGTGTCCCTTGAGAGACAAAATTCTTCTTCGCCCCATGGTGAGTTCAAAGACATCGACCGGCAACATCAAGAATGGTGGTCTTGAAGGCACTCCACAACTCTTCAGGATCTCCCAAAGCACCCAGGACCCCCAAATTCCCACTCCTGTTCACAAACTCCTCAGCTGCCCTCTCATCCTTGAGCTTGACAACATCCAGC
>CM068952.1:123391566-123402055 GCA_035128595.1 Eptatretus atami | reverse complement strand
CCTTTGCCACTCCGCCAGCGTTGGAATACCAAGTCCAGCGATGAGCCTATGGGCACTGAAACCATGAACTAGCCACCCTAAGTCCATGACTTCTTGCAAAGTCAAGGAACTTAGTGCTCTTCTGGTTCATAGTTCCAGACCTGAGCGTATGATGAGACTAAGGATTAGTCACTCCTGGGTGTCGTTTCCCTGGTCTCTTTTCGGCTCCGACTGTAGTGAGTGATCTCACCGTGAAGGATGCATTCTATGTCATGCTCGAGTCTGTGGTTGATCAGTGCCCCAGGCAAAATACACTTCTAGTCTTGGAGGATTTCAATGCATCAACTGGAATGGATAGGGATGGTGATGAGACATGTGTTGGTCCCCATGGGTCTGGAACTATGAACCAGAAGAGCACTAAGTTCCTTGACTTTGCAAGAAGTCATGGACTTAGGGTGGCTAGTTCATGGTTTCAGTGCCCATAGGCTCATCGCTGGACTTGGTATTCCAACGCTGGCGGAGTGGCAAAGGAGATTGACCATGTGCTTGTTGATGGTCGCTGGAGGATGATCCAGAACTGCAGGGTCTACTGGAGTGCTCAGTTCCTCAGTACTGACCACAGGTTTATTGTTGCAACTCTGAAGTTGCACTTAAATCCAGGAGAATGGTACCATCCCAGCCTAGGCTGGATGTTGTCAAGCTCAAGGATGAGAGGGCAGCTGAGGAGTTTGTGAACAGGAGTGGGAATTTGGGGGTCCTGGGTGCTTTGGGGGATCCTGAAGAGTTGTGGAGTGCCTTCAAGACCACCATTCTTGATGTTGCCGGTCGATGTCTTTGAACTCACCATGGGGCGAAGAAGAATTTTGTCTCTCAAGGGACACTGGAAACCATTGACCAGAGTCGCCGGGCCAGGCTGAATGGCAGAGCTGAGCTGTTCAGGCAGCTGTGGCGTAAAACTGTACGTGCACTAAGGGTGGACAAGGAGGCCTATGTGCGAGAATCTGTGAGGGTGTGCAGTATCACCTGCAGTGAAGTGTTTGTCATCGTGCTTACAGGGGAATTCGCGCATTGCTTCCCCCCAGCCCGTTCCTCGGTGGACTGCAGTGAGAGTAGAGGGTGGTGGGCTCTTGACAGAGGAGTCTGAAGCGAAGTCCCGCTGGGCCAGTTACATCGAGTGGCTGTACCAGGCTGATCCACCAGCTGTTGAGTTGGATGTGGTGGTGTTACAATCCCTATTGCTGACCCTCCAATCAGCTGTGGTCCACCTTCGTTTGTGGAAACACAGGCTGCGGTGATCCGGTTGAAATGGGGGTAAGCTCCAGGGATCTGTGGCATCCATGCTGAACTTCTCAAGGCTGGTGGAAATGCTGCACTCAGGTCATTGCATGCAGTTTTGTGCTCTGCCTGGAACACAGACATCATCCTAACTGACTGGAAGAGTGGCCTTCTTGTCCCTCTATGGAAAGGGAAGGGTGATCGCCAAGACTGCAACAACTACTGAGGTGATGCTGCTCTCAGTGCCAGGCAAGCTCTTCGCTCGGATAATTATTGATAGGCTTCGTCACCATCTGCTTGAGCACCAGCGTCCAGAGCAGTCAGGCTTTACACCAAAGAGGTCAACGATGACCGTATGCTATGCTTGCTCTTTGGGTCCTCACCAGACGCAGGCAAGAGTTTCGGCAGGGGCTGCTTGCAGCTTATGTTGATCTCTGTAAAGCATTTGATTCAGTGAATGGATGCCCTCTGGAGGATTCTTGGTCTTCGTGGGATGTCACCAAAACTGATCGATCTGATGTCTGAACAATACTCTGGTACTGAGAGTGCTGTGAGATGTGGTGGTACAATCTCTGATTTGTTTCCAGTTGTTACTGGAGTTCGTCAGGGGTGTGCACTGGCCCCCACACTTTTCAGCACTTGCATGGACTGGATTCTTGGGAGGAGGTCGGAGAGATCAAGCTGCGCGTACATCGTTTGGGAATGTCAAGATCTCTGACCTTGATTTCGCAGATGGTGCAGTCATCTTTGCGGAGACTCTGCATATCCCGTTGGTCCCTCGAGGTGCTGTATGAGGAGTTGGAGCCGCTGGGATTACGGTTTCCTAGGTCAAAACTAAGATCCAGGCTTTCTATGACATATTGGATGCTGCTGTCCTGTCTATACCTGTTGTGACGAGGATGTTGAGGTCACGGAGAGGTTCACTTTCCTTGGCAGTGCTATTCATGTCTCTGCTGGCTGTGAGCCGGAGGTCATCAAACATCTGGATGGGGACTGGGGAGTCATGGATTCACTAGATCATGGGGTGTGGCACTGCTGGTGTGCAGAAGGATGAAAGTCCGAGTCTTCAGGTCCTTGGTGCTTCCAGTCTTGCTCCATGGATGTGAGACATGGATTTTGATCAGAGATCTGAGACGAAGAGTTAATTCGTTTGGTACCAGGTCTCTTCGGAGAATCCTTGGCTATCACTGGTCGGACTTTGTGTCCAACGACGCGGTTGCTGAGAGAGACTCAAATGAGATTAGTTACCTGTATAGTCCGTGAGCATCAGCTGTATGGACATGTGGCTCGTTTTCCTGACTGATCCTGCTCACCAGATTGTCTCAGCGAGGGAGCCTTGTGAGTGGAGGAGGCCAATGGGCCAACCACGTGCCTCGTGGTTGCAGCAGGTTGATCAACATCTCAAGGAGATATGGATGGGCCTGCATCTGCCTGGGGGATGGCCAGACGGAGGCCCTTGGAATACCGGCAGAAAGTGTATGCAGCATCACGCTGCTCCGGCGCATGCTCCCATACCTGACCTGACCTTCAACACTGATTTCAAGTTGTTCTATACAGTTTCTATGCTCTGTCTTTAAACTTCCATTT
This sequence comes from Eptatretus atami, assembly GCA_035128595.1. Classification (NCBI taxonomy): domain Eukaryota; kingdom Metazoa; phylum Chordata; class Myxini; order Myxiniformes; family Myxinidae; genus Eptatretus; species Eptatretus atami. The sequence continues at coordinate 123,399,214 of CM068952.1, read as the reverse complement.
ATAAAAGCTTTATGATTTTGCTTTGATTTCCCACCTTGTCTGTAGTAGATAAAGTTAGATAACGGCACAAATGCCATACAGCATTGCCAGCATGTTTGCTCTTATACAATTTGTTTGTTTCGTAAGCAGCATGTGGTTGCTGGTTGCATCATTTTCTAGAAGCACGGCTGTGCTTCTGATGCAATGCTCCTGTTACGAGTAAGCTAGTACTCATTTTTCCAACCTCAGAAGGATGACAGGCTGAGTCAATCCACCTGGTGTTATTCAACAGCATGACAGTGACTTAACGAGAGAGAGGGAGGAAGGAGAAAGAGAAGAGAAAACATGAGATATTCTACCATTTTGTGTTCATGGTTGTATACAAAAAATTTTTAACCTCACTTCCCTGTCATGAACACAAGTCTTTGCAGGATATGACCAATGAACGATTGACCAATTCTATATGAATCTGACAAATTTCAGATATGATTTGCCCTTGACTAACTTTCACGTTTGTGTCAGATGCCTTCACGATAAAGAAGTTTTTCACAATGCCCATGTTTATTCAGTCAATTGTATCTCAATGTTGAAGCAAGAAAATATTTTCTCTGGTTTTCTTTTGGCAATTATATGTTTGGAACGTTTTTGTGTTAAAAAGTGAAAAAATAAACTGGAATTAACTTTTTGGCTGCACTTTATTGACCACTGACCCTACGGCCTCGGAATTGAATGAACTTTGCCGAAATTATTTGAAGTGAGTAAACACTTTGTGCAAAGAGAACAATTAATGATTAGAGAGGTTAAAATGTCAGACAGAGCAAACAAAGATTTCTTGCCCATTTACAGTATACAGAATAGAGCAGTGTCTACATGAGGTTTTTTTGGGGTGTTTTTGTCGACATGGTCGACACTCGAGGAAAAGCTAGAGCAGAATGGAATACAACAAAAATGGAAAGGGGGAAACACCAAAAGCAGTGTAGAGGTAAGAGTAATATAAGGATAGGAGAGAAAAAAAACACATTGGGCGAATGAGCTGCACATAAGCTGAAACAAAGCAAGGAGAGGAACGGGAAAGCGGGGATGAAACAGAAAAAGACCAACTGACAAACTGACAATTGAAAAGGGCGAGGGAAAAATAAGTGCTTGGGAATGAGTCGATTGGGTAGATTTCATGAGTAAGGATTGGGAGAGTTGACCTAAAGTAGTTGTGAACAGCTACCTTGAACCCCTGGAGGGAAGAATGGGACTCAGTAGATTGGAGAAGTTGGTTGCAAAGGTGAAAGAAAAGAGGAACAAATGAGTGGACATGAGTAGTGAGCCTCGATTATGGGAGTTTAACAGGAAGAAGGTTACTGACAGGCCATGTATGCCCTGCACAGACCTGGGAGTGACATATCCAAAAGAGGGCATATGGTGCAAGACCAAAAAGGAGGTAGAAGAATACAAAGAGCCTAGCAACCTGTCTGCCATGTGAAAGTAACAAACCTAGAACATTCTATCTACATCACAGGTGATCCCAATGATTTTGAGGGCCTTGCTTCCACGCAATGAAGAAGGGCAAGGTGTAATGCAGGGGTGCCCGGCCGAGAGGAGAGACCTTGCACAAACATTCTAGCAGAAGCTCGAAGGCATGAAATCAACGACTGGGTGCATAACCCTGTGCTCATCAAAAGGAGGGATGCCTCATTACAGTTATGTTTGATCCGAGGAATTTTAATAAAGCGCTAAAATTAGAGTACCATCACATCCCCACTGCAGATGATGGAATCAGCTGGCTAGAAGGTACGCAAGTTTTTTCCATCTTTGATCAAAAGGACTCTTTCTGGCAGGTCCCACCAGACAATGAGAATGTGTTGATGGTGTACTTTTAACACTCCTTTTGGAAGATATTGTTTTAACAGAATGCTTTTCTGACTCAGTTCTGCAAGCGAAGTACAGCACAGTAATAATCGTGCCTTTGGTGGTCGCAAAAGGATGTATTTAGTTGCCGATGATATGACCATGGCTGCAGCCAATAAAGCTCAACATGAGATTGTGGGCAAATCACTTGATTGTGCCAGATCTAGTAATGTAAAATTTAATCATCAGTTGATTGAGTGGAAGGTTTCATTGGTCAACTATATGGGACACATCACTGGCGAAGGCCGACGGCCAATGGCCTGATATGATCAAAGTATAAGCAAATACAAACTTGCCAGCACTATGTCTAAAGCAGAACTATAGCATGCCTTGGGAGTCTTTAACTACCTTTCAACATGCTGACGATTATGTCTCTGCTGCACAGCAGCAGGCGCTATCGCCTTTCCAGTAGGGCACATCAGCAGATGCACATCAGCTACACGATTTACTGAAGGATGTACAATGGCAGTGGCACCCTGAACATGCTGCAGTATTCAACATCCTCAAAAATATAATTTCTCATGCATCAGTCCTGAAGTTATTTGAGCCTTCCAAACCATCAGTCATCCAAGCTGACGTGTCGTCTAAGTATGGTCTAGCAGTATGCTACATTAAGGACATCCAGCTGCATACACCTTATTCAATATCAGTCTCTGAGCAAAACTATGCTCAGATATAAAAGGAACTGCTCGGGGTTGTTTTTGTGGTAGAAAAGTTCCACCACTACGTATATGGTTATGAGACAGAAGTGCAAATAGACCACAAACCATGCATGACCGTCGTCAGAAAACCACTTCACGGCGTGTCAGCTTGATTGCAAATGATGTTGCTTCATTTTCCTTGTTATGAGTTGGAATTCAAGCATGTGCTGGGCAAGCTTCTTTATATTCCTGACACTCTATCTAGGACTCCAACTGGCACTGTAAGAACTGCCAGTGTTTAATTTGAAGACATGCATATACGGGCGCACCAGTTGATATTCCTGATGCCAGGAAGCCAACACCAACGAGAAGACCCATGTTCCTCACCTCAAATAATAACGCTCTTCAGGTTTGAGCTGGATTTATCGTAAACAGATGGCTGCCACACAAAGCCAACTTGCCACCCATCATCAAGTCGTATTGGGACACCAGAAATGAACTGCACCTTGCCTATGGCCTGCTCTTTGCTGGCATCTGCCAAATAATCCCTACAGCACAATGACCCAACATCCTCAGTACTATCCATGAAGTCCACTTTGACCAGAAAAAGGCAAAGCCAGAGCCTGTCAAGTCATCCTCTTGGGAGGAATAAGCTGTGACATTGAGCTACTTGGAGCCAAATGTCCAGTATGTGCAAAGTTTAGACCTGCCAACTATAAAGGACCACTCATTCCGCAAGAAGTTCCACAAGGATCCTGGCAGAAAGTCAAAGCTGACTTCTTCCAATGTGCAGGGAACCATTTCTTCATAGTAGTAGACTACTTCTCAAAATACCCAGAGGTTCTTCATGTCCTTGGACTTTCTTCGAAGAATGTCATAGATGCATTCAAGCCAACGTTCATGAGACAATATTCCTCAGAGCTGATAGCTGATAACAACCATTGTCAAAAGTATAATTTAAAAGATTCGCTCAAGAATGGGGATTTCACATGACGACATCAATCCCCATATGCTCAATCAAATGGAGAAGTTGAACAGACAATGGGTACGTCAAACAAAGGTTCAAGAAGGCTCTATAATCTGGTGAGGATTTGCATTTGACCCTGCTGACTTAAGGAACACCCATATCAGGACTAACTATTCCCCAGCTCAGCTGTTAATGAATCGATGGCTCCATCTGAGATGGACTACCTATCACCATGGGCGTCGATCCGGGGGATCCCTCCCACTTTTTTTTACCAGGGGTACAGAGTATATTCTGCCCCCCCCCCCCCCCACATTCGAGTTCTGCCTATTTGGAAAAATGCAAAAAAATCAAGCAATAGCTGTTGGTACGCAGTGATAAGCTTTCGTGCTATTCTTGTCATTATACATGCAGCCCCACGCTGTAGATTAGATATACCTCATGTACTGTACATGTACTGTGCATATAGGGGCGACGGTAGTGTACATGATGTACACTACCGTCACCCCTATATAACCGTCTCTGCTACACACGGCGCTGGCTGGCCGCTCACACCCACTGAAGGCAGCTCTGTCGCTCACACTCATACAGTGTACACGGCTGAAAACGAAACTAGGAATTCAGTAGGTACCTACGTTGATCATATGCGTTCGGCTCAGCGATGTGTCACAACCTGCGTCGCTACAGAACGGGGCACAGGTCATTAGGTGCCTAACATGGAGAAGCAAAATAGCAAGATACCAAGATGCCTGGGCACACCTTGGAGAAGGGTCCAGTTACCTTCCCCCCCCACATTTTGCCTTGAATCGACATCCTTGCCTATGACAGGGTGACTCTTGCAACCTCACATTCCGGCAGATGCACATCAGCTATTGGTAAGATGTCAGCAGGTTGTGAAGAACTTTTACAATCAGAACTTCAAAGAGCTCCCATCAATTACTCCAGGTGAAGCATCCACATCAACAAGAAAGGGTCTGGGAGCCATCAGTGGTCACTTCTACCCACCATTCACCCCGTTCATATCATGTTATGCCTCAACATGGCCAGGTTTACCACCGTGACAGCAAATTCCCCTGGAAGGCCTGTGAACCTCTACTTATCACCCACTCCCAGAGGTGTGACCACCTCGCTAATCACTGCACTCAATAATTGTCACAAGACTGAGTTAAACAACCAGCCTTAGCCTTGCAGCGTGAAAATCTCTACACAAGTAGTTACAACACCTATTCATCATTTTTCTCATACGAAGAGACTACCACACATCTCAATGATTATGTTGTGCAACTTCATTGTATCTCTTACAACAGCAAGACCAGTATGGCTTTGTGTGATCCAATAACAGTTGCTCAAGATGAAACTCTCTTCGGAGAGTTTGAGTTCCCGAGTTATTTAGTCCTGTTGTTCATGTTAGTATTGCCTTGTTAGTATTGTTATTTATTTGAGGTTGTCCAGTTCGTTAGTACTGTGGTTCATGTGTTTCAGTTATGTTTTGCATGTGGTTTAGTTGTTTCAGTAATTGGGGTTTGGTCCGCAGTACTCATATTAGCTTTTGGTCACCAGTGTGATCTTTTCAACCTTGAGAAGGAAGATGTTATCAGGGAACATACCTATGACTCGAGGCTCGTCTACGTAATAAACAGTTCCAGCTCAGCCTTCCTTGTGCTCACTACAAGAGGAAAGGGGTATTCTCCTGTAGGAAGAAGATGTTTCATAATGAGTAGCCACCATATTCAATTCTCTACCTCATTAATTTCCTGGGATTTACTGCCTCATTAATTTCCTTGAATTTCCTGGAATTTCCTACGATTCATGCATGTTCATGTTTTGAATCAATCAAAAATAGGTATATCATTTTTCATGGAATATATTGTAAAATAATATACCAAACAAACATCCATCAGGTTTTATTTACAGTGTATACGTTATTCAGCATATAATTCACATACTCCATCTACCCAAAGGATGGGTAAACTTTTGGTCAGACAAATCACACATTCAGGAAATGGACAGTGGGGGAAGAAGTAAATGAAAATTAATGAGGCAGTAGTTATAAAGTCACCCAGCCAGTGGAAACTCGGCGTTGCTGATGCACACTAGCTCCCAAATCCCTGGCGTCAAGCACAGCATGATGTACACTAGCTCTGGAGAATTCCTGCATGGCAATCTCTGGATCTCTCCACACAGTTTCTGGTGGTGGTAGAAATGGAGACTTCCTCCTGATTGTCTCAATAGCAGGGCTGCAAAACACCTTGACTGGACAGCAGCCCAACATGATGTCTTCTCCCGAGTCTCCCAGGCCTCTCTCTCTCTCTACATTGAGGTGCAAGCATTGTGCCTCAGGCTGACTGTCCCAACTGACGTTCTCAATCCAATTAATGTAACTGATGTCAGATGGTGTCACTTCTCTCAACAACTGGGCAGCAAGTTTTTTCAAGGAGGACAATTAAAATCTCACTGGTTGCTTGCTCCAGACTGCACACATGCGTATCCCTGCACTGTTGTTTCCCAATGATTACTGTAATATTTAAAGATCGTTGGATGTGGCACGGTCTGGAACAGCCAATGAACATGCATCCAAGTGAAATGAGAAGAAGCACCACATGGTCTCACATAAGCATCAACAATAACTTGGGACAGACATTGTTAGATGGTAGAAACAGCAATGGCAGGAGAGGGGTTTAAACTAAGAGGGTTAAGGGGAAGTGGAGGGGAAGATAAGTGGGAGAACGCTTTCGACATGATTTCGATTTAAACACATGTATTTAAGGAGATAACCACCACTCTAATTCCTCGCCTTATCCCTGGGATATTTTCATTACATACACATGCATGTTGGAAGAGCAAGTTTAAAACAGAAATGCAAAAGACAAAAGAGCAAATGTGCTGAATGTCCTCTTTATTCATACAAGTAGTCCTGTATATCTTTATAACCTTAGGAAGATTTGCCATTTATGTTGAAGCTTATTGCAAGAGAGAGAGAGAGAGAGAAGAAGAGAGAGAGAGAGAGAGAGAGAGAGAGAGAGAGAAATAGGGGAGGGGGGAGGAATTCAAGTTAATTTGTGAGAGAAAAATAAATCAAATTGCCAACTATATTGATAGTTAAACATCGACAGAGATGCAACGAAAAATGTGTTGTGCTGACTAGTTGGGGACTGTCAATGAGATTCAGTGAAAGATCTTATATTACCTGTCAACTTTCACCAAAAATAACTCAAAATTAAAGCAAACACTAGTTTTGGGGGGGTTTTGTGGACATCGTCGAGGCTTATGGAAGAGCCAATACACTGAACGGATCAGACGTAACAGACAAGATCAGGACGCAAAACATGCAAAACTGGATTTAAAGGGAACAGTCGAGACACATGCAAAAGGAGTCGTGAAAGAGGTGGGAAACACCAACAGTAGAGCTGAAGGCCCAGATAGAGGGAGACTTGGACACAATGGGTGTGGGGAGGAATGGGGGGCAGGAGAGGATGGAATGGGGTGGACAAGACGGATACAGAAAGAAACTCCAAAGAGGGAAAACTGGAAATTTGGAAGAAGGAGGAATGGGGTGGGGTGGCTGCTTCCAGTTAACAACGGTAGAAAAGATCATGGTTTTGGATTGGGGATGATCTGAGCTGTCTTGAAGACTTGGAGGGAAGAATTACATTGAAGAGGAAGGGAGTTTGATTCCACATGGGGAAAAAGAGGAACAATTGAGTGGGATGTGAGCAGTGATCCTGGATTTAGGTAGTTTCACCAGAAGGGGGTGAGTGGATCATGTAAGCCCTGCAGAACCCTTGGGGGGGGGACAAAGACCAGAAAGAGCAGAAGTGGCAAGACCATAAATGAGAGATAGAAGACAGAGAGCCACGACCTGTCTGCGATGGCTAAGTGATAAGCCCATAGCCTTCATCGTGGGAGATTCCAATATATTTTTTATCATGCAAATACCCAAAATATAAATTTCGTTAAAAAAAAATCTTGACAAATGCAAAACATTTACAAACAACGTTTGCTCTTTTGATCATTTAATGATTACTATATGTCATGTTTCTTTTATTTATTATACTGAAAAGTGGGATCATCCAGCGGCCAGGGATCAACAAACCAGACAATGTTTACGAAACCGACAGGGATCGTTTTACTTTGGTGTTTTGCACATAAAATATGATCCCTACTT
>CM068952.1:123363839-123381339 GCA_035128595.1 Eptatretus atami | reverse complement strand
CACCTCTTCACGCGGACGTGTTGGGAATCACCGGCTTCACGCAGATGTGGTGGAAATCACCGTCTTCACGCGGACGTGTTGGAAATCACCGTCTTCACGTGGACGTGGTGAAGATGGTGAGGAGATGATGGCGGTTTGTGGAGAAGATGGTGAGGAGATGATGGCGGTTTTGGAGAAGATGGTGAGGAGATGTTTGTTTAAAATAAAAGACAGAAAAGAATAACACTACCTCAAAGATTCACAGCCCGGCACACGAACCAATCCCGTTATACATCGGTGGGGAAATCTAACCTGAAACACACACTTTTCGACATAACTGATCTTCGGGGAACTGAATGGTGACTGTGAATTTCCACAACCGTAACACAGAGAGGCAGAATGTAAGGAAGTGATCAGCACACACCCGCATCAAATAGCTGCCAACACCTTGCCACAACCTTTCATGTGCAAATGAAAAATAGGGAGTGAATCTCTAATCTACCCGTTCCAACGCAGTTTGGATCCCACTGACCCATCGAAAGGGAAGGGACTATTCCAAACATTTATTATGGAAATAACTACGCTGAAGGACCTACGTGTATGAGTGCACATTTACAATCGTGGTTTCTCAAAACTGCAAACAACTATATATATGTATGATGTATGATGTAAATGTATATATATATATATATAGTATGTATGTATATATATATATATATATATATATATATATATATATGTATATATATATATATATATATATATATATATATAATAATAACACACACACACATCACACACACACACACACATACACACACACACACACAACACCCAACACACACACATTCACACACACACACACATACACACACACACACATCACACACACACACACACATCACACACACACACACATCACACACACACACACACACACACACACACACACACACACACACACACACACACACAAACACACTCACAATTGCATTACAAGATTTTGATAATCTCCAAAAAAAGTCCATAAAAGGTTTTTCTTCAATGTTTATTACACTTTTATGAATATTGGAAAGTAAAATGTTTTCACACTTTTTACATTCCTCAAGCTATTGCTCAACGTAATAAATTTACAGAAGTCTTACAATGCATACTAATACATTATATGAGTTCTGTAAATTTATTAAGTTCCTCAGGCCCATCGCTAATAACCACGCCTGTTTCTGAATTTATTACATCCCCACCCTCTCCTTGTCCCACATAAAACCGATGCAACCTAACCAACCACCCTCTCTTCCAGCCTGGACCAGGAGAGGACAGGTTGGAATGATATTTACATGTTCATTTGTTTTTTATACTCACACTGGCTTGTTGTTGTACATCAGCATTGTGCAGAGATAGAACATTTGCCTTTGAACTCTATTGTCCAGATAGATTTTCTACCTGATGATATACTTTTGGATTGGTGCGAGCAGGGCATTTTATCAATGAGGGCACTGTCTCTTGGATGGATGTTAAGTTGGGTGTCCCGTCTGCTCTCATTAGACAGTGGACGTTAAAATCCCCCGTGTCTTTCAATGACGAATTTCCGCCACTGTGAACAAATTCCTGCCCGAAGGTGTAATGAGGCGCACTGCTGTATCAGTCGCACAGTTGCACTTCATTAATGATGCCACCAACGGCAGACTTTGAAAGTGAACCCCAGGCCAATAAGATTTTGCTAACAACGACTGGTTTGCTTGTTATGAGCCTCCTGTGGTAAATGCGTCAACTCTTGAATTGTTTAAACAAATTGCTTGCTGACCCTCTTTTCACTTCACGAAACTTCATTGTCTTGTCAGTTCATTGTTTATTACCTCCACTCTGCCACCAAAGATGTGTTTTCACAGTTGTCTGTCTGTTTGTCTGTCTGTAAGCAGGATATCTCAAAACATTGCGGATGGAATCGAACGAAATTTGGTGAACATGTTCGGTGTGTCACAAGGACCAAATGATTAGATTTTGGTGAAGATCCGAATCCAGAGACTAGAATATTTAAGGTGATCATCTTTGAGTGATAGGGCCAAAAATGACATATAGCATGATATCTCAGAGTTGTGGATGGATTATGACAAACTTGGTGGATGAGTTGGGTAAGTGATTAAAGTTTGGTGTGTGACGAGGACGAATGGTTCGGATCAATGGGATACAGTCGTACAAAATATAAACTGCGCTGTAGATATGCGCTCTATCGAATGCCGTTCCAGTTGAGCCACGGATTGCATTCCTGCCATAGTTAAGCCTCACCCCAACCAGATAAGGGGTGAGGGCTTCAAGCTGTTGTAGGGTTTGTTTCCATAATTAGTGCCCCTAATTTTAATGGTACTTTGCACAAAGTTTCGGAGACTAGGAGTACAAGTCCGCCATTTAGAAAAAAAAAAAATAATAATAATTCCTTCCTGCACTCCCAATTCACAAGCTGTAGCTCAGGCCCGGCTGGGACTTTTGGAATTAAATTTTGCATCAATGACAAGAGAAAGTATGTGGAATTGACATGATTTTTTTGGACCTTGACCTAATGTTAAGATTATGACCTAATTATAGACTTTTTTTTTCATTTTTAACCGTAACTGGTCTCAGGGTTGTCCGATCAGAACGATATTGCCCTTGTTGGATAGCTGAGAGGAAGGCGCACGTACTCCTAATGTACATCACCCCTCCAGGTTAAAGGTCAAGGTTTTGCACCACAACAAGTATTAAACCACCATTTAGGTTGTTCTCCTTTTTCTGCCGATGTCCTTGCTGTATCTCGGATCCAGCTTGAGCTTTTGGAATTAAAAATTGCATCAATAATGGGAATAATTAGCATGCGGGGTTGACGTAATTTTTTGACTTTGACCTATTTTCAGGTCATGACATCACTGTAGACATGTTAACATTTTTCGTCATAACTCGACTATGGCTTGTCCCATTGGAACTGAATTTGCCCTCTAGATAGCCGAGAGAAAAGCACAATTATTCTTAATTTACATCATACCTCTCAAAGTTAAAGCTCAACATCAAACGACGGTCTGAAAAAAAACGCATTTTTTGTCATCGCTCAATTTTGTCAGTGTGGAATCTGAAAAGACTTCTTGGTCTCCCCAGATGTTCTTGCATCACAGCAATGTACCTGCACTGGAGTTGCGCACCTGATATTTGATTCGAGTCCTTGACCTACCTTTTTCAGATTGTGACCGAATTAACAAAAAAACACAATTTTGATCATAACTTGAATAATTTTCCTCAGATTTTCATAATGTTGAGTTTGATGGATGCATTTAGGATGGAATACATTTTCTTAATTTGCACTGTATTAATTTACGCTGTATCACAGCAATCGTGTACTTAATGGATTAAACAGAAAACTAATATTTTTTATACCGAAGACGCCAAAGGTATTATGTTTTCTTGTTGCCCATCAGGCTGTCGGTACATCTGTTCGTCCGTGATCTATTTTTGTAACCGTGATAACTTGTGAACCACTGAATGGCTTTTGACCAAACTTGGCCAAACTATGGACTGCAATACAAAGATGAAGTGATTAAATTTTGGGGTCAAATGCCCAAGGCCAAGTGCCCATTAATTGAAAATCTGTGTTACTGCAACAACTTCCAAGAGATTTCAACCATACTCGACACATTTATGGACTGTAATACAAAAAAACAAAGATGAACCGATTCAATTTTAGATTGAACAGGTCAATGGTCATGTCCCATTTGAAAATCATTTTGCAGACCATAACTCGTGATCTTTCATTTTTCACGTGACCTGTAATTGAAATCAAGCATAACAGTGGGTCGACATCTAATGTGGGCATATCCTTTGAAACATATGTGTCAAGTTCTACATTCTAGTTGTTAGTCCTCGACCTGTTTCACCGGAGGGGACTATAGGTTTGCTGCCCATCTGCCCATCCATCTGTCCCATCTATGGTTTTCAGTCTTTTTTCCCCATATACCCTTCAACATATTCAACTGAAACTTGGTACAATGCTTTAGTATGATAAGTTACAGAAAAAGTTTGACTTTCGGCTCGTTTCATCAATTTATCACTGAGTTATGCCCATTTAAAACTGAGAAAATATCACATATTATACTGTACATGGGTCAGTTTTAAGCTGTTCTGACTCCACTGCACTGCTTGACACCCATTGGCTGGACAGCTAACTTGACACCACCGCAATAAAATCAAGCACCGCTTTTGCATGAAGCAGCACAGATCGGCAGGCCTCAGGCCTTAGGTCTGGGTGCTAGTCCATGGCCCAGTGAAATTGGAATGATCCCAGGTGTATAACCACGATATATTGTATATGCACTAAGCCGTACACAACGACGCATGTTTTTGCTTCATGTATGTACATCAGGTTATATTTAATGTGAAATCAGCAAAACCTAGAAACGAACGAAACACGGTGGGTTTGAGAGTTTCTTTTTCTTCATTTTGGTTCTGGTATCAGCTCGAGCAGTTGCGTTGAATGCAAACAAATTTTATCTCCGGTTTGTTATTAACCTCCGCCATCGAAGATCGGGAGGTTACTGTTTTCACCCCTTTCTGTTTGTTACTTACGAAATCTTTAGATTTCGTAAGTATATTGATGCCTTCCGTTTCTGTTTGTTTGTGTTTGTTTTGTATGTTTGTTTGTTTGTTTGTAGGCACGATAACTCGAGAACGAAGAAGCTACCAATGTCAAATTACACCACGTGATTCAGGAGGGTGATGGCTAGTGCTGATTAGATTTTGGTCAAAATCGGTCAACGTCAAGGTCACAGTGAGGTCAAACATTCGATTTTGTATGGTTTGGTACAGAATCATCGTAGAAACTTCTGGTTTGCGTCGCTACCTTCTCTAGAGACAGCTTTTATTAGACAAGGTCAGAGGTCAAGTTGACGATTTCGTAAGTACCAGTCTATGACTGCTTGTTTGTTTGTTTGTTTGTATGTTTGTTTGTTTGTAGGCACGATAACTCGAGAACGGAAGAAGCTACCAATGTCAAATTACATCACGTGATTCAGGAGGTGATGGCTAGTGCTGATTAGATTTTGGTCAAAATCGGTCAAAGGTCAAGGTCACAGTGAGGTCAAATATTCGATTTTTGATGGTTTGGTACAGAATCATGTATAAACTTCTGGTTTGCGTTGCTACCTTCTCTAGAGACAAGCTTTTATTAGACAAGGTCAGAGGTCAAGTTGATGAATATCGTAAGTACCAGTCTATGACTGCTTGTTTGTTACTTACGAAATCTAAAGATTTCGTAAGTATATTGATGCCCTCCGTTTCTGTTTGTTTGTTTGTTTGTATGTTTTTTGTTTGTTTGTTTGTTTGTAGGCACGATAACTCGAGAACGGAAAAGCTACAATGTCAAATTACACCACGTGATTCAGGAGGGTGATGGCAAATGCTGATTAGATTTTGGTCGAAATCGGTCAACGGTCAAGGTCACAGTGAGGTCAAATATTCGATTTTTGATGGTTTGTACAGATAACTCGAGAACGGAAGAAGCTACCAATGTCAAATTAGACCCTTGATTCAGGAGGGTGATGGCTAGTGCTGATTAGATTTTGGTCAAAATCGGTCAAAGGTCAAGGTCACAGTGAGGTCAAACATCAAAAAATGATAACTCGAGAACGGAAGAAGCTACCAATGTCAAATTACACCACGTGATTCAGGAGGGTGGTGGGTAGCGCTGATTAGATTTTGGTCAAAATCGGTCAAAGGTCAAGGTCACAGTGAGGTCAAACATCCAAAACATTCGATTTTTGATGGTTTGGTACAGAATCATCGTAGAAACTTCTGGTTTGCGTCGCTACCTTCTCTAGAGACAGCTTTTATTAAACAAGGTCAGAGGTCAATGTGACGATTTCGTAAGTACCAGTCTATGACTGCTTGTTTGTTACTTACGAAATCTAAGATTTCGTAAGTATATTGATGACTTCCGTTTCTGTTTGTTTGTTTGTTTGTATGTTTGTTTGTTTGTTTGTTTGTTGTTTGTAGGCACGATAACTCGAGAACGGAAGAAGCTACCAATGTCAAATTACAACCACGTGATTCAGGAGGGTGATGGCTAGTGCTGGTTAGATTTTGGTAAAATCGGTCAAAGGTCAAGGTCACAGTGACGTCAAACATTCGATTTTTGATGGTTTGGTACAGATAACTCGAGAACGGAAGAAGCTACAATGTCAAATTACACCACGTGATTCAGGAGGGTGATGGCTAGTGCTGCTTAGATTTGGTCAAAACGCGTCAACGGTCAAGGTCACGGTGAGGTCAAACATTCGATTTTTGATGGTTTGGTACAGAATCATCGTAGAAACTTCTGGTTTGCGTCGCTACCTTCTCTAGAGACAGCTTTTATTAGACAAGGTCAGAGGTCAAGTTGACGATTTCGTAAGTACCAGTCTATGACTGGCTTGTTACTTACGAAATATAAAGATTTTGAAGTATATTGATGCCTTCCGTTTCTGTTTTGTTTGTTTTGTTTGTTTGTTTGTAGGCACGATAACTCGAGAACGGAGAAAGCTACCAATGTCAAATTACACCACGTGATTCAGGAGGGTGATGGCTAGTGCTGATTAGATTTTGGTCAAAATCGATCAAAGGTCAAGGTCACAGTGAGGTCAAACATAATTCCGTAATTAACGTGGAGAAATGTGAGTATTTTTGCTTTGCTCGACGTTACGAGTTCGTTTTAACTTCGATTTAATTTTGTCTTCGGTTTTTGCGATCACTTCGGATGCTTAAAACTCGGTTGTCGAAATTCTGGTAAAAATCGGATGTTTTGGAGACGTTTTAAGATTGAATAAAAAATATTTCACTCGAAGCGTCAAGGGTCGTCCCATGATGCATTGCGCTCGAGCAGACGTCACGGGTCGTCCCATGATGCATTGCGCTCGAGCAGACGTCACGGGTCGTCCCATGATGCATTGCGCTCGAGCAGACGCGTCGTTGAGTGACACAAAGGTTTTGCATGGAGAAATGGAGATTTTTTGCTTCGCTCCACGTTACGAGTTCGTTTTAACTTCGATTTAAATTTTGTCTTCGGTTTTTGCGATCGCTTAGGACGCTTAAAACTCGGTTGTCGAAATTTCTGGTAAAAATCGGATGTTTTGGAGACGTTTTAAGATTGTATAAAAAATATTTCACTCGAAGGCATCAAGGGTCATCCCATGATGCATTGCGCTCGAGCAGACGTCACGGTCGTCCCATGATGATTGCGCTCGAGCAGACGTCACGGGTCGTCCATGATGCAGTGCGCTCGAGCAGACGCGTTGTTGAGTGACATTAAGGTTTTGCATGGAGAAATGGAGATTTTTGCTTCGCTCGACGTTACGAGTTCGTTTTAACTTCGATTTTAATTTTGTCTTCGGTTTTTGCGATCGCTTAGGACGCTTAAAACTCGGTTGTCGAAATTCTGGAACAGTGATGAATAACTGATATATATATAAATAATAAGTCTTTTATCAGATTCTTCTGAAAGTAATACACCTATTATCTGGAATATCCTGCTGGTACTGAATCACTTAAAAAAAAAAAATGGAATTTTTATAAGAAATCTAGTTTTGTCTGGGACTCATTATCTGCAAACCACAGTGTAAAATCGTAGACCACAATGAATTCAGAATTCAAGCTCCCCTTGGGCTTCTGACTGATTCATGCTTTTATTAGACAAGGTCAGAGGTCAAGTTGACGATTTCGTAAGTACCAGTCTATGACTGCTTGTTTGTTTGTTTGTAGCACGATAACTCGAGAACGCGAAGAGCTACCAATGTCAAATTACACCACGTGATTCAGGAGGGTGATGGCAAGTGCTGATTAGATTTTGGTCAAAATCGGTCAACGTCACGGTGAGGTCAAACATTCGATTTTGATGGTTTGGTACAGATAACTCGAGAACGGAAGAAGCTACCAATGTCAAATTACACCACGTGTTTCAGGAGGGTGATAGCTAGTGCTGATTAGATTTTGGTCAAAATCGGTCAACGGTCAAGGTCACGGTGAGGTCAAACATTCGATTTTTTGATGGTTTGGTACAGAATCATCGTAGAAACTTCTGGTTTGCGTCGCTACCTTCTCTAGAGACAGCTTTTATTAGACAAGGTCAGAGGTCAAGTGACGATTTCGTAAGTACCAGTCTATGACGCTTGTTACTTACGAAATCTAAAGATTTTGTAAGTATATTGATGACTTCCGTTTCTGTTTGTTTGTTTGTTTGTATGTTTGTTACTTACGAAATCTAAAGATTTTGTAAGTATATTGATGACTACCGTTTCTGTTTGTTTGTTGTTTGTATGTTTGTTTGTTTGTTTGTTTGTTGTAGGCACGATAACTCGAGAACGGAAGAAGCTACCAATGTCAAATTACACCACGTGATTCAGGAGGTGATGGCTAGTGCTGATTAGATTTTGGTCAAAATCGGTTCAAAGGTCACGGTCACAGTGAGGTCAACATAATTCCGTAAATTAACATGGAGAAATGTGAGTATTTTGCTTCGCTCGACGTTACGAGTTCGTTTAACTTCGATTTTAATTTTGTCTTCGGTTTTGCGATCGCTTCGGATGCTTAAAACTCGGTTGTCAAATTCTGGTAAAAATCGAGTGTTTGGAGACGTTTTTAAGAATTGAATAAAAAATATTTCACTCGAAGCGTCAAGGGTCGTCCCATGATGCATTGCGCTCGAGCAGACGTCACGGGTCGTCCCATGATGCATTGCGCGTCGAGCAGACGCGTCGTGTAGTGACATTAAGGATTTGCATGGAGAAATGGAGATTTTTGCTTCGCTCCACGTTACGAGTTCGTTTTAACTTCGATTTAATTTGTCTTCGGTTTTTGCCATCGCTCAGGACGCTTAAAACTCGGTTGTCGAAATTCTGGTAAAAATCGGATGTTTTGGAGACGTTTTAAGATTGTATAAAAAAATATTTCACTCGAAGCGTCAAGGGTCGTCCCATGATGCATTGCGCTCGAGCAGACGTCACGGGTCGTCCATGATGCAGTGCGCTCGAGCAGACGTCACGGGTCGTCCCATGATGCAGTGCGCTCGAGCAGACGCGTCGTTGAGTGACAAGGTTTTGCATGGAGAAATGGAGATTTTTGCTTCGCTCGACGTTACGAGTCGTTTAACTTCGATTTTAATTTTGTCTTCGGTTTGCGATCGCTTAGGACGCTTAAAACTCGGTTGTCGAAATCTGGAACAGTGATGAATAACTGATATATATATAAATAATAAGTCTTTTATCAGATTCTTCTGAAAAGTAATACACCTATTATCTGAATATCCTGCTGGTACTGAATCACTTTAAAAAAAAAAAATGGAATTTTTATAAGAAATCTAGTTTTTGTCTGGACTCATTATCTGCAAACCACAGTGTAAAATCGTAGACCACAATGATTTCAGATTCAAGCTCCCCTTGGGCTTCTGACTGATTCATGCTTTTATTAGACAAGGTCAGAGGTCAAGTTGATGATTTCGTAAGTACCAGTCTATGACTGCTTGTTTGTTTGTTTGTTTGTTTGTTTGTAGGCACGATAACTCGAGAACGGAAGAAGCTACCAATGTCAAATTACACCACGTGATTCAGGAGGTGATGGCTAGTGCTGATTAGATTTGGTCAAAATCGGTCAACGGTCAAGATCACGGTGAGGTCAAACATTCGATTTTGATAGTTTGGTACAGATAACTCGAGAACGGAGAAGCTACCAATGTCAAATTACACCACGTGATTCAGGAGGGTGACGGCTAGTGCTGATTAGATTTTGGTCAAATCGGTCAACGGTCAAGGTCACGGTGAGGTCAAACATTCGATTTTTGATGTTTGTACAGATAACTCGAGAACGGAAGAACCTACCAATGTCAAATTACACCACGTGATTCAGGAGGGTGACGGCTAGTGCTGATTAGATTTTGGTCAAAATCGGTCAACGGTCAGGTCACGGTGAGGTCAAACATTCGATTTTTTGATGGTTTGGTACAGAAACATCGTAGAAACTTCTGGTTTGCGTCGCTACCTTCTCTAGAGACAGCTTTTATTAGACAAGGTCAGAGGTCAAGTTGACGATTTCGTAAGTACCAGTCTATGACTGCTTGTGTTTTGTTTGTTTGTGAACAGTATTACGGAAAAACTCCTCGACGGATTTCGACGAAACTTGGTGGGGGGATTAGGTCTGGTCCAAGGATATGCCATTAGATTTTGGACTTGGATCCATGGCGCCATTTTTGAAAAAATTTTGAATTTTTTTTTTTGCATTTCTACTGTTTTAAGTGATTTCCAACCCCCCCCCCCCCCAAAAAAAATTGTTAGAGAAAAAAAAACAATTTTGCAACTTTTTTTTCAACAAAATTTCGATTTTTTTTTTTTGCATTTCTACATGTTATAAGTGATTTTCAACAAAAAAACATGCCAAAATTATAATTGCGGCTGATTTTGGAACTTCAGGTGGATATACCCACGTAAAATCAATTTCTGTCTCAAGGAATCTAGTTATGACGAATGAATTGAGTATGTAAAAGTTAAAAGTAAAAGGGAAAGTTGCAAACTATAACTCTGTGAGCACTGTTGACGTCAAATTGAATGAATTGGATATCAGGTTCACTTGAGTGACCTAGCAGTATTGCGGCGGAGGTTTTGCACTCTACCGAGTGCTCCCCCTCTAGTTCTAGCTGTCTTTGTTGGTTTCTAATCTACAAAATATATCCTGAATGAAAATTGCTTTTCCTTTTATTTTTCCAAATAGATCCAGACACAGTGGGTTAGAGAGTTTCTTCTTCCTCTTCATTTTGGTTCGGGTATCGGCTCGAGCATGCGTTGAAAGCAATCAAATTTCTATCTTCCGAACTAAACATTCATTGGGACCAGTAGGGGACATTTATTACTCAGTAATTCTCGTTATTGTTTATTTACTTTCTTCCTTTTCAAATTCCTCATTATCTATGTTGTGTTTTTCTATGCATCACTGTTTCACCTGTCTCTCACTACACCTGTCCGTGCAATCTGTTTGGGGTGCCTTAATGTTTTCCCAGATTAATGATAGACAAAACAATGGAGAGATAGGATGAGAAAGAGGAACAATGGTTCAACAAGCATCCTCCTGTTTGACTTTTTATACGCCCGATATATTAGATATATATATATATATATATATATAATATATATATATATTATATATATATATATATATATTATATATATATTGTTGCGAATTCGCGCCCGCCGGCGTGCGAACGGCCACGTAACTCGAATCGCGGCACGTCGCCCACCGGACGGACAATTCAGTCGTGACCCTCTCTCGAACAACGCCTGGAGCTAGTCACGGGTGGGGGTTTAACCTCACCACGATCGTGCCAATTGCCCACCCGCGCAGGATAGGGTTGCTCGCCAAATTCGATCTACCTAAGTACCTGCGCGAATTGGTCGACCGGGCGATCGTACCACGCCACAGGCCGACTCCGGACACGAACCGCTTAAGCGGTCCGTTCCGTGCTACAGTGATAACCGAGCGGTGTTATCGTCGGCCTCGACAGTTCCGATTAATTACTGGCGTTTTAAACCCACTACGAACCCCTTACGTGAAGCAGGATGGAGAGTCAATTAAAAGGAAGGAGACGAAGCAGACGCGGAACAGTTCAACAAGCAAGCATTTTATTCCGCGGCACACGGAAAGCACGTATATACAGCCATACAGAATCGAAATAGACATAAAAAGCAAAGGAAGGTTAAAACCGACCTAACGCGTACACACGCAACACTATACACAGTTTTTACTTTACAGACGGCGCCAACACACATTTACACAAAAGCAAAAGAAAGAAGCCACCCTCACAGACAAGGAGGCAGACAGGCCCGTAGGCCAAATGTGCGCGGGCCTGGAGGAGCGGCCAGGTCCGCGAGCACGGGGAGTCTTACCCGCGTCCTCGTGACGCGTTGGCGGGCAAGCCGCAAAATGGCCATGCTGCTGTGCCCGACTCCGTGCCCCTTGGCGTGCTCGTTGGCACCACGTTTGGGTGGGGGAGGAACGGGGCCCCTTTTGCACTATCTCAGCGCGGGGGAAGGGGAATTGTTGATGCCCTGGGGAGGGGAGTGGCTGGCTGGCTTGGGTCCCGCGACGAGACAAGCGATCCCCCACACCGCACCTCGTCGCCGACGCCGTCCTCCTTGCCTCGGACCCGAGCTCCCTTGCCTGCAGCTCCACTGCGCGCACTCGACTCAACTCCACCAACGCAACGCTCCTTGTCTCCAAAAGCAACTCCTCGACGACACTCTCCTCAACCTGGTAATTCTCGCGCCTTTATAGCCGGCAGAAGCCAATATGCAATTCCAGGATCAGAACGCGATTGGAGCGGGGCCACGCCGCCCCCCGGTCAGCCATTGGTCAGGCAAAAATGGGCGTGAACCTCCCCTGATTCTAAAATTTGCATATACGGACTTCACAGACACGCGCTTGGAGGCGGGGCCAAGCCGCCTCGCGCTCGCCCATTGGACGGAGGAGAAGTGGGCGTGTAGCATTCCTGATCTGCGGATCGACGCGTCGGCCTTCACTGCCGAACGGCTCCGGGACCACGACGTTCGGTGTTGACTGGTGGTGTTTGGAATGGCCGTAGAAGCGATGATGTGGGATGAAGTTGGAGGTAAAGGCGAAGGTTGTGGAGGGTCTTCTGTGGTGAGGGTTGGCATTGTGGTGTTGTCTAGGGTTGGAGCGTGGTTGTAGTTGGTGACGATGGCTGGCGTGGTGGTTAAGGTGGTTGTTGTGTGATGGCGCTTGAGACGTGGTTGGTTCAAAATAACGACAGAAAAGAAAAATGGCTAACTCAAAGCGTCGCAGCCTGGATGAATCACATAAATTCCCTCTATACAACGGGTTTGGGCTAACTACACATGTACTTACAGAGATGTCTCACCTGCGGGCCCTTTATGGTGTAATACGAATTTCCACAACCGTAACAATATATATCGGGGTGTATTATGTGATACCGTCGTCCGTCCGCTGTCTGTCTGTCTGTCTGTCTGTCTGTCTGTCTGTCTGTCTGTCTGTCTGTCTGTCTGTCTGTCTGTCTGTCTGTCTGTCTGCTGTCTGTCTGTCTGTCTGTCTGTCTGTCTGTCTGTCTGTCTGTCTGTCTGTCTGTCTGTCTCCGTCCGTCCGTCCGTCCCGTCCGTCCGTCCGTTCCTGTCCGCACTCTAACTCCCAAAGTTTTCAACTTTCACTTTTCATATTTGGTACATAAGTTACAGACTGTGAAGACGGTGTGTCGCGACATACGTTCGTCATCTAAAGTGGTTGCCATGGCAACCAGGATGCTGTTTTCCATGTAGTTGCACAATTCTGTGTATACCTTCTTGTTCGGGCGTATATTGTGCTCACTTGTGCTCTTGTTATTTTAATGCAAAATCAAGGTTCGTGGAAGAGCTAGAACACAGAACGGATCAGGATGCAACAGAACAAAAGAGGCAGCAGAAAGAGAAAGGGGAAACACAAATAGCAGGGCTGAGGGACAAAAGAGATGGAGACGGACAAACAAGGAATGCGGGTAAGAATGAGGGGTAGGAGAGGACGCAGCCATGCAGGGGGTGGACAAGATGGATACAGAAGCAAGTGGCTCTTTTCCATGATTATTTGCCCATCCCTTTGTTTTTATTCAACCGTTTCCCACCTGTCCCCCTCTTTCTCATTATTCGTGTATTGTTCTCATCCTCTGTCATGATGGTCATCCATAAACTTTGACCTCAATGTAAAAATATTTTGTGGTTTTTATCCTCGAATCCAACCCTAACACTTTTACAAATACAAATGAGTAAAATTATCTCCCCACCTTAATTGGACTTCTTTTATAATGTACTGTAATTATATCTAAAAATCATTTTTCTCAAACATGTTGCAATTTCCTGTTCATTTATATAGCTTATGATAACAATATTTTTTGTATTAAAAAAATCTGGGTTCTCGGAAAAAGGAAGCAGACCGAGGGTAGAAGGCAATAAATTGACAATGGGCCAAAATAGGCGACAATACGAGTAAGACTATGAATAAGCAGGAAGAGGAGAGCAGAGAGGAAATAAACATGTAGTTGTGGGAATGGCCATAATTGTAACGGAAGTAAGATAGACTAGTTATTTCATTTATAAATGTCCAGCATAAATGTGTGATATCTGTGTCGAATGAGAGGACACATGTCGAAGTGTGTTCAGAAGCCAAATAAACGTGGCTCTCCCTTCCATGATGGTCCCAAAGCCTTCAAACCATTCCTCCCATATTAATCCTTTAAATTGCTTCCCATTGTAATCTGTGCATGTGTTTATTTTAATGGATTGTTTACAGCTCCTCAAACCAGAAACTATCTACCCCCTTCCCCTCATGAAGAATGGGAAAGCAAGGCCTTGCAGCTGTTCATAAAGGTAAGAGATAAAGCGGGAATGACAACCGAGAATCGCCACTCAAAACCGCAGAAGCAGGCATAAGTTATAAGAATCTGAGCATCAAGTCAATGAGCATGCACATGGTCATGAGCTGATAAATGCCAAGGGGGTGAGGGGGAGACAGTAACAGTCTGATCTGAGAGGGACAGAACCATGGAGAGAGTTGCACATGAGTGAGTAATGGAAAGTGATCGGGGACAAAGGGTGGCAGAGAAGTAAGGCTAGGAGACTTATAGAGAGGGGAGTCGCAAAGAAGTAGGACGAGACGACAGTGGACTTTGAGGACGATGGTCCAAGACTGATCATAAAAGCATGCGTGCGTTGTACTGGAGCCACGAGCCCTGCTGTTCCACTATTTCTCTCATGGCGAGATCACCGCCACCACCCATCACCAACCCATGCAAGCATTGCGTATCGAGAAAGTTTATTTCGGTCTCATGACCTTTAATCCTGTCTTAGTGCATGTGAGTGACTGGACCCGAAGTTAAACCGCGTAAGCCATCAAAATCTCTTAGGCATGTTCCGAAGTACTGCTCTCCCCTCTTATCTGGGCTGGCTCCCCTGCCTCACACCTTGCTCAGCTTGACATTGTGGCAACCAATGCCTTCAAGATTATTAGCATCTACTGCACTGAAGCTGAGTCAATGAGCATATCACTTTCCCATCGCAGACAGATTGGTGGTCTTTGTCTTTACCCCCTCCTTTCTGGTCTTGCACCCTCTGCTCTTTCCGTGCTTTCACTCCCCATGTTTTTTGCAGGAACACATGGTCCACCATCAACCCCCTTCTGTGAAACTCCCAAAATCCAGAATCACTGCTCACCTCCACTCATTCGTTCCTCGTTTTTCCCACCTGTAGTACCAACTTCCAAATTCTCTTCCATCTTATTCTTCCCTCTATGTCTGAAAGACAGTTGTCCACTACCATCTTAGATCACCCCAATCCAAATCCATGATCTTTCCTACCCTCGTTATCCCCCACCCCACCAACTCCTCCTTCTTCCAAATTCCCAGTTTGTCCTTCATGAGAGTTTCCTTCTGTATCCATCTTGTTTACCCCTTGCCTTCTTTCTTCCTCCCCCCCCCAATTACTCTGCACACCCCTTGTCAAAGTGTCCCTCTATTTTGGCATTCAACTCTGCTTTTTATTTTGTTTGTTCTGCTGCATCCTGATCCATTCAGTGTTCTAGCTCTTCAACAAGCCTTGACTGTATACAGGGAAAAAGGTTGTTGAAAGGCTTTATCATCAAACAAAGCTGACCCAAACTGTGCTGGGCCAGGTTTTGTGGCCAACTCGGTACAAAAATCACGAGTTGCTTTCGTAATAGCACCCATGTTTGCTGAATGCTTTAAATTTATTCATTCAGAATTGCTCTTAAAATGTTAACATGATGTTTCTTCACTTGCACGGCCATTGATGTCATCTTAGTACCATCAAACTTACAGCTTCCAGAGTTAGCTGCTACAGGGAGTACTTTGACAAGACATGACATGACAAGATGCTTGATCTGCAACATTGATAGTATTGCATTTGTGTTACATTTGTTTCTGCAGATTTTTCGCACCTTGGTGGCTCCACTTTCTCCCACCATGAAATTATTCGTGTTTGGTCTGACTTTGCTGCTTGCTGGATGTTTGGAGGGCATTGAAAATGGTGACACAATTGTTATTATTGGGGTAGGAAGAGTTTGCATACATTGCTCCATTGAATCAGTATCACCCTATAAATCGCATGTGAAATGTCAACGGAAGATACCAAGTCGAAAATACAATAATCAAGCAGTTTCGAATTGGTTCTTGCAAGCAATAGCTCCATAATTCTTTTTTGGTATTTTCAGAAAATATAACCACAACGTATTTGGCTGTTGAACGCCTGACCTATGCACGAGGGGAGTTGACAATATTTTTGGAATGGCTTATCAATTGGCACCATTGCAGGGGAGGATTATTGTGGCCATGTGAATTTTGGTCAAAATTAAACTTGAGAAAAGACAATACTCTAATTTCTGCACATGCGATAAGCTCGAGATGTCTTAACCTGAGCCTAATTTCAAAATTTAAACTGCGGAATTGACTTTAACAGGAGTTTCGACTGTTGCTGCTCGCTCTCTCTCTCTCTCTCTCTCTCTCTCTCTCTCTCTCTCTCTCTCTCTCTCTCTCTCTCTCTCTCGCTCTCTCGTCTCTCGCCTCTCGCCTCTGCCCTCTTTGTCTCTCTCCCCTCTCTTAGTATTCCCATCAGCGAAGTGAAGGGTGGTATTTGCTCGTCCATATAATAAATGTCAGTGTGTCAGTGTATCTCCTTTATAACTACAAAACCCTGAAAACTAGCGGCCCAAAACTTTGCCTGCATAGTGAGGGAACTCCAAGGGAGTGCATGGATGAAAACTGGGTGTTTAGGTGAATTAAAATACCCCTTTTGAAGATAATTAACTCATCTTATCATGAAAAAACAAATACAGGCTTATCCTTGATCAGCCCACTCTTCCTCGCAGTGGTCTTAATCCGCCCTTTGTTTCAGCCTGCTCAAAAATGCCTTGCCTTGGAACCACAATGTACTTTCGTGGACTAATTCAATCATATAATCGAAATCTGTCTTCGGATTTGAGGATTGGAGCATGTGGACGAACTAAGTGTCAAAATCTGCAGTGAAATCTGAAAATTTAAAGAAATTAACAATTCTTATAACTCAGCGTATTTACATATCTACTTTAAAGCAAGCAAGTTGTGATCCGTCCTTCTCCATATTTACAAATTGCCAAAGCATTAAACTTAATTTTTTCTGCTGTTCGGAGAATTATATTGAGGGAAGAAAAGAAGAATGTCCCGAAAGTGTAACTTCATTGAGTGCAACAAAAATAATTACGAAAAAAGCACTCATCATCGAATGCCTGATCTTCAATGTTTTCATCACGAATCCCCTGTCAAGCCAGCCGTTCCTTATCAGTAGAGGATAAATGGGGTTTCTGAGGCAGCCATTCAAATTAATGGGGGAAAAGGGAAAAACTTTCTGACTCAAGCCCCAAAAGCCCAAAATGGGAGACTGATTTCCTCCCCCTGCCATACAAGCAAATGTAAAGTTGAGACTGATTTCCTCCCCCT